>JAQISU010000162.1:10082500-10087500 GCA_029339505.1 Unio delphinus
ATATATATATATATATATGTGTGTGTGTGTGTGTGTGTGTGTTTGTTTGTGTGTGTGTTTGTGTAGTAGACTGACAAATAATCATAAACGCTTTCGACCAATAATGAGTCTATCACGAAATGCAAATACAAAACATACAAAAAGACAAACAAATAAAATACCAAAACCACTGTCTTTTTAACCTTTGCATGGTTGTCTATAGGAACTAAACCTTTAGTATTATCATGCGAGGAATTATTTCAAACGTTTACTGTGTACAATTGCATCCCGTCTGGTGACAGAGTTTCTCACATGACAAGGTTGGCTTTTTTGTGAAGAGAAGAATAACACTTTCGCTTCCACACGACAGTCCACGAAATTTCTGTCTCATTCCTGATGTTGATGTTGATGCTGCCGATCACTCCGCTTTATCTGCTTCATAAGCCTGTACTTCTTCGTCCACACATTTCGCTTTTTCTTGATTTTCTCTCTGAAGACCTCTTCTATCAAGCCTTCGGCCACTTGTAGCCTGATATTTTCTATTTTTTCACCCTTCTATATCATGCTCTGACAGATTCCTTTAAAACACATGGGGTTTGTTTGGGTTAGATAAATCAGAAGGCATCTAAAAATGATGACGTGTGAAGAAAAGATGGTCGGACTTGTGACTGCTTCGGTTTATGCGGTTCAAGCGTGGGCAGAAAATGAAGCATCCGTTTAATATTTGGAATGGAAAAACTAAGATACTTTGAATTTATGTTGATTGTCAGAGACAATTCCAAGAACATGTATCATGAGGAAAATTGAAAACAGTAGAGGGACACAACTGTTTCGATACAACATATTTATTTAAATAAATAACAACCAGCAATTATCAATTTTATCAAGCAAAGAAACATTGTCAAGTAACAAACTATTTATGACACGGTTGACAACGTTGTGAAGTTAAGCTAATGTATAGGACGTATTGAGTCTAAAGACAAAAGATAACCATAACGGTATTAAAGCAATCGTTCTTCTATGTCATTGTTTCTAGAAAAGACCCATCAAAAGAAGTCACTAAAGGTTCTAAAGAACATCCAAATCTCCATTGAGGAAAACAATACGCAATATATTGTCCGCACACCCTGGAATATGTGCATTGTACTTGTAAATGTTTGAATCATGCCATCTGGAAATTTAATGGCATACAGTATTTGATGTCTATTCTAAATGTTAGCATTTTTTACGAAATAAAATATGCCACACAGCCTTTGTAGGAAAGAAGATCGCTAGCCAGTGGATTCCTGGCAGATGACTGTCATCTGGTGTAACTTTAGCTATGTTGATGACATAAACTTGATGGGGGTGAGGCATTCGACAATTCATATCATTGTATCACGCACCACATTATTACAAGAAGTAGTGTGCGAACTGCTGTTCAACAAATAAGGTAAGATCTCAGGTATCATCAATTCAATTAAACCACTGTGCTGGCAAATCTTTGACCAGTAACCGGTTTATCGTCTTGTCTTTGCACACCAAACCAAGGGAGCTCTGATATGATAGATCACAAGAGTCATCAATGAAATCAAACGCCCACAAAGCGTATCCTCCTGCATAATAATTGTACGAAATGCCGTTACTGGTGATAATCCCTTCCTGTCAGGTAATGTTATCTGGTCCCAGTTAGGTACCCAACGTTTTACCATCAATGATATACCTCAATTTAGCTCACTTTTTAGTGATTTAAATCGAAAGGATATATTTGTAGGCTCCATTGAAGGTATAATTCTTGACGATACTAATGATAAAACCTTTGGGTAACTAGTACTGGAAAATTTCCTTTACAATAATGTATCGCTGGGTTTTGGGAATGGTGAACGTTTTGACTTCAGCGCGTCGTGTCGGATGCTTGACTATGGTTCTGCTCAAAGTGTGACTGATGTCATTTGCCACCTTAAAAAACACTTCCACACGTCGTCGTACGTAGAGTCAGGTTTCCCACATGGTGGTTTTGTCTTCGTTGACCGTCAAATAGAATGGTTCATGCTCAGATTCAGTCTCGATAGGATAACCACTCCGTTCAGCATATACACGTCCTGCAACCACAATTCTAATATAAACATTTCTTGACTTTCTGTGGTCGAGTGGTATATCCCGTATTGTGATGATCTCCCTTTTCTAGTGCGAGTATTACGTCGTTAATCTGATCCACGTCGGCTGCGTCAGGTTTCCGTTGCACGCAAGAATCTAGATGAGTATTTTTGGCTATTAATTTCTAAAGGTCAAGAGATTTTCCAGGTAAGCTTAGTGATATTACATATTCATGCTGCTGCTAACAAGTTTGATATTCATTTACAAATCCACTCCGCTAAAAAACGAAAACATTAAATTGCTAAGGGTAGCCACTCTGTAATTCTCTCCCGGATAGGAATTGTCTGTTGCTTTGTTCGTGGACCTTTTAAGTGCAAATAACTGTTGTTCGATTGCTTTTATCTTTTGGTTGTTCTTTGATGTCACGTTGGTTGGGAGCTGAATTCGTCAAAAAAAAACGACTGATGACATTCGACCCATTTGGGTTCTTGCATCCTGATATTGATTGGTGGAATAGATATGGAATAAACACAAGACTCTTTGCCTCATTTCCGTCTTTCTTTTTCTCCTTGTTCCTTTAATAATCAAAAACGTGTGAATTTTGGAATGCTATTCTTGTCATAGTGTTTCTAGTTATATGAGTGTAGATGCGTCTGAATGTGTGTTTTGTTATCTTTTTCTGCCTTGGCATTTGCTGAGGTGACAGGGAAGCAGGAATACCTAAACGGCATTAAATTGAATTTCTCGTCCTCCCCAAGTGTGTTCGTCCGTTTCAAGTAGGACATGATTGCCTTTCTCAAGAAATCTAATTTGGGGTTGATTTGTCGGTGATGATAATTTCGATAAATTAAGTGCCTTGCGTGAAAGTGGCATTTTTCAAACCGTTCAATCCTCGTGTCAAAAATGTTTTAAACATTAGTGCCACTGAATGAAAGGCTGATTCCTGCGTGTATCTTTAACCATGTCCTCGCCATCGAGCGACGCATCGCCTCGCTATACATGATACATTACATTTGGGTCTCTAAGTAATCGTGTTTTGGAAACTGGAGTGTCCCCGTTACTTTCCCTGTGTTGAATATATTATTTATAACTACGTTTAATGATGATATGTTGAAGCTGTACAAATACAACTTACCGACGGGTAGATAATCGGAGGATGTACGATCTAAGATGAACGTGATAGGTGTATCCAACTTCTTCCTCGTCAGCGTTTGTGGCATATTATACTTTGATCAAAATGACACGCAGAACCGGTACGGACGTTTGTCGCAACATGTTATACTCCACAACATCGGAATACGCAAATGTCTGTCCTTGGTTCATTTGTCCCGAGTAACGAAAATACTTTGCAAAATCTACGTTGCTTGTAATTGTTCGCATGTCTCCATCCTTGAGTATCTTTGTGTCTCCACCATATATGTTCAACAATTCAGGACAAAATCAAATACATATCACTTTGTCCTCCAGAAAGTTTATCAGTAGGCGACCAGCTATTCTATGTTCCCTTTTATTTGCTAAACATGTCA
Organism: Unio delphinus; assembly: GCA_029339505.1. Classification (NCBI taxonomy): domain Eukaryota; kingdom Metazoa; phylum Mollusca; class Bivalvia; order Unionida; family Unionidae; genus Unio; species Unio delphinus. Next base: position 10,086,082 of record JAQISU010000162.1, read on the forward strand.
TTGAATTTGATAGCAATATCATTTACCAGCGGTTGACGACTAAGTTAACAGCTTGCATGAATGGTCAACAGATAGATGAACCGATTACCTTTTGTATTCAGTCGATAAATACTATCGCCAGTTCAAGTAACAATTGATTTGTGATTGTCCAAATGATATTGCACGTGTTCGTAAAAAACGTTAACCGTTTTAAATTTTTGCATGTCGGTGATGGTTTTGATCTGTGTTGGGTGAATGACCAAATCCACATAACAATGAGGAATATGTTCCAAATGGATTGCCTGACGTAATTGTGCCGTGGTACAACACCACACATTGTTGTAAACAATTCAATATAACTCCCATTGGTTAGCGTGTAGTATAATTGGTTGTCGTTGTTAATACTTTCAGAGTGCGCCTGCTGTTAAATGGGTCATTTCAAGTCAGTGGAGTGCCAAAAAGATGATAATGTTTGTGATCAGTGTTGTTGGGTGGTGAATGTCGTTGGGGTCAAGACTCACGATTGTCATGTTTGAGGAGTATTTCAAAGAAAGATTGGGAAGAAGGTAGCCGATGCAACTATTCAGGAAAATGGCCTGAAATTGTTTACCTCCTTGTTGAAAACTCATATTCGCTATTACTGCACTCATGACAAGTTACACCAAAATGATTGTTATAGTCCATAACTTGACTAGCGTCGATCCAAGAATCAAAACTGGCAGGATAATCTTTCTAAAGCCATTGAACTAGTCTGACTGGTATTTTCCCCCCTTTTTTTCGTTTAATGTCGTACACTTTGTTTTAAATATTGGTCACGCATAATGCAGTTCGAGCTAGTGAAACGTTTCTGTTCTTTGTGTCAGCCGCGGCCTGAGAAGTACCAAACAGTCTCTCATGAACGGTCAGGAGTAACCGCTTGCGGGGCACGTCGGATGCTTCCATGGTAAGACTGGTTGTACGATTGTTTCAACACTAGTTTAAATGCATTCACTAACGCACTGCTCGATTTGGAAATTATGACATAGCTTAGAAATTTATGGAAAAGACTTCCATAACACAAAACATATATTTGTTGGCACGATTGTATGTGGCCAAATGAGAGACATCGCCTAAATTGTGTTGCCTTCATGATCGATTTCCTCCACTCTAATGTGTCTTCTGGAATGTTTTTGTGACATTGGTTTGTGTAAATTGTACTTGTAACCATCGTTGCACTTGAGGTAAAACGGAATCTTTACAGACGAGTTTTGACAGCACGATACAGTTTCTAAACTCCTCCGTAACATGCAGGACGGGATGTATTGTAGTAAATATTGCCTAACAACTTCACTCGTTTATAATAGGTTGCATACTATTTTATGATGCTTTTTTCATGGGGCTAGATGGTGGTTTGAAATCGGCTATAAGTGTCCGATGTGCCACTAGAGTATAGGTCAATGG
>JAQISU010000162.1:10092500-10465000 GCA_029339505.1 Unio delphinus
TAATTTGTAACCGATAAGACATCACCAGGTACGTTAGCCAGGATTGATAGCGCGTATTACAATACAGCATATCCGGTAACAGTAACCATATTTGGAATCTTCCTAATAAACCCCACATATATTAATAAACTCTCCCGAATGAAGATGTCATCAATGTTAAATTGTGTTGCTGAGCGAGTTATTGAACACTTCAAGAATGCTCGACAAGGAAACGGTTTAACCGAATTAAAAAAAATCCAAGATAACCAAGTGTGCGAAATCTGTTTAACACACAGGAGCATCAATTCAAGATGCTGCTGACCTGGAAAAGAAATTAAGACTTCCGTTAACTATAAAAACAAACACCGGAGAGGTTGATATGAATCAAAATATTAAAAAATGAAACTCCAATTGCGTTGTCAGATTCCGTACGAGTATTCCCTGTGTCGCGAACAATAAACTACTACCACGGAGAAATCTTCGATGTAATCTACGAGATCAACAAAACCGATCTTGTATCAGTATGGTTGTTATACAGTGATAAACAAGGAGGATATGATCAATTTGTGAGAACGAAAGGAGAGTTATATCAAACAGAAACTCTTCAAAACGAGATGAATAACCTAGGAAAGAGATATATATAGAACGTCGACGAAATAACAAAAAATTGTTTTACTGTACCATTGGTCGCAGCACCTTTTTCCAGAGACAAAACTTCATGGAAACCAACCAGATATGAATTTCTCGATGACATACAAGCTAGCTGTAAATAATATGGCCACAGTTGTGGAATACACAATATAATAAAAAAAATATGAACTCCGTTGACAAGACAGCGTGTTATTCCAGAAGTTTTCTCGGGTGTGGTGAATGCAGTGAACACTTTGAACGATTTAGGCATCCAACACACGAAATGACCAGAGTTGCGATTAATAGACCTTTACCAGATTTTGATCTGACGGGGTTTCCAAGGTAACATCGTTTAAATTCCGCGATGGTCTTCATCCTATATTTTATGTATGGACGGGAAAACATCTATCAACGAAAAAAATGACCTCAGATAGTTATTGCGATTCTTGTTAGATAAAAGAAATACTGATATCGTTAACTGTTTCCACCACGATTATATCATCTCGGGCGCAGACTAATTTTTAGCTACCAACTCTTGAAAAATGTGACGACTGGGATATGAGTAATCAACTAGAACGACAAGCAAAGAATCTAGGAAGAACAAAAAATGGAAAATTTACTTTGGGTGGATCGTCTGAACATAAACGGTGTTTTTTTCCGATTAGTCTTCGATGATGCTGAATTGGATGTTTTAATCGCGGATACAACAAAACATGATGTACTTACCTGGAGAAGAGCAGCCGATTTATCCAACAAGAAAAACTAGTAACTATTTTTGATTATCGCGTTGGAGAATCAAAGGTAGTCTACTCATTTAACAGATTCGATGCTCGGTTATACAACGATATATTTATTCAAGAATATAAACAGATTTTCTGACATCGCGGCTTGAGTAGCGACTGATTCATTCTATTCCGATAGAAAATACCGAAAACATGTAAAAGAATTTACTACGTATAAAGGTGATTGGGAAATAAAACATGAGACGTTACACGAATACGAGTCGGCTGATATCCCCATCGATGATAATTACCGTGCAGATACCAACAATGAAGTACGATGGTATCCATCTGTGTACAATCCAATAACCATGCATAAAAATGTATATTTGAATGGTCCAGAATGATCTGGTAAGACAATCGGAGTAATCGATTTATTCGGGAATAGCACTGCTATGGATGTGTTGACTCCATCTCATCGACTTGCCCGATAAATGACATCCCGGGAGGTTCTTTCGATATAATCTTACCTATTGGACTCCCGATCAAATGGGAACGCACTGTATTACTGGGAAGATCATATGGGATAAAATAGATAATAATAATAATAATAATAATAATAATAATAATAATAATAATAATAATAATAATAATAATAATAATAATAATAATGAGGACTTTGTATAGCGCCTATCTTACGAAGCTCTAAGAACTTTACAACATCAAAACTAATGATATGACTATACTACAGAACAACTAATTACAAAAACAATGGAATTGGAAAACATAAAAGCAAAGCAAAACATGATTAGGTTGCTAAGTTTGTCCGTGCAGTCGAAACAGGTAAGTCTTAAGAGCACTCTTAAAAGGGACCACTATGTCTTTGTGTCTAATTTCAATTGGGAATTCGTTCCACGTCGCCTGACCCTGGTGTGCTAACAAACGTTGTCCATATGACTTTTTTTTACCTTAGGAACACTGAGTATACGGTTATCAGAAGAACAGCGTAAGGATCTAGCTGGTGTATACACATGGGTGAGGCGGGATAGGTATGTTGGACTGGAGTCTGTCAATGAAACATAGCACATTGAACAAATTTGTGTTTGATGCTGTATCGAATTGATAGCCAATGAAGGGTCTAGAGCAGTGGTGAGGTGTACTCTGGTTGAGGTATTAAAAAGATGATCCGTGCAGCAGTGTTTTGAACTTTCTGAAGTTTCTGGAGTAAATATTGTGACGAACAAGAAAGAATTGAGTATCAATAGTCCAGTCTTGAATGTAATAATAACACACAAGTGTTTTAGTGGCATCAACTGAAAGATATTTACGAATGGAACTAATGCCTCCCAATTCAAGATATGCAGCCTTGCATATGTTCATGACATGTTGATGCAATGTGAGAGTACTGTCTATAGTAACGCCTAGGTTCCGTACTGACTGAGAATTTAATGTTGGTCTTGCTGATATTTATTGTCTGAGGTAAACGATGTGAATGAGAAAGTCTTTGTGTTGTGATCAGAATCTCCTCAGTTTTATCATCATTAATCTGCAGCTTGTTACATGTCATCCATGATCTCACATCATAAATGCACGTCTCTACTCCATGGATGGTAGCATCATCTTCAGTTGGGTGGCTATACTTGTTTATCTGGGTGTCATCAGCATACAGTTGGTGCGACACTTGGTGATGACCCATGACACTTGAGAGCGGCAGAGAATATAGAATGAAGAGAACAGGTCAATCATCATATCCATGTGGAACACGACAGCAAATGTCAACGTGGCTGGAGCGTATTCCATTTGCAGATATAATTTGTGTCCTGTTGAGAAAGTAGGACTTCAACCACTGTAAGGCTATATTCTGAATGCCAAATACATGCTGGAGACGGTGAAGCAATATATCATGGTCTATTGTGTTAAATGTTCCAGATAAATCCAGGAGAGTGAGGACTGTAATCTTTCCACTATCCAAAGCAGAGAGAATGTCACTAAATACTTTCAAAAGAGTAGTTTACGTTTTCATACTGTGGTAAGGGCGATCTGCAGACTACATTGCTAAAATGACTGTTTGAATTAAAATAAGATAGAAGTTGAGAACTAAAAATAGATACTGTATCATGGACGTTGTTAAAATCATTCTTGAAATGGCTGCGAAGCAAACAAACCGCTATGATAAGGTGTGGCGATAAGGAAACAATTAATCCGCGAGTGATCTGTTAAACCGTTCAACAATTGCCTGATAGCCATGTATCGCAGGATGTCCTCGTCGTATCTTGGTATTATGCTGTTTCATCGTCGATGATAATTCACCTTGAAATTTCTTGCCAGGAGCATCCTAGAGAAGATATGGCCACCGAGGAGGACCACGACGATATATTCTTTTGATCGCGGAGGCAACCTCAGATGATGATTTGGTTGATAACGGCTCAGCCTCCTCGTATCTACTAGCTACATCAACTACCGTCCATTCGTATTTTTAAACACATTTTTTAACAGTATCATGTGGTAGAAATAATATATCACCCTGATGAACTTCATTAGGGACAATAACATCAAACGACGCGTATTGAATCATTTTCGGCTGTGGTATTTCAATTTGCCATATCGCTTGTCGGGATAATCAATTTGCCGCTGTTGCATTGCGGCGTTGGCGAGTTTATCGATGACTATTTTACCCTTCCAAAGTCCATCCGGGGAACAATACATTCATTCCATATAATTAAATCCTAGCACGACAAGCTCCGCTTGCAATTATTAATTTACCTTTCTTAGTGGTTTTAATTATCCACGAAGCAAACTTTTCTTTGAAGGTTTTATCCGGAATTTAATTTAACGCGTGAATTAATTTTATATCTGCAATGTGGCATTGTCAAAGGTCTTTGTTTTTATAAGCAACATCATGAGCGTGGCAAGCTCTATCTATGGCGTTTACCGAGTATACACCCATGCTAGGTTGGTCTTGATCATCGAGTCGGATATCGAGTCGGGTTCCCGGACCACAATAACTATACCCGGGAAGATGTTTTCTCTTTGGTATTTCGCCCATGCGGTTCCTGGAAGTTTTGTTAACTTCGCTGCGATATCACCTCCTTTTTACTGACGCATATATATTTGTTTATACCACACTGTGAACATTTGTCAGTAATCGCACCTCTGTTATCTGTACTTGTTGTAGGAGTTGGGTGAATCGTTCATGTATAGGATTTATGTTTCGCACAATATAAATCCATACGATATTTACGTCATATCTAATGAAAATTGCTGAATTTTTCGCGTTGGAAAAACAAGAGCGAGTAAAGCATTATCCGATGCTACCAAATTATATTAGAATGATCATCATTGGCCCTTACGGGAGCGGTTAAACGCAGCTGCTACTTCATTTGATAATGAGGTGCATGAAGTGGAATAAACTATATTTGGTGGCACCGATTAAAGACGAACATCGATGCTATCAGATGTCAAAAGATTTCAACGAGGAGCAGCCTGGTGAACCGAAGAAGATGTTATTGAATTTGTCACCGATATCGATAAAACGCCTTCCGTTGAAGATATTGACTCTAGTGTTGACAATTTAGTTGTGTGCGATGATACGATGTTAGATAAAAAAAATATCGGCTAGGATATGCTCCTATCGTTGATTGACAAAACACCGACGTGATATATGTCAATCAACGATACACTCAAATGCCTAAGGTGATCAGACATAACTGTAAAATCCTCGCGGTCTTTAACTCCATTGACACTGATCCACTTAGAAATTTTTTTTTTAAACTTGGTGGTGCGAAGATATGGGTCATATAAAATTCAGAAATTTCTTTAGTAGTCCTAAAGAAACCCCACATGGATCTATAACGATAAATTGACCTGATCCTCGAATATGAAATCGAATAGGATTAGACAAAATATATGGCTAATTTCGCGATGACATTAAGTAACCATATATTTTATAGTATAATGGCAAATGTCTGAGAAACACAAATCACTAGACTGACAAGGGAGCGATTGGTCTCGATTAAAAAATTACTCCCGGGAAGATATTTTTTTCAGAGATAATCTCCATGCGAGTCAACAAGCACGAGTTGATTTTGATGTTGATGATTCGCAGTTATTTAAGCCAAAAGCTACAGCTACTGAGAAGGCTGCTACCGTGTCTGGAAAAATAGCAAAGCAATCCAAACAAACAAATATTAACTAATTGCTACAAAGCTTCCTCCCCCTGCCCTACAACCTGAACCCAAACAACAGGTTGATGTTGTTGATCCTGAAGAAAAAGGTTTTACTTTTATTGATCAGTTTCTTCCTGGTAAATTTGATGACATCTGGAAAATGCGATTTGGAACTATATCGGATTTGACTGATTTTGTAGTCATAGCTTTCAATCACAAAGATAAATATTTAAAAGCTGAATATGTTAAATCAACAGGTAGAAAAAGTTTTGATAAATATATATATATATATATATATATATATATATATATATATATATATATATATATATATATATATATATATATATATATATATATACTGTGTAACAACTCGTATAGAACGAGGTCAAAAAGCTAATTGGCCCGAATTTAATCTTTTTGAATTACATGGAATATCAAAGCTTTTAGATGTAGAAAAAGCCGAAACTCGGCTGAAAAAGCAAGAGGTGAAACAACCGGAGATGGTTTTACAGTTAGCGGCCTCGTTTCTCGTTTTTATAGTATTCTTGCTGATATAGAGAGCTGGAAAAAAATTCCCGGAGATAATTAATGAAGCCGCTGATACATGATAACGATTATTTCAAGGTGGTATCGTGGATATTGGGATATATCGTAAATTCTTCGATGAGCTCGCGGAAGGTGTTACCGTCAGCGGTTAATACGGTTAGAAAATGTTCGTGTGTGATTCCATTGTCTCATATATTTGGATTTTTTAGAGATGTTAAAAAATTATCTTTGTAGCTAGTCACACTGTAGGTGTAACGAGAGAATCAAATGACAATAATTCAATCTGGCATGGTAATGGTACCACCGATGGTAAAGTAATTTTATCCTAGCTTACATTGTGAATGCCAATAATGACTCCATCGCTTGTTAACAACAGCGGTTGTTATTGTTTATGACCCAAAGTGGTAAATGATTGATGTGTTGGTTAGATGTTACAACAGCTACGACAACAAGTTCCATCACTGATATATTTAGATGGCAGGTCGCTTTAACAAAAAATATCTACGCGCCTAGATATATTTTTGTTGCGTTTCAAAACAAAAACAGAATAGATGGAGCCGATACACAACTACGCAGTCATGATATGTGATAAATTGGCGGCCAGTGAGGCATCATTGAGATTAAGTAATATGCAAGAACCCGTCGAAAATATTTTCATCGACTATTCCAACAACCAAATAGCTCGCGTGTATCATCGTTTGTGGTATTATATGGGACGCGATGAAAATATTGATACCGGGTTACAGATATCACATTTGGATTTTTAAAATTTGTATCCAGTATATTATTTTTTATTAGAACACATCTTGATCAATCTAGGGACTAAATCGTCGATGTTAAATTTCAAGCCCGGGTAGGAGCACTACCTGCTGTTGGTTCAAACGGAGCAATCGCTGTGATTCTCAATGATAAATCACTGACAATTGAAGGTGATGGTGGAAAGATGAGAGTAGTTGATGCTTCAGTGGAAAACATGTAGCAATTAGATCAATATCCTATTTAAATAAAACTGTCGTCCAATCAAGTTAAGGTCAATCAAAGAAATTACAATCACGAAACGCTGCCACATGTGGGGTAAAAATAACATTATAGCGAAAAGAGATATCTACGGGTGCACCAAATACTTTATCGTTGACAAAACCTCAACCATTTCATCAAGGCGTTAAAGTCGAACACTGGATTTCAACTTGAATTTACTCCATTCGCTGTAAAAGCGATGAACTATTTGTTTCTTCGCCGCGATTTCCACTTTACTTTCTGCATCTGCAATGGTGATTGCTAAAACATCCGCGTTGGTTGCGCTTACTATTGCTGCTGGTACCACCGCTTGATCCGTTGTAAAGAATGTTACCGGTGGGAGACATAACGAAGGGAAAAGGTTTCAGATTAACAGGCAGTCGATACACTTGATATGAAGCGGGATTGAGAATCCCAGGAAGCAATCGTTAATGTAAAATTTTGATTTTAGCGCCGCGGTAAAACGTTCCTTGATAAACAATTTCAAATGTGTTTTAATGTAGAATCTGTTACCGACTCGGCCATGAATCACAGAAACATGTATAATTAATATCGATGATAACACTGGACCGGGACCTCATTGGGTCGCGTACGCGATATACCCCAAGTGTTTTATTTTTTACTCGTATGGGTTACCGCCAATTAATGAATTTCTCAAATACTTCCATGGGTTAAAAATGCCTATTTGGTATTCCACGTTACCCACGCAGACATTAACAGATCCTCCGATATAAGATCGAAAAGACATTAATGTGCTCACCGCGATCTCAACATCTCCTAAACGTCCTCATGTCCGCGATCACGAGTACAAAAGCGATAACTTTTGAAAGAGATCATAAACGTATTACGGTTGATATTTGGGGGAGATCACTACAACGTGAATAAACCACCGACCGGTTTCACTCAATGTTGTAAAAAAAACTTTTCAATGATTTGTTATATGATCTATTACATCTCGTAGATGTATTGTCGGATAAGATTGTTGTATTTCAAGACGGCCAGGGTAAATAAAAATTAAGTAATATTTCAATCAAATATATATTAGTTAAACTTGATAACGCGGTTAAAAATTCCATTGCGGTATTTAATCCTCATACAAAATCAAACTCGTATTTCCTTGCTCGACCATCGAACATAGACAAACATGGTTCAATAACTAAAAACACTACGCGATGAATATCACGCACATATAAATGTATTTATCGGGTTACAAATGTGTATTGAAAATATTGGAACTCCATTTTATAATTTCATTGGGATTCCACCAACGGTTCCGTTAAAACTCACCGATATAAAAACTGCCGTGGATAAAATAACAACGTTGCGATCCGAGTATGATAATAACATTTCCGTCTACAACAATTATATAAAATAACATGTCCAAGTTAAAAACCGAATTAACCAAATTTCTAGGAAATCTTCTACATGATATCCCTATAAAACTCGCCGATGTGAAAATTGCGGTATTACGAGCTGGATATAAAGATAGTGTTAAATAGTTTACAGGGTTTCGTAATAATTTTAGAAAGATCAGCGAAGATTATTTTAGAAAACCAACAACGGTTCCTATTAATTTCGCTGATATTAATACACCCATCACCGAGATTAAACAAACTCATGAAGCTATTAAAGATGATTTTCCAAGAATGATTAGCACACCTGATAAAGTCAAAATTCCCCATACGAAAACTCAACGCCGTATACACGATAAAACATGGATCCTTCGCTTGGACTCAACAACTTAATACACTAGATATAACCACGGAAGTCAAGGGAAATTACAGATTAAGCATAGTATCCCCGTTGCAGTTTAAAATATCATCGAGGAGTTCCTCCGGGGTAAACAATATAATATCCGCTAGAATAGACAAGGGATCAACTGAACGATTCACAATATCCACCAAGGATAAAAATCAAGTTCCTTTATCAATAACATGGTACGTATAATATGTAGCCGATTTAAGTAAACACCTCAATTAAAAAAAATGACAACAGTGATAAACACACATAACAATACCTATTTGACCAAGTCAGAGTGTTACAAACTAAACTCAAATCGCTCATCGACGAGTATCAAAACAAAGTAAAAACATATTTACGAAGGATTACCACCGTTGAGTGTACTCGTTTGGAGTTGTTATCGCTGGAACCGTTGTGATATTATTATCGGTGACAATGATCGTGCTGGCGGGAGTTCCAATTTGTATATCAAAGGCGACATTTATCGCGGGGGGTGATTTCAATATGACAAACAAAATATCATCGTGTAGTCAGCGTCAAATACATGATTAAACGGATAATTTCCAAACGGTATCAACCGCGTACTCGCAAATATTCGAGATGATATCATTTTCCCTCGACGACATGGTAATATCTGATGACGAAAAACACGAAGATAATAACGATGGCAACGCCAACAGAACTTCTTCCGCGGATCTTCGAGAACACAAACACGGCGAAAACAACAATGGTATCAACCGTAACTATAAACCCTGAATTTAGTATTGAATTTCCAACTCCGATTCGGGCAAAGGAAATCGCGTTAACTCAATAACAAGTATATCATAGCTGGTCCAATATTAGAGCAGATTCATTCGCTAGTAAACCAGCCAATAACACATTGGTGTTTGCGAATAAGGATTCCCTCGATGGTGAACCAGATAAAATCTATTACTGGATATGAAGAGTCCGACATTGAGCTGACCGCTCACGAACCATTGTTGTCAACCGCGGTTGAGATAAACTCTCCCAGGTACCGCGTAGATATATATAATTCGTCAATAAGAACTCTATTAGGATGGCCTGAAGATCTACCATTGGAAAAAATACCGCTGGTGGAAATACCACCACGACGGAAAAAAGCACCAGAGGAAAAAACACCAGTAGAAAACCACCACTGGTGAGACCGCGTCGTCCACCGGTGTATCCTCGAGTCGAACCTAAATTAGCTGATTATACTGTATCCACAGCGGCATATCACGACGCCGAGATATCATTTTGAAATAAATATTAATATTAGTTACACTACTCTTTTTAAGCGTGTAATATGAGGGAAAAATTGGAATAATGCAGATCCAATTAGAATTACTAATCCTTTCGTAAAAAATATAAAAACAATTTTGATAAATATAAAATTATTTTAGATAAAAAAATTCCCAATGAATTTCGACCAGAAATCGTCAAATACATAGAACTATATAATCAAATTATCGCAGAAAAAAAATTATTCAATCGACAAATTATGATCTATATGTTAAGTAAATTTAATGATGATATAATATAATCTAATAATATCACGAGGGAACAATTTGGAAAAACATTTAATATACGCCTAGAAGATATTCCAACATTTAAACTTCCAGGATATAATGTTCCTGAGTTAAAAAGTCTCTCAACGCTGTAATTGGATAGGGTTTCTCTGTCGTACATAATATATGGAAGATAAATTATGGTCCTCTCAATGCTGCAATTGTCCAACAGCAATATCTCACATACAATAATTTCCTCGAGGAAACTGTCGACACGTATCCCCGTGCAAAATTGTTATAATATCGGTAGTCGCCATAAATCTTATGTGTGATATTGTCGTGGGGAGTTATAACGCGGATACAACAACATCAGATCAATCAGCTTAATTATATTTCCTAAATACGTTTCTCCCCCCCCCCCCCCGAAGTATCTCCTTGATGTTTAATCGTACAAAACCCAAACAACCAGGTGTATTTAGAGTACAGCAACCTTTGGATTACAAAAAAAAAATCTTTAAACTCCTGGAATAGAATTTTAACTTAATCAATTTATCAATGAAAAACTACAAATTACCCTTGATGTACGATATTAAGATTTTCATCGTAGATTTCCGTGTTAGATTTTCATCGCGAAGTAAAGTCTTCCAGGTTCAACAATTAAAAACTACAACGATGTTATCAATAATGGACCAACACGCGCAAGTATTTATCCATGATCGAGAAGGATTCAACTCCGCGATTAGAAAATCATTCGCGGGGACAATCGTGGGACATTTTCAACTAGTGATTGCTGAATACGGTTATGAAGATATCCTGCTAAAGGAACATCAACTACAACTACTGCAACGTCAACACATAATATTAATTTCATGTAACCGCGACCAGATAATAAACTATGCTCACTCGCCTATTTCTTTTGATCGCCTCACTAATATTTTATCATCGGGGTTGTAATGATATCCTCCTGACTAAAATGTGTTAAATAGTTTAAAACAAATTTAAAACACCCAGCAAATACAACGATAAATCTATTAATACTGAACATCATTATTACAATGGTTTCCAATTGTGATTTTCGTTGTAGTTACTTTGTTTATAACTTCCGTTATGTTTTTTTTGTAAAATTTTGCCAGTGTATATATATGAGAACCCCAACTTATCTAACTGCCGTCGAAGAAAAAAAATAATAGCATTGGATGGTGTTAAGCGACCCGTGGAAGTCGCCAACTAATACAAAATAGGATCATCAAGGTTGCATAAAATATGGTCCAAGGAACCAATCTCTGCTGTAGCGCAAGGTAACATCGAAACATACAAACAAGCAAAACAGCAATACAACGAGAGTAAACGAAAATTCCAAGAAGAGATCGCCGAGTTAAAAAAATGAGAGAGTCCCGTTAACTCAGACACGTGATCAATTACGAGGCGCCATGGAGAAAACCCAACGTATCAACAAAAAAATGTTTGTGTTCAAACAAACCAACGATATATATAACAACAATGTAACAGAAATGCACAACGCAAATATGTTACTTGAAATCGAAATTGAAGAATTAGAAAAAACAAAAAATGATTTAGCTGTTCGTCATCAAAAAAAACTTATCGCTGTAAAAGACAAATTGCAATCAAATATAAGCCAACCAAAATAAACCATAAAAATGGGTGTCATGGATGAAATAGAGGATTCATGTGTGTTGGCAGCATAATTAGCGCTTCTTTGCACTACAGGAGAAGAACGTCAGTGATATGAGTGAATTCAAGAAGCTCTTGTTACTGAGCAATGATGCTAAGATATTCTTCTTCGATTGGCAATTAATATGACTAACAGCATAATTAGCAACACTTCTTATGCGGAAAAGTGAAGTCTAATGATTGCCTGGATGCATTGATTCAAACATAAAAATCTAATCATCAACAAATTTGCGAGTCCAAAGTACAATTGGATAACTGTTTCATAGACGTTTCTTATGTATATAATGTTATCCTCTGCAAGCTGTCTTAACTCAGTCTTGACCATAACCATACACTGGGCTGTGCACAGTAGCTACTCGTTTTATTTTTCAGCAACTTTCAACTATAATTCCACGGCATAGTATATATCCACTTGAAACAGCGCAAAGCAGCTAAAAGCAGATAAAGGAAGCGCTTCAGAAGATCTAAAGAGGACGCGTGGTGAAACACTTAGGTCATGGATGTTGCAGGATGGACTAGTAGCCATACTGAACTGGCGATTGATGCTGTATGAGATAGTAGCAACATTGATTAATAGAAGGTTCGCATACCCAGATTTGCTAGCACGGGCAACGCAGTTACTCTTGGCGCCATAATGGTCGCGTAATTAACTGCGGCATATGCCATTTGTTCTATCTATAAATAATAAAGACGCATTTCCCAACTCAATGAAGTAAAAAATATTTAAACCGTTCGTGTATTTACACAACTTTACTAATAGAAATATGTGTGGTTGTAATATCATACAATGGTAGAAAAGACGTTCTGGAATATGCCTTATGTCTCGAATCGACTCGCTGCGATGTGAACTGCTGCCCATAAACGAAAGTACATAGTTGGGCAACATATTTATTTTCATAAAATATAATGTGCAATGTCAAAAAAATTCAGAATTTAAACCCAAGTAATCGTTAATGTCACACCACAAGTAAAAACACGCAAATGTTCCTAAATGAATTCCAAATGTCAAGATTTGCCATTATCATATAATCTAAACTGCCTTTGAATGATGTTTCCATAATCCCAAGGCATTGCGGTACTCCCACATGTCTATGATTGCTTTTTACCTCCAATGCATTAATTGAACAAATAATTCCACTGAAATGCATATGAACCCAGCTTAGTGAATCCATTGTGTTAACATAAAACAGAAATATCTTTCTGAATATTGCAATGTTTCTTGCCATTAAATAAATTCCTCAGACGTTGCATATTTTACATGATTACGTTATTCAAGGTGCATTTGATTCAATGGTTATGACAACACGTTGTTTGGTAAAATTTCTTAATTACTCTTTTTATCGGCGAGCACGACTTTTTTTTACTTTTAAAAAGAGCCGGAGTATCTAAAGATACAGTTCTAATCATCGATTACAATTTGCTTTGAGTCAGTTCCACGAGTGCGAATACTTTTTTGGCAACTGTCACTAATTATTTGACGTGTTGTGTTAGACTGTTCGTTTGCTCCACTTCCCAGCTGTTTGTCACCACCATGACACCACCATGACGTATTTGTTTGTAAACGCAAGTAAATAATTGTGTTCGTTTTCTGCAATTGGTTAAATCTGATGTATGTTCAGATATTTCAAGATTATTTTCCTTATTCTAACGCAAGCCTGAAAACAGCATAAAAGTATATAAAAATAGGTTACGTTAAATATAACACATTAGCATATACACACCGGACATGTTGCAATTTCTAAAAGACAGCTACATTTAATACTACAAATGTAAACTAGAAAGGATATAGGATATCATTTTGGGGGTACTAGAGCAACAAACGATTTTAAAATAGGCCATACTTTTAACAGAAACTATAATGTATGAAGTGATGTTTTTATAGGGACATAATTATTCATAAGAACTTATAGAAACAATGTTACAAGTAGATGACCCCAATTCGTTTTACATCTGAATATTCTTAGAGTTGACCTTAATTGCGCCATTTTAGACGTTGTAGGGAAATACGAGAATATGAGAACGGTATTATTGGGATAAAGTGTTGACAAAGACAAAAGTGTCTCCTGTGTCATATTTGTATGGACCTAAAAGAGGTTCTAGAGACTTTGGAAATGTAAGGAAAACGTTTTAATTAGTACTGACGTACGGGCAACTAAACAAACATTTTAAGATCTAATAGAAAACAAAATATATATATCGCTACGATGTCTGCAGTGAGGTCGATTATAGTGACGTCTAGCACTGGGGCGTGATACCGCATACATGTAGCATAATCTCCCACCCAGTCACATTATCATGACACCAGGGCGATCAGTCCTAACACTAACCTCTTAATTCTGAGCGCCAAGTCAGGTAGCTATTAGTACCATTTGTTTTAAAAAGTGTTTGGTATGGCTCGACTGTTGAATTAACCCAAAGCTTCCCGCTCCCACGGTGGACGCTCTAACCACTAGGGCACTGGAGCGGTTGAAGTGTCAGGCAAAGTAAAATCTATATATTTTGAAGTGGAAAACAGTACGCATCAACCAACACCTCAAGATTTAATACAAAATGATGTGTCCAGCTCTATGGAAAACTAACGATGTTCGGCAGCTCTAAACGATTATGTTTACATTATTCTGTTGTATTGGCTAAATTTTGTCTAACCAATCTTTGGAATTTTCTTCTGGTAGCAGAAACAATAGCTTTGCTGCGAAGGTCAGCCACACCTAATCAGCAAGAACCCTCTTTTGTAACGTTTGGGAAAGCATTTTTCTTTAACACTGATTGACTCATCGAAAGCCAGAACCATCAAGTTATGACTAACCAAAATATTTATTATTACTGAGTAATAATGATGATTTCCATAAAGACATGTTATTATTTTTCTCGACCACATTTGATATGCAATACAATTTGATCACGAAACACATTAGGAACTCATTGTTGTTGGTAGTCGGTGTAGTTCCAGTTTTCAGCACAAGGTAGACTATATATAGCGGGCAGAATAAATTTTGAAGGAATAAACAATGGAAAAATCCGGAAAGAAGCAACGATCCACTGTGGAAATTGTTAATGACTATGTAAATCAAACCGGATTCATCGTCGTAATCGTCGTCGAAATCGGTTACATGCAAGTTTATAGACACGTTTCTAATACTGATGATGGTTATTACAAAACATAGAAAGAGACAGAGACGACAAAGTCAAATAACCTGCAATATCAGAATCCTTTTCTAAACTGAATTTCGATTCGATGGATATTCCGTAGATATTCTTAAGCATCTTTCAACATCTGGTCAAAATGATTGCCACTTTTTTGATTTTTAGTTTGTCAAAGCCCTATATCATACTCAGCTACGTGTACTAAGAGAGTTCCATGAAATAGCTCGGTATCTCAATACCAATGGTTAGGATGCCAAAACGCTTTCCACACACATTTATCTAAATTTGTCTGCCATTTTAACTAGAAAGAAACAAATAACATCATCATCAACAAGAGGTGTTTTTTTATTATATCGACTTAACCAAAAATACAATCTTATAATTGTGTATTTTGTTGTTAAAGAGTACAATTTATTGGGTATACAGACTCTTTATTATTCCTAATCATTCCTTTTAAAGCACAAAGACACAGTGGTCCGTTTTAAGAGTGCCCTCAAGACTCACCTGTTTAGACTTAAGGGAAAAACTTAGCGAGCTAATCATGCTTTGTATCTTATATATTTTCAGCATGTCTTTTTGTTTTCCAGTTTCATTGTTTTTGTCATTTGTTGTTCTGTAGTGTAGTCATATCATTATTGATGGTGTGAAGCACTTAGATATTTTAAAGATTAAGCGCTATTAAAGTCTTAATTGTTATTATTATTATTATTATTATTATTATTATTATTATTATTATTATTATTATTATTATTATGTCAGTGCTGCTTATCAGGACGATGCAATGACAAAACACGTTCACCATGAACGTGTACTACCTCACTATTATTATATCAGTAAATCGCATTTTGACAGTGTCACAATGGGCATCGAATGAGTAGGATCACAAAATTTATTCTTGGAAGTAACCTTCCTGGTAAAAACAAAATTTCGAGTACAGATTTGATACCACTATATCGTGTGAATGAACATATCACTCGAACAGTAATATATATCTTAAACCCGTTGAACACTCAATGATTGGATGTTTTAATTGTGATTCTTTGAAGAAAAGGAAAAAAATATCTTTAAAATGTCCTTATCGACAATATTGTTAAACCAGCCATGGTGACATACTTACAAAATTAACTCCTTAGAACAAAATAAAAATCATCCATTGGGTCGTCTGAATACCCATTACAATATATGCATGCGTCTTGCCTGGGCATTACGTGGTATTCCACAGGAAGGAAGAAGTAGTTACAGGCGTGGAAAACCCCACGGGTCTCATAAACCTTTTAGCGGTAAAGAAACCAATGTGCAAGAACTTGACAACTAAACGTCGTCGTCTTCTTCCTGACACAATAATTTACCCAGCTACTTGTGAATGTTACAAGACAAAACTGATTATTTCCAACGGCACCAGAGTGATGACAATACATCTTCTCCTATCAGTCTTAGTACTGTTAGGCTTGTTTGCACATAAGTACAATCTGTGCAAAACACTTCATCCTTTTTCATTGTTTGAAATGACTGGGAGTTCTAATTACTCAAAGATCATATGGAAGAGTAAAAAAAAACAATCGGTGCGTGATTTTATATACAAATGTCTCTTTGGAGAAAATATATAAGGTTGTATTGGATGGTATTGAAAATAGATATTCGGTAGTAAATTATGTATTGAATAGTATGTTTGGGACATGTCATCGCACCTTTTGCATCATACAGTAAAAAGCAAGGCATTTGATAGTAACGTATGTATTGGATAGTATGTTTGTGACATGTCATCACACCTTTTACATCATACAGTAAAGAAACAAGGTATTTGATAGTAACTTATGTATTGGACAGTATGTTTGTGATCTGTCATCACACCTTTTACATCATACAGTAAAGAAACAAGGTATTTGATAGTAACTTATGTATTGGATAGTATGTTTGGGACATGCCATCACACCTTTTACATCATACAGTAAAGAAACAAGGTATTTGATTGTAACTTATATATTGGATAGTATGTTTGTGACATGTCATCACACCTTTTACATCATACCCATTCCTTACCATAACAAGTGACATTATTTAGAAACTAGCTGTTAAGGTGCTAGGTATGTCAAGTAGTACATATTTATCGACTTATGTAGATCCCAATGGCAAGTTCAACATTTTGAAACTTTCCACTCAAAAATAAAATTCCTTTCATTTTCCCATTCAACTTGATATAATTCATAACGTACCACGTATATGTGGTGTTTTGAATTAAAATCACAAAGTTGGTGGTGGATTGTATGTAGAGAGTGCTGGACTGTAATTAAAACAGGTGCTGAAATCAAGCATCGCGTACTGAATTGTACTCATGTTGTATTTTATATAGTATATAAAGTGTTACCATTACTTTTTCCGTACACAGCATATTTCGTTTCAACAGCATATAAGCGTTACCAATAAATTTCCCCGTGTCCTCATAAATTTGTTTGTCGCCATAGATTCATTCTTTCCAATAAAACAATGTCCCCATAAACACACTTGTCTCTATCATTACATGTTATACTTGTTACATTTAATATAGGAGTTCTCTTAACTATTTATAGTGGCACATATTCTTATCCAACTTTAATAATGTACTATCTGACCTAAATTGAGTTTCAGAGAATCGCGTTGCTGAGTGATCTAAAGCACTAGTCTTCGCGCTCACTGTCATATCATGGTTCTACGCATCGGTTCTTGACTTAGGATATGTGGCTTCGATATGGGAGAAGCTTTCCAGATGCTCCATCTGTGGCCAAAGTTCTTGCCGAGTTTTCATTCTGACCGCCATGTGTAGCCTAAAATGGCGTTAAAAAATACAACAACCAGCCGAATTCAGTCTCTCGCAACCATGTTAACCTTGGTATCTATACACTTGCCGTAACACTTCTGTCAGATGGTAACCATTGGCCTATATGATTACCAATTATCTCACAAACGTTCCTCCTTAATACTAATCGAGTATGACGTTGAAAACAGAACGTGTTATATTTCGATGAGACGAATGGATTGATACGTTTTCTGAATGTGACAATAGATAACAAAGAAAAATCATATAATTAATTTTTTCATTATACGCAGAATAAAAGAGGATTAGTCAATACACATTGCAAGCTTGGCCAATGTTGGTGCTATTTATAAAAACGTTCTCCAATGGTTAGATAATATCCTGGAAAATTGAAACATTTAAGTGTTTCGGGAATGGAATCAGATGAAATAGCAGCTCATTATCTTAACCATAATGGCGATACTATTTCCATATAATTACAAGGTTATTAGGTGATGACATCTCAGTAATGTTCCAGAGAAACTAGCATACATTGTCGAATTTGGAAAAAGCATTGAACCTGAATGTTGAACGCATTAATCAGTAAGATTCTATCAATTTAAACGGTCAAAGTCTTTATGAGGGGTCATTTTGGCCTTTCTTTATAATCTTTCCTATGTCAGTGTTAAAACTCCAAATCAGCCAACGTTCCGACTTAATGAATTTTACTGGATATCTTAGCATGGTTTTGAAAAATCCCAATACGTATCAAATCGTTATTCTTCAATGGTAAAAGTTAAATAACGCAATTTAGAGCCTGTGACTGACGAAATAAAAAATTGTCTTAATAAAAGTTTAGATGTGATTATGTGATATGATTTTTAACGTAGCTTTAACACTTTTCCAGTCATATATCTTCAATGTTTGCAGTGTGGCAGTTTATATTGCTATTCATCTATAGGGTATCATGCCGATGACATGTATCATGATGTCTCATCCAGTCACATTATCATGACGCCAGGTCGACCAGTCATAACACTAACCTCTCAATGCTGAAAAAACTAGCTGGGCAGATTTTAGTCCATTTTTGTAAGTCTTTGTTATGACTAAGCCTGAGTCCGGAACAGAGGTTGTGACGAAATAAGAGTAAAATACATGAAATTACAATAGGGATGAGGTAATCGGAGTAGAAGAACTCAAGGAAATAGAACAATTTGGATCGCGGTAGGGAGAAAGGTTATGAAATTGATTACCACTATTAATTTGTTATTTTTCTTGTCTAGAGTGGCTCGTATTACCTTATGTCTTCTCAATAATCTTGTCCAGTTCTCTGTCGATATTCCAACTTTTCACTCATACTGGGCCATAACATCGAGGGAAGTTATTCATTTGATAAAGCAGCTAAATCCTAATATTTACCGGTTGTACTGAGATGGTGACGATGCACAAACCCAACTTTGATCTTTTTCGGAGTAATTGAACCCATAATAACATGGTCATATCGGGTTCGGTGTGGTTTTAGACTGAAATTACTTATTGTTTAAAAGCTGAAATGACATAAGATGTGGAGTGCACAGATAATATTTTAGAGAGAGAGAGAGACAGAGAGAGAGAGAGAGAGTGTTTTTAGTTGTTTTTGCGTGCTGTCTTAGTAATCAAATGAATAGAAGGAACGTCTTGATCGAAATATAAACGTATTAAGTGACACATTCAGCATAGACAGCATGTGTAGTGAAAGAAGTCAAACGTACGAAAACACTGCGCTTACTGCAATGCATTATCTCTTTGGGAGATGTAAAGAATCTCAAACAAACAAATTCATCACAATATACATACCCTACAGAATCTAGATCCATGGCCATATGCGAACTCATACTGGTCATTGTAGGAATACACCTCACCAGGCAGTGCCAGCATAAACGTCATCCATTCATGTTCGTCGTAGAAAGTACCCACATTGATCAAGTACGTTCTTAAAACACCTAAATGGACAGTTGACAGTGCAACTACACACACACACACACACACAAACACACACACACAAACACAGACACACATATCTATAGCTATAGATTTTGATTGGCAAACGATTCTGAGAATGTTAGTTTTCTGATTTTATAGTAGGAAAACAACAACCCTTTACCATTATTTTTGTAACAGTTTGTCAGATTCAATAAATGTTTGGAAATAAATTTGTGATATGTTATCATTAGGACTTTGCTACTATTTAACTAATCTCAAAAGATATACAGAACGTAATAACATCACGTTTAGCTCATGTAGACAACGTTATATGTTTGAAAATGCACTGAGGCCATTGAATGGGTCGCATCTTTTCTTACACCCATCACAAAAGTAGGAGGTTGTAAGTTCCAGTTTCGACAAGTTAATCTGTAACTTTCAAATGAATTATAACGAGCACTTGGAACGCTGCTGTCGCTATGGTAGAACTAACCCTGAAAACCGAGAATAGATTATCAGAAAATGGTTGTGCCCATAAGAATACTTGAACAGATGAGAAACACTGAATAACAATTTCCAGAAATAATCTCTTTATATTCGGCCCTATCTCGTGACTGATGTTTCCTAAGAAAAGATTATCAAGACGCATAAAACGTACGGTCTGTGTTGTAGTGTTATATATCTCTTTAGCCCAATTTCACTAATGGTCATACTCAATAATGGTCGAGATGCTCTTCTATCAAAGACAAAAGTAAAATTGTTACCCATAGCATTGATAGTTTGTTATTTATTTATTGAAAGAAGACTCCATTTCGGGACAGAAAGCTAAGTATACGTTACAAAGAAAAATCAAGGTATGATCAGATAATTTCCAAAGCTTCCACCATATTTTTAAACAACAACAGTCTTCATGGGTGGCCATTTTTACATCTTATTCCTAATGCTATGTTCCATTAAATTGATGAAACGCAAACATAATACATACTAGTGTATAATACAAACCATGATATGATATCAGGTACATTTGTTCAGTTGTGTCAGCACATTCAAACGCAATCATGAATGTGCTTTCATAATCAAGCGTGTGTTCTTTAACAGACGTTTATAATTGCTGCATATACTGAGGTCCGAATATCCTTTATGTAGATGTAGAGTTAATTCGTTCCATTATAGCCGAGTCGTGACGCAAATTACCATGTCCATCATGAATCTGCATGTTTTATTTGTAAAATAAACATCATTAGCTCTGATAAATGTATTGCTTGAGTCATCTTGAAGTTGCAGAAATCTTGTCAACTAAACTAAAATCTAACTACTGAGAGCACTAGTCATCTCAATCCGTTAGCATTCATATCCGACCTGTACCCCGAAAGCAGACTTGCAACGAATAATCCAGGCACTTAAAATGAGATGCTACAGAACTATTCACGACATCTCTCACATCGACCACATCGCAAATGAAGAAGTGTGTAACACGATCAGGCACAACATAGGCCATTATGAAGACCTCATCACCACTATCAAATACATAAAACTGAAATGGTACGATCATTTCATTAGCGCAAACAATCTATCCGCAACATTACTTCAGGGCATCGTCTAGGGTGGCAGAAGGAGAGGTAGACAGAGAATAAAGTGGACGGACCACATCACGGAATGAAACAGGTAAAGGTTTGCGACACAAACATAGGCACATGATTTAACGACTGAAGAGAACTGATCAGATGTTCAGCAGAACAGTGCCTCATCGACCACACTAGCTCAAAACAGTGATGGTGATGAATAATATTAGCGTTCCAATCATGACAACGCTATACTGGTATATCAATGCACCGAGGCCCACGGATGTCATTTAATATCTTGCACGTTAGATCTCGACTGTATGAAGTAGTATTTATACAGTTTATACTTTGTTATGAGGGCTTCAATTGGTTGTTAGAATATAGTGGTATGTGCAGCTGTAGTCTATATTCTTTATCTGAACATTTATTCAACAGTGTGACTAGTGGTGATGATAATGCAACCGTGACATCACTGGCGAAAATAATGCTATTTTCAAAAAATTTTGTTTTTACTACTAAGCGTACGAAATCGAATTGGAATACCGGTATATGACTATAATTTTCATTAATTCGACAAAAAAAAACACGATAAAAGAGAAACTGATGTATCTGACATTGACATCGCTGCTCAGTTATATCCAAGACCATTCATATATTGTCACATATGTACCCTCTTTGCTAATTAACCCGATTGATTTTGAAGAAAAAAAAAACATATGTATAGGCGAAGCCGCTGATTCTATTTTAAATAAGGGATCGCCTGTATGTGATTTTCTGTGTCAGCCGAATACAAATCAATAAATGCCGTACTCTTGATTGCAAGGAAACGTCGCAGTTATCACTAAGAAGCAAATCGTCTAATATTGATTTCTCAAAGAAAGTCATTCAATCGGTCTTGTCAGCCGCGAATAAGATTGCACAATGATTTAATTCTTCAAGACAGATTAGCGGGAAAATATTTATACGAGACTAACCTAAATGCACATATATGACTATTCCAATTATCATCGCCGTGGGGTACCTTCTAATTTGTTAGTGAAGAAAATTATGAAATGCTACTACAACAATGAGGTGGAAGTCATCCCCTAATCCACCGCGATTGCATTTTCCATTAATTCTGTTCAACCATTATTCCGTCAGCAAGAACGATAAATAAATCGGATCAAACACTCACTTGTTTGTCTAACATGTGTTCGACAAGTACAAGAACTATCGTTGCAAATACATTCAGTTGGGTAATCATTTTGGTGTTTATCAAACGTATTATTTGCATCCAAACTATCTCCAAAAACGTAACTGCTTCCCCGAACAAGATTTACTTTAATTATATGGCATTTGTATCGACGAAAAAGAGCTTCTATGTTATTTGTTCATGTTATAACTGCACCTGATGATGGTCAGACTCATAAACAATTACATTGCTTTATTTGTTGATGATATAAGGAAGGCCATCAAACCTACCGGAGAGTAAAATATTCTATGTCAATGATCTTTGAGATTAAATTATGGGAATGACATTTATGAGCAAGTAAATTTGTATTTCGTATTTACAACGTCGCCGCTGCAACAAACGTTATTATGGATGTGGTGAAATTTGCCACCACCTTTTTTATTATTGGCAGGTTATTTGGTTTTGTTGCTGGAGCCAAGTTAATAGTACGAGCAGCAGAGAGGGTGAATCCGACAACTACATTTACAAGGCGTCAATTCGACAGCCAAGGCTTCCTCGTAAATGCTTAATAGAAGCCTACATTAGGCAAACAGAATGACGCCGGGTTATTGTCATCATGTGTTGCTGCATCACGAATCGGAGCAAAAACAACAACGCCAGGTCGTCGTCACGCACCCCCGTTGCTGTTGCGGGTTAACAAAATTAGCCATAGATACAATGATGAATTAGCGATATATTTTTTTTATAAATGGTTATCTTCAGAGAAGCACAAATAACTAGATTAACTAGAGAACGGTGGGCTGCGATCAAGAAATTTCTCCCGGAGAGAGATTCTTTCAGAGATAATTTGCAATCTCGACAACAAGTGAAGTTAGATTTTACTGCTTATACTTAACAATTATTTAAGCCGATAACCACAGAAACTGGGGAAGTTTTAACCGCAATAAAAGAATCTAAACCACCGGTATCACCTGAGGTAAAACAAGAGGAAAAACTCCACAGAAAATTGATAGTAGAAATAAAGAACTACGAGATAAATTTACTGAAGATTTTTTATCAAATATCGATAAAATTGATCCAGAATCATTGATAGATTTTACAGCTTCTGGTTTCGTTGATAGATATAATTATTTAAAACCAGAAGCAAAGAAAGGTTTTATCAGTGATTTTAAAAAATGGATTGATGTGGTTTGTCAGATTAGTACAGGATTAAATCAAGTTAGCAAAGTCGATAAACGGTATAGTGTATTTGATGCTGCTGTTAGATTAAAAGATTTTGAAAATGAACAAACAAGAGAAGCTCAACAAAAACCTATTCCACCAACTCCCACAAAACGAGAAAGAAAAAAAGAACAACAACGATGAAGACAAGAACAAAAGCGTGTACAAGTAGGTCCACGAAGACAAAAAGACCCTGTTATAGAAGATCCTCAACGAGAAGAACCTGAAGAAGATGTATTTAAAAAATTAGGTCTGGGTTATCACGGTGTTAATATACCCTGTTCAAGAAGTGTCCTCGATGATATATCACGGTTAGAAGTTTTCATCGGAAATAGTTATCCGGAGATAATTAACGAAGCGGCAGAAATATGTCAGCGGTTATTTCAAGGTCGTGTAATGGATATCGGATTATATCGTAGTTTCATTGATAAACTTACCGATGATTATTACAGCGATTCATCGCCGCGATTGATCATCGATTAGATATATAGCATTTAAATAAAATGATAGTACATCGTAGTATGAACAGAGCAAGACCTGTTTATGTCGTAAATTCATGATTGCCAGTTTACAAACTCAGATACGGAAATGGACTCGATGATGTCGTCACTGGATTATTTACTTGAGTTGCTCCAAAGCTGCTTCCGATTGGTAAGGAAATAGCATCAAAAGCGATTGGGGTTCTCGGTGATAAGATAGGTACAGAAGTTGGTAGCAGGGCTAGTAATCTTGCTATTGACTCGATTGATGCTGCCAAAGAAAAACTTATGTCGTTGGCAAGGGGAAAAAAACAGTAAAAATTACAATCTACAAAACAAATGCCACCTATGGTAGGTAGCACAATTAATAAAATAGCAAAAGCGCGATTGAGATTAATTGCTGGTTACGGTCTGAAACGATTAATGATTTAGATCAACGACTATATAATAAAATGTTTAAACAAGAAGTCGATGACGCTTTTGATGTAAATGCTCCTGTTGGAAAAAAAAATACTTCAATACGCGATTATCAGTATTTTTCGTATAGAGCAGAGAAGGCATGTACAAGGTCACGAATTGAACTTAGATTTGATGATACATCTAAGTATTTCCTACCGTGTGAAGCGTACATTGAGGTAGAGGGACAACTAGTAAAGCATGATAATACTCCATTTTCGGCCGCTGATCACCTTGAAAATATCCCGATCGGGTTTGTCAACAATGGAATAATGGCGCTATTTAGCAGCGCGCAGTATATAATTAATTTTACTAGAATTGAATCCATCGACAACGATGATGATGTTGCAACCACAATAATAGGTTTAGCTAGATACTCTGATGACTTTATTAAATCTGCAGGGCATTCAATGATGTTTGCAAAGTATATTACCAATAGTGCTGATAATAATGAATTTATTATAAGAGTACCACAATTAGTTTCAACTCCTGCTAATAATGCTGACGTTCAAGATGTTGTTGTTAAGAAAAATGATACTTACAATGCAGGATTTGCAGCACGAGAAAAGATGATAGACTCCCTTGGTAGATTTTCATGTGTGATTCCATTGTCGCATATATTTGGATTTTGCCGAGATGTCAGAAAAGTTATCTTTGGTGCTAGCCATACTGTAGTACTGACACGAAGATCAACTGATGATTATTCTCTTCACCATTGTGATGCTGCTGGTGCTAGAGATGGTAAAGTAGAATTAACAAGATTGGCGTTATAGATGCCAATTATGACTCCATCATTTACCGTTGAGACACGGCTGCTATCTTTTATGGATCACGGAGGAAAAACATTACTAGGCTGGTTGGATGTTACAACAGCTACAACAACCATTAATGTCACTGGTGTTTTTACTTGGCAACTTGCGCTAACGAAAAATAAATCCGCGTCAAGAAACGTCTTTGTTGCACTACAAAATGTTAATAGAACGCAGAAAATAACCTGGGTTGCAAATGATAGTCAACAATTGCGGTCCCATATGATATTTGATCAATGTGATGTCACCAAATTATCATTGCAAATAAGCAATCAACAAGAACCAGCAGAACAACTTATTCTCAAATATGAAGATAATCAAATAGGACGAGTTTATCATCGATTGTGGTCTTTCATTGGTCGTGATCAGAATGTCGATACTGGACTACAAATATCACAATGGGATTTTAAACAGTTGTATCCGATTTATTACTTTTCATTGCAACATCTTGATCTATCTAAACATTCGACTGTTAATGTAAAGTTTTAGGCTCGTATCGGTAATGCTTTTGGATGATTTAGAGCAGTTGCTGTTTTTATTAATGATAAATTTGACACTTGAAAGTGGCGGTGGAAAAATTCGAGTCATTGATGTACCAATAGAAAATATGTAATTGAAAATGGAAAATCTAAAGGATTTTCAACTATGGATTTTAACGATAATTAGAATATTACTATCTAAACAAAGTGTCGTTCAATCATGTTAATGTTACCCTGACACCTGGTCAGGTAAAATAAACTTCAATCGAAAAATTCTACCGCGTGTGGCACAACGATAACGCTAAAGAAAGAACAAATGACAGGTGGATCAAATAAGTTATCACTGACAAAAACTCAAATTAATCATTTCAATAAAGCGTTAAAAGCTAACACAGGAGTTAAATTGACTTTTTCACAAGCCGCGGTCAACGATATGATTAAAACTGGTGGAATATTTCTTCTTCCTGCATTGGCTCCACTAGCTATTCCTGCTCTTAAAGCACTTGGACTAGGCGCTGCTGGTGCTGTTGGTAGCAACCTTATAGGTAAAAGTTTGGGAAAAGGGTATAAAAAAGGGAAAGGGATTCAGACTACCGGGAAGCCGGTACACAAAGCATTATGGACGGGTTTAGGAACTCAACAGGGCGGTTTCATAGGTCCATTATCGCTGGCAAAAATGTTACTGGGATAACTTCTATGGCTTCCATGTTTAATTTTGACCTTGCCGACCCAGTAAAGAAACTCCCAATAAAACATTTCAGAGGTGTATTCATGAAAGATCAATTACCGGCACAACCACACATACCAGAAACCGGTATAATTAATATAGTTTACCACACTAGACCTGGAACTCATTGGGTTTGTTACGCGATACATCCTCGTGGTGTCATTTATTTTGATTCGTATGGGCTATCCCCACCGATGGAATTTGTCAAATATATATCCAAATGTTCAAAAATCCAAATTTGGTATTCAACGTTACCAACGCAGACATTAACTGATCCTCCGATATGCGGACGAGAGGTTCTTAACGCGTTGACAGCTATCTCGACGAGTTTTAAATTACCTCACAAGTCCATCCACAAGTACACGATGAACAATCAAAATATTTCCGAAAATCACTTAAAGAGATTCATGTAATATATAACATGGCAGATATTTTTGGGAGATCAGTATCGCGTGTTCCCGAAGAAGGAGTTACTGTCGAACAAATAAAAAAATAATAAACAAAGCTATCACATCGATAGCAAACTTAGATGAATTAAAAAAAATTACGCGATCAAATAAGTACTCTAACAGGATTACAAAAATCCATCGGTGTCAACGTCACTGATATGAAAAAACTACGTGACGAGTATAATGATAATATAACCAAATTTAATCAACTCCAACAGGATATCATTGACACCATTGAAACTACCATAAATAATTTCTTTGGTGTTCCCCGTGCACTCCCTGATTTACATATCGCACAAGTAAAAGTCACCGTCGACAATTTACCAAAATTACGAACTGATTTTGATTCTCATCTCGGTCAATTTAATAATTTATGTAAAATTTTTAGAAAAACCGATGATGCTATCGACACATTTCTCGGTAAGGATGTGAAACCAGAAGAAATTAAAACAACCCTTGAAAATATTATTTAAAAACTCGATGAAATAACCGCGATTAATTCCCGTTTGGGTGTTATTCGCGAAGAGAGATCAATTTCAGGTTCAATCGTGATTATTAAAAAATCCATTGATGATCTTAAAACGGTCACCGATGCCATCAAAGATGATTTACCGAGGATGCTAGCAATCATTGAAAAAAAAAATTCCTCATGCGGAAACCAACAACGTAGTATACACGATTCAAAATAGATCATTTGCGTGGACTCTACTAAATAACATATTAAGTATCACAGCAACCGTCAAGGGTATTTATCGATTAACACTAGTATCACCATCTTAGTTTAATATATCATCGTCGAGTTCATCTGGGGTCAATAATACGATATCAACAATCATCGACAAGGATACAATTAAACAATTTACAATAACATCCACTGATAATAATCTAGTTAGGATTCCAGTAACATGGTATGTGGAATTCGTAGCGGATTTAAAGAAAACAAAAAAAATCCGAAGGATTTTAACTGAGCATCCATGAATTGTTCACTGTTGAAAATCCATAAGATTTTCCATTGGAAAATTGCATAGCATTTTCAATATTGTCAACAACAATGACTTCGTCATCAACGATTTTTTCAGTGTTTCAATACCGTTATGATGCCGTCAAAGAATTTCAAACTAGCCTAAGAATACTCGCTCAACAATACCGCGTAAAAATAAAAAAATACCGACGAAGAATCAACGTCATTGACGTAACCGTGTACTCGGTATCTGGTGGAATCACTGGTGCTGGAATAATACTATCTTCGGTTACAATGATCGCCCCGATTGTTGTTCCAATTAGTATATCCGCGT
This sequence comes from Unio delphinus, assembly GCA_029339505.1. Lineage (NCBI taxonomy): Eukaryota > Metazoa > Mollusca > Bivalvia > Unionida > Unionidae > Unio > Unio delphinus. The sequence continues at coordinate 10,121,025 of JAQISU010000162.1, forward strand.
CGACAACCATCGCAGGGGTGTTATCGATAATAACAAAAAAAATATCATCGTGTTCCCAGCGAAACTACACGATTACGTTTTTAAACTCACTACAGTATCCAATGCATACTCTCAATTGTCAATGTTGATCTCGTCATCCATCGATGATACAATTATATCCGATGATGAATTCTCGAAGATCGTTCGGTTGTATGATTCAACGATGTCAAAATTGGAAAACAATTTCAACAATGACAATTACAATAACAATGTCACAAGAACTACTTCAACGAATATCAGAAAAAAGAACTACGTCAAAGACAAAGTTGATTTCGCTGGTAACGAGAACACCAGAGTTTAGTATCGAATTTAATCCTCCGTTGGCAGCATCTGAGATAGCGTTAACGCAGTTAAGATGTTACTACAGCTGGCCTAATGTGCGATCAGAACCATTTAATGGTAAACCCCCTAACAACAGTTTTACATTTGTATGGGAAAAAACAGGCACTGTTGAACCAGAAACGCATACTATACATTTACCTACTGGCGCATGTGACATCGAAGATATCAACGAAGCAATCACAGGTAAAATCACCATTGACGTCAAAGATGGACCTGATAAATCCCCAATTGAAATAAAAGGATATGAACCATTACTATCAACGGTCATCGAGATAAATTCACCCGATTACCCCGTGGATATATACAACAGCTCAATTAGAACCTTATTGGGGTATCCTGAGTATATTCCAGGCACAGTTAACATAAAAGATCTACCATATGAACCATTCAAATCCGACTATATATCGTCGAAGGAAGATGATCACGGTTTTGATGACCCTGTTAGTGTTCCTAAATTATCATATGCGTTGCAATCCGATGGATATTTTCGTTTAAGTGTAGAGAGGGGTAGTGGATCTTCCGTAGAAGCTACTACTTTATTTCTTCAACTTATTAATAGAGATTTAGAGCGATTTTGTGGTTATTTGGTAACAGCAATTAGTGAAATTCCACCACGCCGCGATGACGTCATCAAGTACATAGAGGTGTGTAATAAAATTATTGCCGATATGGAACGTTTCAATTCTCAAATGATTCAATTAGCTCTCGCTGATAAACAACATGTAACTGATCGTTTTGTAACGTGAACAGAATTTTCAGCACATTATAAAATCCGCGTTGAGGATATTACAACGTTTAAGTTTCCAGGATATAACGTACCATGGATGCGAGGAAAACTCAGCGATACCATCGATGAATTCTCCCCTCGGGTTCACACAGCGTGGTTGAATAATCTTCCTGCGATTCATTTTCAGTTACCGGAATCTAAAAAATCTGATTTCTTCGATAATAAAGTACCTGATGGTAATCTTAAGTACAATTACAATTTTGACATCTGTTTTCTAAGACCCCAAGACATTTATCAAAAGTATTCATATGATGTCTAGTTCTACGACGGAACAGAAACTGATACACTTGGACGTTACGAATACAACGAGTATGGTAGAATAACATGGGGATTTGCTCTTGGCGCTCAAGGTGTATTTGTAATAACAGAGCAAAGTTTACTTTGGATCTTCAGCTCGATGAAACAATTATTTCAAACAAAACTAAATCAGCTTCGAGATCTTCTACAACGATCTATGCTACTCGATTTAACATCTCAACGTGATACAATCAAACAACAACAGCGTCAATTAAATCAAATTATCGCCGATATTAACTGCCTCAATGATAGATTGTTATCTCTCGTATGCTAAGATACATCTACAATGAGAGAACAATTCAAAAGAGTATTTTCAGTCACCAATGACAATTTAGTTTTTATTAAATTTCACGGATGGGATGTAACAGCGATGAAATCGTCGCTGAGGAAACTCATTGATGAATGTTTCCCACAAATTCACGCGTTATGGTTTAAAATAAATCCTCCCGTGGAGATTCTAACGTCGACGAATTCGGTATACAACAATAACAAACACATATCACCCGGCAACGTTGATATATCATCAGTTATTGCCATACACGTTATTTGTGATGCAGTGTTAGGGAGTTATGCAGTTGACGTTTCAAAATCAGATAACGCTGATCCAGGATATATCCTATACACGTTTCCCCAAATGTTTCCCCGGGGATTTTAATTGTGATGAATCCGCCTCATTTAAACTACTTGGAAACAACTAATAGACTTATAACAAGGATGAATTTTAGAATAACCGATCAGGATTTTTCGCTGATTGATCTTCGAGGGGAACAATTACAAATGACGTTAGATGTGAAATCATAAATGATTTTCCAAGGACTTTCGTCGTGAAAATCCCTTCAGGATTTCAACCAGCAATTTCTATAAATAAATTATAAATCAATTTATTTTCGATGATTTTTTTTATGCATTTTTCAATGATTTTGATGCATTTTTGATGCATTTTTACTGCATTGAGGGGAAAATCTCGAAGAACTTTTACGGTCAAGTAGTCGATTTTTAATGTTTTTTCTCGTAGACAGTTTCCACTGGAAATTACTTTGCAATTTCATCGATGAATTTTTAGTAATTTTTTAATGATTGAAATCACATTTTGTGATTTTATTGATAATTTTTTTTATGATTTTTGATGATTTTTGTCTGTTTTTGATTAAAAAACTATAAAAAGTCCGTGAGAAATTATTTCCATTGCAAAACGGATTTTCACAGTGATTTTTTAGTGATTTTCACTTGCAATTAAATTGCTTTGCAATTCAGGGTAGTGTAGACGTTTTCAAAATTATGTATCATCATACGCGAATAGTTATTTACGACTAATATAAACTTGAAAACGCAATCAGGGAAATTTTCATCATCGTAAAAATCCTATAGATTTTCACGTTGAACTAATCATGGATAATCTCGGCGATGATGATAAATTCAATGCCGTTACCACGTTTTATTAGGCGGTTTTTGGGCATTACATATATTCTTAATTAAGGACAGCACAATGCCGTTACCACGTTTCATTAAGCGGTTTTTGGGCATTACATATATACTTAATTAAGGACAGCACAATGCCATTACCTCCGTTTTATTAGGGTAGGTTTCTGGGCATTACAATTAAAACCCCATTTGAAACCCCTTCGGTGTATTTATACATCGAATGGCGCCCAAAGGTTACACACAAATCGAGTGTTATGGCGAATTGTAATAGACAGTACAACAATGAATGAATGGATGACGTCAATGGCGTGATTATAATACAATTCCCAAATCGAGTGTTATGGCGAATTGTATTCAATGACAATGAATGATAAATGACAATGAATGACGGGGGCGGGGTCTACATTCATACATCAATCATTCAATCTAGATAAAATCCTAGGTTGTATGAATACAAAGGAAGTACCCATACACCGGATAGTGTATAGGTTGTAACGATTGACGTATAATTTTCGACCGTCAAAACCCCCAATAATATCAGAGACGATATGGTATATAAGCTGTTTATACACGTCTAACAACACACAGTGGTGTGCAATTTTATTCTTTTTTGTGGAAAATTTGGAATCATGCAGATACAATCAGAATTACTAATCATTTCATAAAAAAATGATTTCGAAAAATATAAAAATAATTTAGATAAAATATTTCCAAATGAATTTTGAGCATATATCGTCAATTACATATAAATATCTAATCAAATTATCGCCGAAGCAGATTTATTCAATCGACAAATTATCGTCCATGTGTTAAGTAAATGTATTGATGATATATGATAATCTAATAGTATCACAAGGGAACAATTTGCAAAAGCATTTAATACACGCGTAGAAGATATTCCAACATTTAAACTTCCAGGATATAATGTTCCTTAGTTAAAAAATTTCTCAACGATGTAATCGAAAGGGCTTCTCTGTCGTACATAATATATGGAAGATAAATAATGGACCTCTCAATTATTCTCTTCTCCAAAAGCTATATCTCATATACAATAATTTCCCCGAGGGAACCGGTCGACATGTATCCCCGAGCATCGTTGTTATGACATCAGTGATCGCCATAAAATCTTATGCGTGATTTCGTCGTGGGGAGTTATAGCGCGGATACAACATCAGATCAATCAGCTTAAGGATATATCCTATATACGTTTTACCCTCAAGTATCTCAGGGAAGTTTAATCGTAAAAAACCCAATTAAAAAGGCGTATTTAGAGTGCAGTAAACCTTGGATAACAAAAACAAACTTTAAACTCTTTCATCAGAATTTTAACCTAATCGATTCATCAAATGAAAAACTACAAATTAGTCTAGATGTACGATATTAAGATTTTCATCATAGGTTTCCGTGTTAGATTTTCATTGCGAGGTAAAGTCTTCCAAGTTTAACAATTAAACACTTCAACGATGTTATCAATAATGTACCAGCACGCGCGAGTATTTATCCATGATCGAAAACGACTCAACTCCGCGATTAGAAAATCAATCGAGGGGACAATCGTGGGAAATGTTGCACCAGTCATTGCTAAATACAGTAATGAAGATTTCCTGTTGACGAAACATCAATTACAACTACTGCAACATCACCACATAATAATAATTTTACGTAGCCGCGACCAGATAATAGACTATGCTCACTCGTCTTTTTTTGTTGATCGCCTCACTAAAATTTTATCATAGGGGTCGCAATGATATCTTCCAGACTAAAATTTGAAAAATAGTTTGAAATAAAACTAAAAAAAAACCAGGAAATACAACGATAATTATATGATTACTGAACATTATTATTACTATGGTTTCCTATTGCTGTGATTTCCGTTGCAGCTACTTTGTTTATAATTTCCATCATGTTTTTTTTGTAAAAGTTTTCCAGTGGATATATATATGGGAACCCCAAGGTATCTTATTGCCGTCGACGAAAAAAAAAATAAAAGCGTTGCATGGTGTTAAGCGACCCGTCGAAGTCGCCAACGAATACAAAATAGGATTATCAAGGTTGTATAAAATATGGTCCAAGGAACCAATCTCCGCTGTATCATAAGGTACCATCTAAAAATACAAACAAGCAAAACAACAATACAACGAGACTAAACGACAAATCCAAGAAGAGATCGCCGAGTTAAAAAAGAGATAGTCCAGTTAACTAAGACACGTGATCAATTGCGAGCCGCCGTAGAGAAAAAGCAGCGTATGAACAAGTAATGGTTGTTTTCAAACAAACCAACGATAAATATAACAACAATGTAACAGAAATGCACAGCGCAAATATGTTACTTGAATTGGAAATTGAAGAATTAGATAAAACAAAAAATGATTTAACTGTTTGTCATAAAAAAAACATATCCCTGTAAAAGACAAATTGCAATCAAATATAACACAAACAAAAGAAACCATAAAGAATGGGTGTCATGGATAAAAAAGAGAATTCATGTGTGTTGGCACCATAATTAGCCCTGCTTTGCATTACTAGAGAAGAACGTCAGTGATATGAATCGGTTGAAGAAGCTCTTGTTACTTAGTGATGATGGTAAGATATTTTTTCTTCTATTGGCGATGAAAATGACTAATTGCATAATTAGGAACACTTATTATGAAAAAATGTGGAGTCTAATGATTGCCTGGGTGCATTAATTCCAACATAAATTCAAATAATCAACAAGTTTGCGAGTCCAATGTACACTTGGCTAACTGTTGCGTAGGCTTTTCTTATGTATATGATGTTATCCCGGGCAACCTGTCTTAACTCAGTCTTGACCATAACCATACACTGGGGTGCGCACAGTAGCAACTCGTTATATTTTTCAGCAACATTCAACTAAAATCCCACGGCATAATATATCTCTACTTGAAACAGTGGAAAGCAACTAAAGGCAGATACAATAAGCTCTTCAGTAAACCTCAGAGGATCGCTTTGTAGAACACTTAGGTCATGGATGTTGCAGGATGGACTAGTAACTATACTCAACTGGCACTTGATGCTGTATGAGATAGTAGCAACATGGATTAATAGAAAGTTCGGATACCCAGAATTGCGAGCAATATCGACGCAGTTACTATTGGCGCCACAATGGTCGCGTAGTTAATGCCGGCATATGCCATTTGTTGTATCTATGAATAATGAAGACGCATTTCTTTGTATCACTGAGATCCAACTCAATGAACTAAAAAAATGTGACCCGTTCGTGGATTTACACAACTGTCCTTATATAAATATGTGGGATTGTAATATCATATAAGAGTAGACCAGACGTTCCGGAATATGCCTTATGGCATCGAATTGCCTCGCTGCGATGTGAACTGATGCCCATAGACAAATGGACATAGTTGCACAAAATATTTATTTTCTTAAAATATAATGTTTAATGTCAAAAGAAATCAGAATTTAAACCCAAGTAGTCGTCAATGTCACACCACAAGTAAAACCACATGTTCCTAAATTAATTACTAAGATCAAAATTTGAAACTATCATATAATCTAAACTGCCTTTGAATGATTTTTCCATAATCCCAAGGCATTGCGTTACTCCAACATGTCTATGATGACTTTCTAATTACAATGAATAAATAATTATACTGAAATACATATGAAATAAATATGAACCCAGCTTAGTAAATCCATGGTATTAACATAAAACAAAAATATCTTTCTGATAATTGCAATGTTTCTTGCCATTAAATAAATTCCTTAGACGTTGCATATTGTACGTGATTACGTTATTCAAGGTACATTTAATGCAATTGTTATGGCAACACGTTGTTTGGCATAATACTTAATTACTCTATGTATCGGCGACCACGGCATGTTCCAATTTTTATGAAAGAGCCAACACGTTGTTTGGTAAAATTTCTTAATTACTCTTTTTATCGGTGAGCACGACTTTTTTTGACTTTTAAAAAATAGCCGGAGTATCTAAAGATACAGTTATCATCATCGATTAAAATTTGCTTTGAGTCAGCTCCACGAGTGCGAATACTGTTTTGACAACTGTCACTAATTATTTGACGTGCTGTGTTAGACTGTTCATTTGCTCCACTTATCAGTTGTTTGTCACCACCATGTCGTATTTGTTTGTAAGTGCATGTAAAAAATTGTGTTCGTTTTCTGTAATTGGTTAAATTTGATGTATGTTCAGCTCTATCAAGATTATTTTTCTTATTCTAACACGAACCTGAAAACAGCATAACAGTGTTTGAAAATAGATTACGTTGAATATAACACATTCTCATATACACATCGGTCATGTGTCAGTTTCTAAAAGACAGCTACATTTTATACTAGAATTGTAAACTATAAAGGATATAGGATATAATTCTGGTGGTACTAGAGCAACAAACGACATTGAAATAGGCCATATTTTTAACATACAAAATATAATGTATGGACTAATGTGTTTTTAGGAACATAATTTTTTATAAGAACACATGTAGCTGACCACAATTGGTTTTAAATCTTAATATTCTTATTGCTGACCTTAATTTCTCCATTATAGACAGTGTAGGGAAATACTGAAATATTTCTATGTTTAACATGAGAACGGTATTATTGAGAGAAAGTGTTGAGAACGACAAAAGTGTCTCTAGGGTCAAATTATGTATGGACCCAAAAGAGTTTCTAGACACTTTGGAAATGTAAGGAAAAGGTTCTAATTAGTATTGACGTACGGGAAACTAAACAAACATTTTAAGATTTTATCAAAAGCAAAAATTGTTTTGAGACACTTTTAACCATCCACATTTTGACCACAATTCAAACATATATATTCCAAAGCAGCAACTTTACGTTTACGACAATCCAGAATATTGCATTCCATCACACACGTTTTACATTCGAACACCCGTATATTGATTATTATAGAAATCTAATAAGGTTCGTTAGTAATGTAAATTGTATAAAGAGTTGAAGTGTATGGCATCAAAGAGTTCAAACTGTATAGAGTTGTACAAGAATTTCACATTTTGAATGACTATCTGATATCCACCACCAACTAAATACATTCCTAAACTCTTTGATCAATCCCTAAATATGCACATCAACTCTTAAAACAAAGGGTAAGACGATAGAGAATATTCAAATCGCAGAATGATTCCATCCAACACACCATATTTTGTGTCCAAAACAACACGTATATTATCAATACGTCTTTTGTCTTCCATACAATTATATACCTATTATGAGAGAAACAGACTGAGCTAGATAATGAACAAATCCACACAAATTTACTATCCAATATATATATATATATATATATATATATATATATATATATATATATATATATATATATATATATATATATATATATATATATACGATGTCTGCAGTGATGTCGTTTATAGTGATGACTAGTACTGGGGCATGATACCGCAGACATGTAGGATGATGTCCCACCCAGTCACATTATAATGACACCAGAGCTACCAGTCCTAACACTAACCTAATGATGCTGAGCGCCAAGTGAGGTAGCTGCTAGTACCATTTTTTAAAAAGTCGTTGGTATGACTCTGCTGTGGATCGAATCCAAGACTTCCCGCTCCCACGGCGGACGCTCTAACCACTAGGGCATTGGAGAGGTTGAAGTGGCAGGCAAAGTAAAATCTATTTATTTTGAAGTTGAAAACAGTACGCATCAACCAACACCTCAAGATTTAATACAAAATGATGTGTCCAGCTCTATGGAAAACTAACGATGTTCGGCAGCTCTAAACGATTATGTTTACATTAAACTGTTGTATTGGCTAAATTTTGTCTAACCAATTCTTGTAATTTTCTTCTGGTAGCATAAACAATAGCTTTGCTGCCATGGTCAGCCACATCTAATCAGCAAGAACCCTCTTTTGTAACATTTTGGAAATCATTCTTCTTTAACACTGATTTTCTCATCAAAAGCCAGAACCATCAAATATTGACTAGCCAACAGTATTTCATATTACTGAGTAACAACTCGTTGGATGATTTCCATAAATACACGTTATTATTTTTCACGACCACATTTGGTATGCCATACAGTTTGTATACGAAACTCATTAGGAACTCATTAGGAACTTGTTGTTGGTGGTGGTGTTTGGTTTCATTCCAGTTTTCAGCAAGAGGTAGACTATATATAGCTGCCCATATTAATGGTGAAGGAAGAACCATGGAAAAATCCGGAAAAAAGTACCGATCCACTGTGGGGATCGTTAATGACTATGGAAATCAAACCGTATTCATCGTCCAAATTATCGTCGAAATCGGTAACATGTAAGTTTAAGGACACGTTTCTAATACTAATAATGGTTATAACGAAACATAGAAAGAGACAGAGACGACAAAGTCGAATAACCTGCAATATCAGAATCCTTTTCATACTGAATTTCGATTCGATGGATATTCCGTAGATATTCTTATGTATTATTCAACATCTGGTCAAAATGATTGCCGCCTTTTTGATTTTTAGTTTTTCAAAGCCCTATTTCAAACTCAGCTACGTGTACTAATAGAGAGTACCATGAAATAGCTTGGTGTCTCAATACCAAAGGTTAGGATGACAAAACCCTTTCCACACACATTTCACTCAATTTGTCTGCCATTTTAACTAGAAAGAAACAAATAACTTTCAGAAGACATCATCATCAACAATAGGTGTTTTTTTTATTATCATATCGACTTAACCAAGGATACAATCTTATAATTGTGTACTTTGATGTGAAAAAGTACATTTTCGTGGGGTTACAGACTCTTTATTATTCATAGTCATTCCTTTTAAAGTGAATGATGTCAATGCCGGATATGAGGACGATGCAAAGACAAAACACGTTCACCATGAACTTATACTACCTCACTATGATTGTATCAGTAAATCGCATTTTGACAGAGTCACAATTGGCATTGAAGGAGTAGGATACAAATAATTTATTTTTGAATATAAACTTCCTTGTAAAACAACCTTTTCGAGTACAGAATTGATAACAATATATCGTGCGAATGAACATATCACTCGGCCAGTAATATATATCTTAAAACAAAACAAAAATCATCCTTTGGGTCGCCTTAATACCCCTATAAAATATCTGCATGCGTCTTGTGAGGGCATTACATGGTATTCCAAGGAAGGAAGAGGCAGTTACAGACGCGGGTATCATAAACATTTTCGCGGTAATGTACTGAATGTGCAAAAACGTGACAACTAAACGTCGTCGGCTTCTTCCTGAAACAATAATGTATCCAGCTACTTGTAAATGTTACAAAAGGAAACTGTTTTTTTTTTTGCAACGCCACTAGAGTGATGACAATGCGCCTTCTCCTATCAGTCTTTTAACTGTTAAGTTTATTTGCATAAAAGTTCAATATGTGCAAAACACGTCATCATTTTTCATTGTTTGAAATGACTGGGAGTTTAAATTACTCAAAGATTTTCTAAACCATAATGGCGATACTATTTCCATATAATTACAAGGTTACTAGGTGAAGACATCTCAGTAATTTTTCAGAGAAACTAGCATCCATCGGCAGATTTTAATGACCCAATTGGAATTGTCGAATTTGGATTAAGCATTGAGCCTGAATGTTGAACGCATATATCATTAAGATTCTATCACTTTTAAACGTTCAAAGTCGTTATGAAGGGTCACTTTGACCTTTCTTTATAATCTTTCCTATTTCAGTGTTAACACTCCAAATTAGCCAACGTTCCGACTTAGTGAAATTGACTGGATATCATAGCATGCTTTTGAAAAATTTCAAAACGTATCAAATCGTCATTCTTTAATGGGAATAGTTAAATAACGCAATTTAGAGTTTCTGACTGACGAAATAAATAATTGTCTTAATAAATGATGTGATGTGATTTTGTGATATGCTTTGTAACGTAGCTTTAACACTTCTCCAGTCATATAGTTTCAATGTTTGCAGTGTGGCAGTTTATATAGATATCCAGATATGGGGCATCACGCTGATGACATGTATCATGATATCTCACCCAGTCAAATTTTCATGACAGCAGGTCGACCAGTCATAACACTAACCTCTCAATACTGACAGCCTAGCTAGGCAGATGTTAGTCCGTTTTGCAAGACTTTGTTATGTCTAAGCCGAACTCAAAATCTTTCGCATCTGACTCGACAGTGCGAAGACTGAAGTCCGGAAAAAATACAGGATACTCGTGATGTCCGGAACAGAGGATTTGACGACTTTAGAGTAAAATACATAAAAATACAACAGGGATGAGGCAATAGGAATAGAAGGACTCAAGGAAATATATCAATTTGGAACGCGGTAGAGAGAAAGGTTATGCAATTAATTACCACTATTAATTTAACTGATTAAATTTAATATTTTTCTTGTCTAGGGTGGCTCGTATTGCCTTATTTCTTCTCAATAATCTTGTCCAGTTCTCTGTCGATATTCCAACTTTTCACTCATATCGGGCCATAAGATCAAGGGAGGTTATTCATTTGATAAAGCAGCTGAATTATATTATTTACCGGTCTGACTAAGATGGTGACGATACACAAACCCAGCATTGGTCATTGCTTGTAGTCATTCAACGCATAAAGCATGGTCATAACAGGTTCAGTGTGGTTTTAGGCTGAAATGTCTTATTGTCGAAAAGCCGAAATAACATAAGATGTGGAGCGCACAGCGAATACTTTATAAGGAGAGAGAGAGAGAGAGAGAGAGAGAGAGAGAGAGAGAGAGAGAGAGAGAGAGAGAGAGAGAGAGAAAGAGAGAGAGAGAGAAAGAGAGAGAGAGAGAGAGAGAGAAAGAGAGAGGGAGAAAGAGTGAGTGTGTGTTTTTAGTTGTTTTTGCATGCTGCCTTAGTAATCAAATAAGTAGAAGGAACGTCTTGATCGAAAAATAAACGTAATAAGTGACACATTCGGCATAGACAGCATATGCAGCGGAATACATCAAAAGTAAGAAAAACTCTTCGCTTACTGCAATGCATAATCTCTCTGGGAGATGTAAATAATCTCAAACAAACACATTAACACACAATGAACGTACCCCACAGAATCTAGATCCGTGGCCATATGGGATCTCACACTGGTCATTGTAGGAATACACCATACCAGGCAGTGACAGCTTAATCGTTGTCCATTCATTTTCGTCGTAGAAAGCACCCACATTGGTGAAGCACGTTCTGAAAACACATAAATGGACAGCTGACAGTGCAAATACACACACAGACATACACACACACACATATCTATATATATATATATATATATATATATATATATATATATATATATATATATATATATATATATATATATATATATATATATAGATTTTGATTGGCAAACGATTCTGAGTACGTTAGTTTTCTGATTTTATACTATGAAAACAACAACCCACTACCATTATTATTGTAACAGTTTGTCAGATTCAAGAAATGTTCAGAAATAAATTTATGATTCGTTATCATTAGGACTTTGCTACTATTTGACTAATGTCAAAAGATATACAGAACGTATGACCATCACGTTTAGTTCATTTAGACAACATTATATGTTTGAAAATGCACTGAGGCCATTGAAGGGGTCACGCCTTTTCTTACACCCACCACAAAAGTAGCAGATTATAAGTTCCAGTTTCGACAAGTTAATCGGTAACTTTCAAGTGAATTATAAGAAGCACTTGGAACGCTGCAGTCGCTATGGTAGCATTAATCCTGAACATCTGGAATATATTATCAGAAAAAAGGAGTGCAAATAAGAATACTTGGACAGATGAGAAACACTGAATAACAATTTCCAGACATAAGCGCATTATATTCGTCTCCTTTTCGTGACTGATATTTCCGAAGAAAAGATTATCAAGACGCACAAAAGGTACGGTCTGTGTTATAGTGCTATATATCTCGTTAGCCCAATTTCACTAATCGTCATACCCAATAATGGTCGAGATGCATTTCTGTCAAAGACAAAAGTAAAACTACAACCTATAACATTTATAGCTTGACATTTATTTATTAAAAGAAGAATCCATTTCGGGACGGAAAGCTTAGTATACGTTAGAAATAAAAATCATGGTATGATCAGATAATTTCCAAAGTTTACACCATATTTTAAAACAACAACCGTCCTCACGGATGGCCATTGTTACATCTTATGCTAGTTTTTTTTTTTTTCATTAAATTGATTAGACGCAAACAAAATACGTACTAGTGTATAATAAAAACCAAGATATGATATCAGGTACTTTTGTTCAGTTATGTGAGCAGAATGAAACGCAATCATGCTGGTGCTTTCATTATATAGCGTGTGTTATTTAACAGACGTTTATAATTACTGCAGGTACTGAGGTCCGAATATTCTCTATGCAGGTGTAGAGTTAAATCGTTCCATTATAGCCGAGTCGTGACGCAAATTACCATGTCCAGCATGAGCATGCACGTTTTATTTGTAAAATAAATATTAGTAGCTCTGGTAAATGTTTTGCATGAGTCAGCTTAAAGTTGCAGAAATGTTGTCAACTAAACTAAAATCTGACTATTGAGAGCACTAGTCATCTCAATCTCTTAGCATTCATCAATACAGGCACTTACAATGAGATGCTGCAGAACTATCCATGGCATCTCTCACATCGACCACATCGCAAATGAAGAAGTGTGTAACACGATCAGGAACAAAGTAGGCCATTATGAAGACCTCCTCACCATTATCAAAAACATAAAACTGATATTGTACGGCCATGTCCTTAGCGCAAACAGTCTGTCCGCAACATTACTTCAAGGCATCGTCTAGGGTGGCAGAAGGAGAGGTAGAAAGAGAATAAGGTGGACGGACAACATCACGGAATGAAACAGGTAAAGGTTTTGCAACACAAACATAGGCACATGATTTAACAAGTGGAGGGAACTGGTCAGATGTTCAGCAGCGCAGTGCCTCAACGACCACACTAGGTCAAAAGACTGATGGTGATGTATAATATTAGCGTTCCAATCATGACAACAATATACTGGTATATCAATGCACTGAGGCCCACGGATATCATTTGATACCTTGCACGTGAGATCTCGACTGTATGGAGTAGTATTTATACAGTTTATAGTTTGTTATTAGGGCTTCTGTTGGTTGTTAGAATATAGTGGTATGTGCAGCTGTAGTCTATATTATTTATCTGAACATTTACCCAACAGTGTAGCTAGTGGTGGTGATTATGCAACCGTGACATCACTGGCAAAAAGAATGCTATTTTCACAAAATTTTTTTTTTACTACTAAGCGTACGAAATCGATTTAGAATACCGTTTTGTGACTATGCTATTCATTAATTCAACAAAAGAACACGATAAAAAAGAAACTGATGTATCTGACATTGACATCTCTGCGCAGTTATATCCAGGACCATTCATATGTTGTCACATACGTACCGTCTTTGCTAATTAACCTGATTGGTTTTAAAAAAAAGATATATATAGGCGAAACCGCTGATTCTGTTTTAAATAAGGGATCGCCTGTATGTGATTTCTGTGTCAGCGGAATACAAAGCAATGAATGCCGCACTCTTGATTGTAAGGAAACGTCGCAGTTATCATGAAGAACCAATGTTGATTTCTCAAACAAAGTCATTTAATAGCTCTTGTCAGCCGCGAATTAGATTGCACAATGATTTAATTCTTCAAGAAAGATCAGCGAGGAAAATATTTATACGAGACTAACCTAAATGCAGATATATGATCAGTCCAAACATCACCACCGTGCAGTACCTTCTAATTTGTTAGTGAAAAAAATTCGGAAATGCTACTACAATATTGAAGTAGAAGTCATCCCCAAATCCACCGCGGATGAATTTTCCATTAGTAATGTTCAACCATTATTCCGTCAGCAAGAACGATAAATAAATCTGAACAAACACTCACTTGTTTGTCTAACATGTTTTCGACAAGTACAAGAATTATCGTTGCAAATACATTCAGTTGTGTAATCATTGTGGTGTTTATCAAACGTATTATTTGGATCCAAAACTTAACTTACCCGAACAAGATTTACTTTAATTAAATGGCATTTCTATCGATGCAAAAAAGAGCTTCTATATTATTTGTTTATGATACAGATGCACTTGATTATGGTCAATCTCATAAACATTTACATTGCTTTAGTAGTAGATGATATAAGGAAGGCCATCAAACCTACCGGAGAGTATAATATTCTAGGTCAATCATCTTTGAGATTAAATTATGGGAATCTTACGTGAAATTTAAGAGCAAGTAAATTTGTATTTCATATTTACAACGTCGCCGCTGCAACAACCGTTATTGAGGATGTGGTGAAAATTGCTACCACCGTAACTATTATTGGCAGGCTATTTGATTTTGTTGCATTAGCCAAATTAATAGTACGCATTACCACATGTGGCTCCGATAAATTAACTTCTTTACGGATGCCTTGGCGTATATTCTTCTCATTCAAACGTCTCTGACAGTAGCATTACAAACAAAAAACTGAACCAGATTTCTGAAGGGGATAAATCAATTAATCTGAGTAAGTTCTCTACGTCGTTGTTTGAAAGGCATTATTACGACACGTATCTTTGGTTACTAACACCAAATGAGTTTACAGGTAGTAAAAATCCATTATAGTCTTTGTTAAATATAAAAGACATACTTTGGAAGGACACAAACAGGTCTTCATGCTCAATGTATTTCAACAAGAAAACACCTGCAACTATATTTTCTTGCCAAAGCAGTTACATAAATGTAATACATAATCTAAAATATATTTTATCAGATATCGGATATATATTTTAATCAGTAAAAACATCAGATATCGACATATGTCAATTTGATCCATACTTAATAACCTTAAAAAAACAATATATGGATTCCTTGTTGTGGAAACAAAATATCAAAGATGCATTGAAACATATCAGGATCGGATGAATATGCCATAGTACATTTCGAACGCTTCTAAAATTGTGAATGCTTTCAGCAATAGCCTGATGCTTTTACAATCAGAATAGTGAACTGCATAGACAACAACTGAAACCTGATTAAACTTGTTGGAAGAAAAATTCTTGGTAATGTTGTTTAAGACATCCGCGAAGAACAAACAGTATAAGCTAGCTCTGAAACCAAATGATGTTATTTTGTTATTGTAGTTAATTGCGTATATGCATAACCGATCGGTTTAAGAAGTGTTATATAATAGAGTGTGCTGTGCTAATGATGTTTGGTTTAAGTCGTCCAGCCTCGATGCCTTTCCTCCAGGAGGTGTACTTGGACTCATATACATAACATGTGTACCGAATGGAATATATTGAACTACATAATTAGCAACAACAAAAAAATCGATCTTTCGACACTACTATAACATAAGTCACGATGTTTTCTGTGCATACATACTTTTCAAGTGGCGCACGTTGGAATGATTCCACAGAGCAATTGGAGAAAACCCATGGGTCCCTGGAGTATGGTTTCGACTCTGCGAAGGAAGGGTTTGTTGAAGACATAAGAAATTTATCCTCTGCCCTGCAAGCTAACGCTTCCCCTTCACCATCATGTTCTGCTCCAACACTGGAAAGAAGATTCAGGAAAAGTATCATATAAATTGTAGCTTTGATAAGATAAACCTGGATTGATCTGTACCGTTAGCGCATCAAGTTTCAGTCTACTCTCTATAAATGAGATATTCGAAAACGAACCTCAGTAAAATAATTTCTCACTACAACACACATTCTACATTTGAGATTCTTTCAACAAAATCAATCCACTTGTAGCCAAATGCTATCAGATCGATTCTTTGGCTTATATTATCTATTACTGAACGAGAAAAATATGCAGTGATCTGCTACATGGAATATAATAAATATGGAGCAAAGCGTCTGAGGAAACCACTGGCCACGAATAGCAGGTCGGGAAGAGTTACACATGTCCATATTCGAAAGCTAAATTATTACACATTAATCGAGTGGGTACAAATGCGGGGGTTATTCAATATTTTATGTTTAAACTTACTTGTGTCCATGTTCGTTTGCTGCTGTTAAAACAGTGAACATATAATCACGTGTCTGGATTATCGATACTTTGTAACAGTTATCACATACCCCACGAGTGTAGGCCAAACCTGAATGGATTAAAGGAAGTAATATCACCTATCATAAATTTGTTTAAAACTTTAAAGGCTGAGATATATTATCTGTTCAAAGTAAATAAGAAAATATCCATATAAAAAGTAAAACAAAATACAAACGCAAAACAATGCTCGAATTATAATTTTGTTTAATGTGTTTATTGTATAATTCAGTTACTTTTCTAGAACACAAACTGTAAACGCATGTTTGTCGATAAAGACATTTGTAGAAAGACTGGAATATATTGGGTTATAGCGAAGGATGAAGACAAAACATGTCTGTTCAATATAAATACGACTGCGTCACATTAACAACACTCCTCTAGTTGATTTTACTATTCACGTTTCGGATTGCGGATATAAAATTTGGTGCTTGATTGAGATTGTATATATGAAAATGGATATTCAAACCAGAAAAAGGAGCAAAAAAAATTGTTAATTATAGTAAAAATTTCAAACCCTTTCCAATCAATGGATTGCTTTCTTTTTATTGAAATTAACACCTTGGTTAGGATGGTGCAAGCAAACCACAATACAGTAAAATTGTCAAGTTGGACACGTGACTACAAATAAATTTCATTCATATGTGATGACAACCAACGAACGGTAAATTAATTATGTTTATATATTGTTTCCCCCTTTATTATTTTAAAATTTGAGAAGGCTTAAAAAAGCAATCAAATTTTGGATAACAAATTTGTACTGGTTAATTTTGAACTCGAAGTCAGTGTAATGTGTCTGTTTTTTTCTTTAAAGGTGCAAATAACGCTTTGATATTAGTACGAATTTAATGCCAAAATACAAACGTACAGATCCAACAAACGTCTCTACAGCCGACATTCCCGACCTGTCTGTAAATTTCCTCCGTGGCAAAATGGAAATGATTAGAGATTATCTTGACAACACAATTATAATAGAGTAGTCGTTCCTCAATAGTGGCAATACAGATTTACAAACGCAACTTTTGATATCGTTTCACTCAGTCGTTATGAATTTCGTACTTACACTGCTGGTACAGAGCTCACCAATGCATTATGTACTCGAGCAGGTTTTGACATCACTGTTTTTGGAATATTTAAGTTTCTATATTGCTTTCACTAACCTATGTTCTTTTGTATGGGCATCATGTAAGTACACTCTTCTCCGATACAAACGTCACACCTCTGCAGTTTACATATATAATTCGGATGGAAGATTGGTGGTGTCGACTTCAAGAATTTAGTAATTCTCACATCAAATAAATTGAGTTTCAAAAGTCCTTTCTCGAAAATACTAATTAACACTTTACAAACTGGCCTCGGTTTGCTTGAGGTCATCGGATCAAACCCACGGCTGATTCATACCAATGAATTATAAGAATCGCACTAACTGCTGCCTCCATAGACATTTCGCAGCTAGAGTTAGTGTTAAAACTGATCGATGTGGTATCAGGATAATTTAACTGGGTGGCACATTGTGCAAAATATCTACAGCTCGATGCCCCAGTGCGAAACGTCACTAAACTGCCACATCGTAGAAATATGTTGGACAAATGTTAAAGCCTCTTTATAATCCAAATCATTTTCACATCCCATACACGCGATCAGACTGGGTATTGGAACATATCAGGTTTGAAACACTTCTTTGAGTCTTCCTCTTTCTTTCCTCTGCCGGTGTTAGTCTCTGATATTTTCGTGTCTTTATTCATGATCATCTTTAACTCTATTAGAGTTTGTTTCCTAAAATACGTTCGGGTGATTGAGTTAAAAAGCTTGGTTATACCACTACATTATGCGTACTTTTAGTAAATAGATCAATGAACAATTATACCTCTTTTAGTAACTGTTTCCATATCGTCATGATACTTGTTTGCTTCCAAACATTCAGTCATTTAAATCTTTTCAGTCATTAATAAGTTGATGTATGGGACTAACATGAAGATTTGAAATAGTTTTTACTTCAACCATACAAGTGTACAAGCTAACTCGGTTGATGGTTTAGAGTTAATCCTTTTACCTTTCCGTATTGAAGGAATTTCTTCTCATTTGTTTCGTTAAAATTCTTAGTAATTAGGACCATCAATGGTTATACTGAAGATTGTATTTTATATATACATGTTTATCAATAAAATTAAATGGTCTCCTTCACCTACAAGCAAAATTTATCATAGTGATTGATTTCTATATTATTGTCTACGGATTATTTAAATGTCTCGTTCTAATATAAATTCTAGGGACTCATCCAATTTAAGGACGCATTGGTTCTCGCACTCACAACAAGAATGACATTTACATAATTTTACACTATCACAAATATTATATGGGTTATTTTCAATTGTTTAATCAGGATTTTTTTGTTTACCACCGGTATAAAATAGCGATTGCAATGTAATTTATATTCGTAATTTGTTTAAATATAGGATGTTGTGCCAATTTTAAGCATAAATAGTTTTATCATGAATTTATCAAACAAGCGTCCACCTTTTCGCTGTATAAAAGCGACGATTTCCATGGGATGGTACCGTTCTTTAAACTTATATGGGTTCTCAGGGGTCCTACACGATGAAAGAATCAAGACGTTTCTTCTTTCAGTATAAATATTAGTCTGATGAAGCCTGAGAATATTTTTACCTTGAAGCCGTCGTCACTTTTATCGCTCACTTTAATAGTACGATACCTCCTTTTTCGAATAAAACAATGTCGAGCGATTCACATCGGATTGGCAATACTTTAAGATTTCTTGACAAACGTCAACGGGTTTAAAGAGTAACTTTAGTGAAAAATACAACCGTTGAATGTTTCTGGATATTTTGTGTGCATGTAATCAAAGAATAAATAGTGATCTTCACGCCAGCAGGGATGCTCGTGTTCAGAAGTTTTCGAATTGAAAAAGTGTATAAATAACTTTTGACCAAGTGTTTCATTATCTACTTTTCTTTAACATTCTCATCAATTGACCCAAACATACCCTAGCATTTTTAAACTGCCATTGTCCCAAATATATGCAGATGCTTGACTGCTTGGTATAACAAGTTGTGCTTTTCTTTACTATTTGACTCCTATTGTAGAATAGGTTCACCATGCTCGTTTCAAGCATATAATCTCTTTCCTGCCGGCATTCATTCGATCCATAAAGATTGAACGTGATAAGCTCATCTGATCATGTGTGAACGGTAATATTTAAGTACTGCAAATGCACCCCACAATTATTACATTTCTGGGCCCAATACTTCAGGAGATGAAGAATGGGTTACGTGAATTGTATTGTTCCATCAGTAATGGTAAACTCTTATTTGAATTGTTGGAAATGTTCAATGTATTTTGTCCAAGACTACTAGGCGTCTCGCCACCTCTGCCCCTCCATTTGGAAGGAAAATAAAAGTGAGGAAAGATATTTTTCAACATAAGACAATTTATATGCTATTAATGCACTACGCAACAAAGTATTGTACAGTGTTTAAATCTCCACACACTGGCAATAGGACTGTGTTGGAAACGAAGATTAATTAGCAAAAGTATAATATCAAATACATAGCATGTACTATTAAATGCCTACTTTTCTGCTATCACAATCCATTAGATATGCTATGGAACAACTACATCTGTATGTACTATCCATCATTCGAAGTGTTTAAATGCAATGCAATGCACTGTGAGAATTATCATAACCCCTAATTACGCTGGCAAATTAAAAAGGTATGAATGCTTTACATATCATGCATAACTCTCATTGCACAATCTGAAGTAATGATTTAAGAAACTCATATTATATATTGAGTGAAACCCCAAGGATGATGTTGGACATAGAACCATAAGGATAAGTGTGGTTGAAAACTGCAAAATAGAACCAATATAATCAGGGTGAGGTCATTTTGGATATTGTCAGCCTTGAGTGTCTAGAGTGGAAATAGTAATAGTTGTTTTACTGTCTCAACCAGTTAGAACCAATACGTTGTTACCGACCTTCAAGTAAAAATGATTTGATAAGATCCTGATATTAGAACAATACTCATGTCATTGGCAAGTATTCTACATTTTAATATTTGTACGAAATATTTAAAACTAATATATTTGTTTTGTGAAGGAGAGTCAGACGGACAAACATAGATAGTGCACATACCGCTCATACGTTCATCAGGTTGATCACGATCATATATCTCATTTAAGTAAATCAAAATAGTCTTAAGGAGAATGTGTCAGAGACAACTGTATATCTATTGAACATTATTACAATAACAAATAAAAACAGTCTTAAAGAGTATGTATCCGAGACATCTGTAGATCTATTGAATAGTTTTACATTAACAAATATAAATAGTCTTCAGGAGAATGTGTCAGAAACATATGTAGTTTTTTAACAGTTTTACAATAACAAATAAAAACAAATGTAAGGAAGTTTAGTATAACATTTATGGACGTTGTCTAAAGCTATTAAATGGGTGGGAGAAGACGTTTTATCTCGATTACGAGATACCTGTCCTTATGAAACTGGCAAAACAAACATGAATAACAAGAACATTTAACGCCTCCAGCTTGTAACCCTGCGTTCAATTAATTAAATTAAATTGAATCAATAATCATCAAATTGACATCATTATTTGATAGAAAAATTAACGTATGGTGTACAATTCGGTAACGAATTAATATGAGATGTAAAAAAACTATATATATATATATGATGTGCACGAGTGTGTATTGGAGGGGTATCAATTCTGGTAGGGGAACAGTTGTGGACCTTTTGGGGTGGAACTATCACCTTTGGTCACTACATACACACAGCTTGCACATGTATATCCAAGATGTAATATCCACACCCTGCAAAACCGCTTCGGGTTGAAAGCTCAACTAGGTTAGAGTACCCAATGGTCTTAAACATTTGGTGAGTCAGAGAGTGCCTACCCAAGCATCTAAAGCCTGGATTTGACAGATTGCGCGGAAGAAACTGACGGCTAGTGTAACGAGCAGAACCGATTTCCAGGAATGCGCTGTGGAGCGCATAGAGCCGCACACAACATGTAGGTAGTACCGGTCATTCACTTCATCACAATCCTGACCAGCTGTGTTGTGACAAAAAGAAGCTATCCCACAGGTATTAACGGATTCTATGTTATACACATGTAAAAGAGAAAATGATATCTTCAAGCTTATGTCGACTGCATATGTATCTCTTTGCTCTCTATCGCAGGCAAGATAATTGCCTGGATTCTCCACAACCCTCTCATACCGCACCTTGACCATATAATCCTACCAGGATTCCCTTAGTGATTCTAAAAGTAGCTTTGAACCAT
This sequence comes from Unio delphinus, assembly GCA_029339505.1. Taxonomy (NCBI): domain Eukaryota; kingdom Metazoa; phylum Mollusca; class Bivalvia; order Unionida; family Unionidae; genus Unio; species Unio delphinus. Next base: position 10,143,288 of record JAQISU010000162.1, read on the forward strand.
ATAACTGGTGTTTGCTGCTAGGCTGTTGCCAGATATAAAGCTTGAAGCAAAATACTGCAGTTATCACTATCTATATTGATCTGACCAATGTCTACGACACTGTTAGCAGAGAGGGCCTATCAATAATCATGGTCAATTACGGATGCTCAAAGAAATTTATAACTATGATAGAGCAATTCTATGACTATATGGAAGCTAAAGTCCGGAACAATGGTGGGACATCATATATCTTTACTTTCCCAAACAAAGTGAAAAATCACTGTGTAATTGCGCCATTACTTTTCGATTCATGTTCTCATCCATACTCACTGATGTCCTTATAACTGGTGACGTTGAAATCAACATCACATACAGAATTGATTTAAAAATCTTCAACATCAGCAATGCTGCAAGCAATCCTTAGGTTAAAAAAGACATCATTAGAGAAATTAAAATTAATGATGACTGCAATCTGAACCCTTCGAAACGTTCTCAGATGTTTGTAAACATTTCGGCCTTAAAATTTACACAAAAAGACTGAAATGTATCAAACCACCCCAAGATAACCACATCAAAGCCAAATATATAACTCATCAATTACAAATTATGAGCAGTGAATAGGTCCACATATTTTGTGCAACACTCTGTTTCAGAACTTTGTAGTCAATATCAATGTTAATGCCAATATTACAAGGTCCACACCACCATTACATGCCAAGGTCTGGACCAGATGCGGCTTTAATCTACAAAGACAAAACTGTAGGAACGCGATATTACTCAAAGTGTTTTGTACTCCCTGCCCAACCTAAAGAGTGTACCAGCGACATGCAGAAAAGTTGAAACACGTTCAAAATATCTGCTTCAAAATACTCTTAAATGTCAAGTAGCAAGACAGGATCCCATATATTGGGGTCCTTGCCCAAGAAAGCATTCCCAGTAAGGTATATACACTATCTTACGCAATTATAGTTGCATTAATCAGGCCATGTAGCTTGCATGCCAGACCACCGGCATCCAAAAACATATTTTATGGTGATCTTGGAATAGATAAACGTAACAAAAGATGCAAGAGAAAACGAGCAGCAGAGGGGGTGAATCAGACATGATTTCAAACAAAAGTAAGGCTTCTGTGGCTGAGTTTCCTTAGGGAGGAAGGGTATATGTCAGTCATATAGACGTATTTATGTCCTATGGAGAGTGATCGGGACATAAAAAAATCGAGAGAAAAAAAAAAATAAATAAAGTCCCCATTTGCCAAATGGGCACTTAGTGATTTTGTCCTTGCAAGGGTCTACTTTGGGTAAAAAAACTCACCATTTGATTTGATCAAGTCCTATACGATATCGTGTCCGAGGGTCTTTGGATTTCAACCGAATATTTGATCAAGTCCTAATCGATTATGATCCATATCACCGCAGCACCTTGTTTGCTAAATATTTATAAGAGTATGAGTATAAACTCCGTTAAATACACACAATAAATTTCAATTATCTCTGATCACTTTTGGTATTTGTGTGTAGCGTTGAGTGACATATATCACATCAGTGTTTTTATGCCTGCCTCGGGAAAATATTCTTGCTGGGTTTTGTTTATGTTTATCTAACATTACATCATCGTATACGACTAAATTGTTAATACTTCCATCGACATCTTCTACTGATGGTGCCTGGTCAATATCGGTTATAAATTCAATAATACCCTCGCCGGCAATCTCTGAAGGGTTTTCATTAAAATCCTTTAACACTTCATAACATCGTTGATCATCTACGCTAGGGGCAATTAAATACAACTTATCCCACGTCATCCATCTCATTATTAAATTGAGCAACAATTGCGTCTTGCCGGATCCAGATGGCCCGATTATAATTGCGCGGATAGAGTTTGGTACCGCTGCATGATGCTTAACTGGTTTTCTTGTTTTAGTCGCTGAAAAATCAATGATATTCATATCTCTATACATAAATTATGGATCTATATTGTGTGAAGTGTAAAACGTGTACTGGCACAAATGATGTGACGACGATTACAGCTAAAAATAACAGATCAGCACTTACTGGTAGATGTGCTACATGTGGTATAAAAAAGTTTAGATTTGTTTCCCTTGATAAAATCAAGGTTTTTAAAAAAAACGAGGAGGTGATATCGCAGCCAAGTTAGTAAAACTCCCTGGAACCCCATGGGCAAAGTATCCAGGAGAAAAGCACCTTCCAGGATATAGCTACTGTGGCCCAGGAACACGATTAGATATCAGTCATGATGATCAAAACCAACCTCAACGTGGTGAAGAACCAATAAATGCTATTGATAGGGCGTGTCACGCACATGATGTTGCTCGTAAAAGCAGCTATTTGCAACACAGGCATCTCGCGGATGTGAAATTAATTCATGCATTAAATGCTATTCCTGATAAATCCTTCAAAGAAAAATTGGCTTCATGTTTGATAAAATCGGCTATGAAAAGCGAATTGATGTTTGGTACTGGTAATTAATAACAACATGGAATCTTTTTACTATTCTCCAAAAGGATACTGGCGGGGTAAAGCAGCAATCAATAAACTCGCTAGTGCTGCAAAAGTGAAACAAAACTAGAACTGCTAATCCCTATCTGACCGACACCAACTCATTACACAATTGCATCTCGCGCAGTGATTATTCTGTTGCTGTTTCAATGTCATTATTAATTCAGAATCGATGTTAAATTCTCTTTTTTTTATCCAGATGTTTATAACCAGAAAGTTTTTTTCTGATTATGTCCTTGACGTTGTCAGCGCTGACAGTATCACTTATTGCATTGTCATTAGGATTTTCAAGGACAATTCTTCAAAAACAACTATTCGGAGTTGATTTATTCTTTGTACTCTGGATACTGCGAGATAGACTATATTTGACCATTAGATGCGATTATCTACCATCCAAACAATTGTATCCGATATAGTTAATCTCTGTGAAGAATGTATTGTTGCTGCGTATCCTAGCTTCCATGGGGATTTATTAGCACGCAATGCATCTTCAACGACGCTGATATCAACCAGCACAATATCATTTAATACGAGAATTTGTTTTTCACGCTGTCCTGGAATATCAACTTCTATATTCTGCTTTCGTGTATCCGATGGCCTTTAACATAACGGTACTGGAAGGGTTGCAAATAATTGTTTATGCAATTCAAATAACTTCATTTGAAGTGTGTCTCGGACTTTTTTCTACTTGGAATTATCAAATCATTTGGTTTCGACATTTCCCAAAAATCATTCATTGGAGTTTCTGAAATTATTTCACGCGCTATGTCACATTGGATTCTATCCGGTTGTAATCTAATTAGTTTCCTAAATTCTCGTAATTTTTCATCAAGTGATCTGTAATCAGTGGTAATTTCTTCATAATAGTCTACAAAACCCTTTAGCCATTCATGTGGGGATGCACCGACAAATGGTGGTGGTTGGTCGTTATCACCGCACATGATGACTTTTGTATTTTTCAATAACAACCACTAGATAAATATTTGTAATACATCTAATGACACTGTGCATATTTCATCCCAAGTTATGATTTCAGGAATAAATTTCTCGCGCATACGCTCAGGAGTCGCCTTATCTCCTTTCCATCGAAAAAAAACTGTGATAAGTACAGGCATTTACTCTCGCTGTATCATTTCTCTTGCACGTCTGTGAGTTGGTGTTAGCACAATCATGTTGGACTTCCCACGGAATAACTCAATTGCACGAGTAGTCTTTCCTGACCCACCACAGCCGTTTAAATAAACTGTTTTATATCTACAGATTGGATAAGATACCGGTGGTGCATTATAAAATTCTGATTGAATCTCTTTGAGATTCCGATAATTATTTTCAATTGTAACATCTGCTGATTGAATATAATCATGAAGCATTTGTCGCTTAATTCTCCATGATCCCCAATTCGTGTCCCCCTCACTTGTCAAGCAATTTATGAATTCAGCCATTTTGCTATTTATGTAAAATGAATCAGTGGCAACTCTAACTGCGGTGTTAGGAAATTTATTGATCATCGAAAACAGATTAATAGAAGCATAACCGAGCATAGAAGCTCTCAAATGTGTATACTGCGGATTGTATCCATCGTTGTAGGTAACAATTGTACCCAATTTGCTTCCATCGGACATAAATGCGTCTTTACGATAGACATATATCCCCTTATTCGTTAAATCCGCGATTACAAAATCGTATTCAGCATTGTCTATAATCAACCGTGAAGAATATCTTGTATTGTTGTATTTACGACCCTGGGTAAATATACCAATTATTCTTCTACTGAGATCTTTTGCTTCGTTGTTTCTGATTTCAAAAAGCTGTTTGGACCAATCCATGATTTGTTGTTCATTTAAATCTGGAAACAGTTTTCGCTGATCGCTAATTTTTGTTTCCAAATCAGGTTGTGGTAACCAGACTGATTTCTGTGCTCGATAGGATATAATCGCTTCACTGACAATTAACGATTGTAACATCCCAGAATCAATCATATATCTCAATAGCACTATTGGCATCCAGTGTTTTTCAGACATCTGTTTACCAATCTAAAGATAACTAGACGGATGAAGTCCTTCAGACAATTCAAATGATACTACACAAGCGAATCCGGTTAAATCAAAATCAGGCAGTGGTCCATTAATCGCAACAAGGGCCATTTCATGTGTAGGGTGTCCAAATCGTTTAAAATATTTCTCGCATTCTCCATACCCGAGAAAACTCCCTGGATAACACGCAATCATATCAACGGAAATAACGGTTTCAGTGTCGTATTTTGTATTCCATAACCCTCCATGGCTGTATTCAAGACAGCTCAATCTGACATCTGATAAAAACTCACTTCGCATTGGTTTCCACGCGTTTTTCTTCCTAGCAAAATGTGCTGCAACCGAGGGAAGTGTAAAACAATTTGTTAATAATTGATCGTTGTCTTCCCCCCCCCCCCGCCCCCCAGAGTTCTCTGTGGAAAACTCACTAGCTAGTTGTTTCGTTTGATTATGCAACTCTTCAGTACGGTACAATTCTCCGTTGGGTCTTACAATCTGATCGTATCTACATTCATCGTCTGAAGCACTATGAAATAGCCACATTGACACAGGGTCTTCTTTACTCAAATTGTAAATGGCATCAAATAATTTCTGCTCGGAAAAAAAACTCTTCGGTTTGGGGGATATATTTTACAGTTCTATCCCGTGGGAATGTTGTTATTGCAGATGACCACGCGTGTTCGTTATGATCAATACTTTGGATTGGCGCTCCTTGTGATTGATATTTTGATTCGTATAATACTTTTCCGGTTATTGTCGTTACTGATATTGGAAATCTCAATGATGTTTCCAATTTGATTACATCCTGAATTGTTGCCCCATGCTCTTTCACCGTTAATTTCCATTCGGTTATTTTTTTTTTCGTCTTAGATCAGTCAGTTTATTTCTCCGGGATGCATTTGTGAAGTGTTTTATTATTCGTGTTGCTACACAATTGAGTTGCAAAGAATATTAAAACAGTATCTAATTTTACTAATCATGGCTCTATCAATAATTTTATTATTTAGTGTATCAGAAACTCTATCGAGATTGAATTGAGCATTTTTTCAAGGCGTAATTTCCGATAATCTCTCGAACTCCTTCATATCAGAGATTCTATCGGGATTAATTTTCAATAATATCTCAAACGTCTTCATTAGACGTTTTGGTTTATCGAGATTAAATCTAGTATTAAATTAATTTCGAAAATCTCTTCAACTTCTTCATATCAGAGATTCTATAGGTATTAATTTTCAATAATCTCTTGAACTCCTTCACTAGACGTTCTTTTGGTTTATCGAGATTAAATCTAGGACTAATTTTCAATAATCTCTTAAACTCCTTCATGTTACCGTGTACTAGACGTTTTTTTGGTTTATCGAGATTAAATCTAGGACTAATTTTCAATAATCTCTTAAACCCCTTCATGTTACCGTCTACTACACGTTTTTTTTTGGTTTATCGAGATTAAATCAAGGACTAATTTTCAATAATCTCTTGAACTCCTTATCAAGATTAAATTGCGCATTTTTCCAAGGCGTAATTTTCGATAATCTCTCGAACTTCTTCATACTATAATTAAAACAAACATTTAAATGAAAGATTTATGTATAATGAATCACTGCAAATTGCTCATGATTGGATCGACGACACCGTGTAACAAATCATGCAGAAATGAATTCTGTGGGTATCATATGCAAAGTTTTCGACGTAGAAGCCTTGGTCCGTTACCCTGCCTACGATGTGGGGTTGGGGTCAGGGAGAAATCACAATTATGTTTGAATTTTGGTGGTAAACGATACAGGGAGTTGAAGCGTTATTATGACAAAAGAATCAAAAATGGAAAATCATATGAATTTTCAATCAAAAAATACGACCCTCACTGTGTCCCTGACCATGACTCTGTCAAGAACAAAGTCAGTATCTCTGACAAAGTCAGCGACAAAGTCATAGAAATTCCCCAAGACTACATTGAAAGATTCATTATTAAACCAAACAATGAATTACACAAATAGTATTAGTATACGAATGAACCAAGAATTCAGACCATACCCTGTGATTTTAAATTATGAAGCATCTAGTGATGGTACTGTCAGACACTGCATTTTGAAGAAACCAGTTGGTGCTGACAATGGTATGGGGTATTTGGTGTTTACTGTTGGGGGAAAGAAGAGATATCTCAATCACGGAATAGTGTATGAGTATTTCCGTGGATTGATCAATGATGGTTTTGTTATCGATCATAAAGATTCCAATCCAAAGAATAATTCTTGATCAAATCTGCAAACTATTACACAAAGTTAAAATTTGAAACGAGGAAAGACTGGAAAATACTCGAAAAAAAACGAGACCAGTAAAATCTTTGACTACAACAAATAACGAAGAAAAAATATTTCAGTTTATGAATAGCGCCAGTGGGTACTTCGATATCTGTCCATCTTCTGTACGACTCGTTGCCGAAGGAATAACCAAGACGGCCATTTAAAAAAGACAGGAAAAAAAATTCAATTCATTTATGCATACACTGAAATATATTTTTCATTTAGAAATATAGAATTGTTATAGAATATGAATTCTGAAAATATGAATAGCATTATAGCTGAAATATTAAAATTGAAAAGTCAGGATATCAAACTATCAGATGGTTAAATCTTGATGAAATTGTGTCTGATTTTCAGGATATAGAATACGGAGTTAACACTAACAAGTATATGCTACCAAAGAAATATGCGCTCACCAAAAAAATTCGGAATTCTATTCGGGACTCTCTTGCATTTTCCAGTGAAGTAAGCGTGTTTGTCCCGTAATATACCATCGTAGAGGGAATACGAAAAGCATTGGGTAACGAATACGAATTGAAAAACGAGGTTAATTCTAAAATTAGAAACCTACGAGCGTTAATTCAAGAAAATGAACGATTTTGACCGTGACCGACCCTCAAAGAGATTTTGTCGTTTTTTGATTGTGACCGACCCTCAGAGAGATTTTCATTTTTTTATGGAACCACAATAACGCTGAAACCTAATCAAATGAATGGTGGAGAAAATAAATTGTCACTTACAACTCTTCAAGTAAAACATTTCAATGATGCACTTGTAGCACAAAAAGGTGTCCAGATTGCTATTTCTGCGGCTGCTATCAAAAATATGATAAAATCAGGTGGTATATTCCCGTTGTTAGCTGCGATTCTAGCGTTGATTGCGGCAGCAGCCCCAGCAGTTGTAAAACCGGCAGCGTTAGGAGCTGTTGGTACCGCGGCAGTAATGCCACTAAAAAAGGCAACTGGGCAGGGTTAAAACAAAAAGGGATAGGGTCTAAGACTACCAGGAACCCTGTATTCGTGGTACAGCGGAACAGGCCTGAGACTAGGACCGGTTTATTAACTGGGGAACCTTTGCTTCAGGAATCTTCGATTGGAAATCCTTCGGATTTCACGCCAATGTCCAATTTTGATTTAATTGATGCTGCTAAAAAACTCGCGATTACAAACTTTAGAGGTGTTTTTATGAAAGATCAGTTACCGATACAACCAAACAGCGTTGAAACCGGTATCATAAATCTCGATAACAGCACCGGACCTGGAACTCACTGGGTTGCATACGCTATTGATCCACGTGGGATTGTCTATTTTGATTCATATGGATTAGCCCCGCCAAAAGAGTTTATGCGTTATCTAAAAACTTTTCCAAAGAAGACTTGGTATTCTACGCTACCAACACAACAAATGAATGATCCACCAATATGTGGAAGCGAAGTATTAAATGTCCTTAACGCTATTTCCAACTCCTTGGGTAACCTAAGGGGAAAACCACCACATGTTGTCGTAAATGAATACACCAGTAGTCGCTGGAAATCGAAGCAATTTTAGAGAGAGAGTTTTACAATAACATGATTGATATTTGGGGAAGACCTCTGAAACCCAAACCCGATGACACTGCAAAAACATCTGCAACGGGTGATATAAAAAATTAATTGAACATGATCGCTGAGACGTTGAATTTAGCAAGTGTTGACCCCAATGAAATAGTTGTATTTCAATATCGTCAGGGTAAATTGAAAACTAGTAATATTGCTCTGGATAATATTTTGGTTAAACAACGAAACGCGATCGAGGATACTATCGTGTTAAATTCCGATCAGGGTAAACTCCAACCGGGTGTACTCGACTATTACAGATAGAGTCACTGAATACGATAAGGAATTTGACGATCATTTGAAAAATTATAATGGTTTTTGTAGAAATGTCGTTCATGAGTTCTTTGGGTCTCCGATTGTAGTTACACCATCTATCGCTAAAATTAATTCCTTTATTGATGAGACGAAAATCTTCATCGAAGACATCAAAACTGATTTTCCGAGGATGATAACAATCATTGAAAAAACAAAAATTCCTCATGAGAAAACTACTAACGTAGTATACACGATCCAACACGGTTCATTTGCGTGGACAACTACAAACAACACATTACATATCACTGCAACCGTTAAAGGTATCTATCGATTAACACTAGTAACAATGTGTCAATTCAATATTTCATCGTCAAGTTCATCCGGGGTCAAAAATACGATTTCAACGATCATTGACAAGGATACAACTGGAAAGATCACGATAACATCTACTGGTAACAAGTTGGTTAGGGTTTCAACAACGTGGTATGTGGAATTTGTAGCGGATTTAAGTAAATAACGGTTTCAATTGAAATCGTAATTAAAAACGCTAGCGTTTTTAACATAAAAATGATATCATCATCGCAATATCGCTATGATCAAGTCAGAGAATTTCAAACTAGACTCAAAAAACTCACCGAGGATTATGTAATGAAAATAAAAAAATATCGCAGGAGAATTACAGTCATCGACGTTACAGTGTACTCAGTGTCTGGTGTAATGGCCGGAGCTGGTATTATACTGTCTTCAGTGACAATGATAGCTCCGATTGCTGTTCAATTTGTATATCCGCGGTGGCTTCAATCGCTGGTATATTAACCGGGATCACAAAAAAAATATCATCATGCAGCCAGAGTAAACTGCAAGACTATGTGATTAAATTTCATGTTGTATCAACCGCATACTCACAATTATCCTCATTGATATTGTCATCGCTCGATGATACAATTATATCAGATAGTGAGTTCTCAGCGATGGTAAGTATTTATGATTCCGTGATGTCAAAATTAGAAATACAATAACAGTATAATAACAATGACACGACCGACGGAATTGGAGAACACGAACCCGAAAACCAGCATGATCTCAATAACCTCAACGATATCAGATAGTGATTTCTCAGTGATGGTACGTGTCTATGATTCCGCGATATCAAAATTAGAAATACATCATGAGTATAATAACAATGACAACACCGCAGGAATTACTTCAACAAATAGTGGAGAACACGAAACCAGTACAAACAAGCATGATCTCAATAACCTCAACGAATCCAGAATTCAGTGTGAATTTCCCTATCCCAGTCCCCGTGAAGGAGATAGTGCTAGCAAAATTACGAGTATACCATAGTTGGCCTAATATCAGATCAAAATCATTTGGTGGTCAACAACCGTATAATTCCTTGGTATTTGCGAATAAGAATAAACCAAACGGTCCCCCAGACTGGAACGTTGTTTCCATACCAACCGGATCATACCAAATCGAACAAATCAATGATGAATTCGCGCGTAGAATAAAATCGATTACTGGGAAAGAATCGAAAATCGCTATAACGGTTCATGAACCCACGCTATCGTCTGCCATTGAAATAAACACAGAAGGATACGTCGTAGATATCTCTCAGAGTTCTATTAGAACCATACTAGGATGGCCTGAATTACCACCTCAACGAGAACCCGTTAATTTACCACCTGAACCACAAAAAAATGATTATATCACCGACAGGATAAAATCTGATAATCCAATAAAGAGTTATAGAGAGTACGGCGGGATTACAACTATCATTGACCCCAACGACCCCAAATATTACACAATTGATGAAAAGAGTATCACTGAAAACTTCACAGCAATGAATAATGATTTTTCACTGTTGTTAATATCTCTTAAATCCGGCTCTCTCACCCGAGATGAATTTATCAGCGTCGTAGAAATATGCAAGAAAATCATTAATGGCATGGAAAGAATTCATTCTCAAATCATACAAGTGATATTAGGTGACAATAATCCTAAAACAAGTGCAGAATTCACTACAAAATTTTAAATCCGCATTGAAGATGTTCCATCATTCAAACTACCAGGATATAATGTACCAGAACTAAAAAAACAACTCAGTGACACCATCGATATTGGTTTTAAAATAATTCATGACGAATGGAAGAAATTGCAACCACCACCAATAATCCTCAAACATAATAATGACCCAGAATGCGGTGGTAGACATATTGCTCCGTTGAATGTGAATATTTCATCGGTGTTTGCGCTCAATTTAGTATGTGATGTTATCGAGGGAAGTTATCAAATAAATCTAGAACGATCAAATCAAGCTCAGCAAGGACATATTCTGTATTCATTTGCACCGATAGCCCCTCCAGGATTTTTAATAATTGAGTCTCCGGTGAATCCAGTCTATATGCGGTGTCATAATGATTAATTAACCAGAATTAATTTCAAACTCACTGACCAGTCCAATACTCTAATTGATCTACAAGATGAAGTCTTACAAATTAGTCTCTTTGTAAAGCCCTAAGACCCTCGGACACGATATCGTATCGGACTTGATCAAATCAACAGGTGAGTTTTTTTTTAACCCAAAGGAGACCCTTGCAAGGACAAAATCACTAAGTCCCTCATTTGGGAAATGGGGACTTTATTTTTTTTTTTTTTTTTTTATCTCGACTTTTTATGTCCCAATCACTCTCCATAGGACATAAATACGTCTTTATGACTGACATATACCCTTCCCCCTAAGGGAACTCAGCCATAGAAGCCTTACTTTTGTTTAAAATCATGTCTGATTCACCCCCTCTGCTGCTAAACGAGACAAACACATCATGAATACATCATTGAATAGTTTTTGTATTTGCTAAGTTAACTGGTAGCCGACCGCCCAGGCCATGGTCGTATGGCGCTATTCCATCACTAAAGTGTTACACACACACACACACACACACATATATATATATATATATATATATATATATATATATATATATATATATATATATAATATATATATATATATATATATATATATATATATATATATATATATATCTATATATATATATACATATATATATATATATATATATATATATATATATATATATATATATATATATATATATATACAGACACACACTCGGAAATGTGTCTTTTGTTGTATTTGGATGATATTCGAGATGAAAAAGAAGAGTTTGGACCGTTGAGTGGGACTAGAATGTGTTCATGTTTTATTTATTTTGTATATAATATTATTCTGCAGTTGTTAAACATTATTCATTGTAGTCCGAAAAAGTCCTTTACACATCATCACGATTCCTGGAGGACCATTACACTTACAGTGTTGAAATTTATAAAGGATGCATATTCAGGCCTGTCATATACTTTTATAAGAATTATTTTGACTTAATTTCATAATGCTGTAAGTTCCATTTACATTTTTATTCATAATTTTGATAATTTGTTCCTTAATTCAGGATATCTTTAGCCGAGGTCATTTCTTGGAATACCAATCCGTGTCTAAAATGCACTTTAGCGAAGACCGTTGAATGGACCAAATAAACCTGGTCTTACATTGACCTTAGATTCGAAGTATAGGGCTGAACTAAAAAGTCGTTGTTGATGCTTACCGCCCTGGGCAGCACACTCTAACGTATTGATTAAATACAGAATGAAAGTGAATCCAGAAAGTCTTGGGAAGGTTTAGGTTTTGGGAAACCTTCATGCAAATGAAGGGGGTTACCAGTACGTACACAATATTATAGGTTTTCAAAGTTGTAACTATTGTGCGTGCCTCCAAACCTGCACAGTATACATACTACATGGAGAGATGCGGAACCAGTTTTATATTTGGTTCCTGAGGACGATGATGAGGATATTTTAGCAGGACATGGTTAGTGACACTAAGTCGATCACTCGGACGGACATAATAAGCATACACACGATCTTGTTATTCTCACAGCTGAGATTTGCCCACCACATCAACAGAATTTCAGAAGACCAAATACGAAAAACAATCTCCATTGGCGCGGTGAAGAATGAAAAGTGATTTAATTGTGGTCCTACGGAAGGCTTCACAGATTACCTGAAGCCATATTTTAATCATGTCATCATTGACCCATATTCTGGGCACGATTACGCATATTGTCACTCCATCTTGCACGGTATTACCAATGTTGGTTCTACAGACTTTGGGCTGCGAATACTTGTACCAGCCTTGGAGATCAAGACTTCTCTTATTTTTGGGGTTTACTAATTTGTTTTTATTGGGAATTCTTAGTGTTATCCTATTCCTCTTTATCTTTGAAAAATTAATAGAAACTTTGTAAGTATTAAGATACCTAGAATTCGATTTTTCACGGCACTTACTTTGTAGCATAATGCGCGCATTACCATGCGTTATTGATCTTGTTTAGAAAGAGTACGACAGCGATAATTTGAAGTCCCTTGAAACCGATACTGATGTAAATAAATCGTAAGGACACAATATATATTTAATATTGAATTTCTGAGTGAAATACTTGAATAATTATGTTCTTTGTATCTACATGTCTACGTATCTACATAAACAGCACCATTTATTTAATATATTTACCGTGTGTAGATCAACCATAGCTGACAAGAGTTTTTTTATCATATGCAACTGGCTAAACCGTGACACGGTATATTAAAGTTTAATGAACATGTAATTTAACATATTTGATGTTCTTTCATATAAGTTGCTGAACTTAGTTTGTGCGGTTTCTTGGGCGTATTATGCTCATTACCTTTGTACAGTGGAGATGTTAGGTTAAACAGCACCTACATTTACTTACTTCGTAAAGAGCATTACGTGGTCGCTTAAATTGCCGTTTATGCTAGTCCAGGTTGAAAGATCGTCTATATAGTTTTCAACATCAATTCTGTCCCTTCCGGGAACAGATTCCACCACAGACTGAATGTGATCGAAGTCGTTCATTCTCTATAAAGAAAACAGGATATAAAATAAAATTATAATAAGTCTGTTCCAGTAAGTGTGGAACGCCATATTTTTAAGGAAAATGAAAACAGTTGATAAGGAATATAACTAGTTCAATTGGATGTCTAAAATAGTGCTATAAATAGAGACATGAGTGAAACGGAAAGAGAGTAATATCAGCTCAAAATTGTTTCCATACAAAATTAGTAATTATTCATCATTAGGAATACCACAGTTTACCTAATAAAAGGAGCAGCAGAGAGGGTGAACAGACCACATTTTCGAGCAAAAATAAGGCTTACAGATCACGTTTTCGAGCAAAATAAGGCTTACAGACCACGTTTTCGAGCAAAAAATAAGGCTTCCAACGAAATCTCATTTAACCAAAAAAAAGTCTCCGTTTTGCAAAACTGAGATTTTACGATTTTTTAATCAATTTTGCTCGCAACGATGTGGTCATCACCCTCTCTGCTGCTGGAACTTTCAGTTCTGGGTTAACAAAAAATAATAAATAATTTCAACCAAATATTTGATCGAGTCCGATACGATATCGTGTCCGAGGATCATGTAAATTTATTGTTACAAATCCGTACGGGGTTGACTGAGCGTTACTAAAGAAATTTTTAAACTAATTGAAGTCCATATCGGAACACCATGTCTGCCAAATATTTCTAAGAGTATGAGTATCAACTCCGTTGAATACACACAATAAATTGCAGTTATCTCTGATCACTTTTGGAATCTGTGTGAAGCGTTGAGTGACATATATCACGTCGGTGTTTTTATGCCTGCCTCGGGAAAAGATCCTAGCAGGATTTTTTTGTTTATCTAACATTACATCGTCGTATACAACTAAATTGTTAATACTTCCATCGAGATCTTCTACTGATGGCGCCTCGTCAATATCGGTTATAAAATCAATGACGTTCTCACCGCTAATTTCTGATGCATTCTCGTTAAAATCCTTTAACACTTCATAACATCGTTGATCATCTACGCTAGGAGCAATTAAATACAACTTATCCCACTTCATCCATCTCATTATTAAATTGAGTAACAATTGCGTCTTGCCGGATCCAGATGGCCCGATTATAATTGCGCGGATAGAGTTTGGTAGCGCTGCATGATGCTTAACTGGTTCTCTTGCTTTAGTCGCTGAAAAATCAATTATATCCATATCTCTATACATACATTATGGATCTATATTGTGTGAAGTATAAAACGCGTACTGGCACAGATGACTTGACGACGATTACAACTAAAAATAACCGATCAGCGCTTTCTGGTAAATGTGTACAATGTGGTACAAAGAAATTTAGATTTGTGTCTATGAAATCTGATTTAAAAAAAAACGAGGAGGTGATATCGCAGCCAAATTGGCAAAGCTCCCTGGAACCCCATGGGGAAAGTACCCGGAGAAAAGCAGCTTCCAGGATATAGCTACTGTGGCCCCGGAACACGATTAGATATCAGACTTGATGATCAAAATCAACCCAGATCCGGCGAGTATCCGATAAACGCCATTGATAAGGCGTGTCACGCTCATGATGTTGCATATAAAAGCAGCAATCTGCAACACAGGCATCTCGCAGATGTGAAATGAATTCATGCGTTAAATGCTATTCCTGATAAATCTTTCAAAGAAAAATTGGCTTCGTGGTTGGTAAAATCAGCTATGAAAGGCAAATTGATAATGGGTGCTGGTAATTAATAATATGGAATCTATTTATTATTCTCCAAAAGGATACTGGAGGGGTAACGCTGCAATCAATAAACTCGCTAACGCCGCAAAAAGTGAAAAAAGCTACTGCGGCTAATTGATTATCCAAACAGGCACTATGGCAAATTTATCTACCGCGTCCTAAACGAGTTAATTACTCGCATTTTGATGTTACCGGACCCAATGAAGTTCATCAAGCTGATTTATTGTTTTTACCACATGACAACGGTTACAAATACGCGCTAACCATAGTTGACGTTGCGAGTCGATACAAAGAAGCAGAGCCGCTGAAAACAAAATCATCAACTGAAGTTGCTTTTTGCATTTGAAAGGATTTATCGACGAGGTCCTCTGCGTTGGCCAAATCTGTTACAAGTTGATCCTGGCAAGGAATTTCAAGGCGCTGTTTTATCAGCGATGAAACATCACAATGTCACCATCAGACGGGGGCATACTGCGTTACATCGCGATCAGGCAATTGTAGAACGGTTTAATCGGACGATTGCTGAGCGGTTATTTGGATATCAATACGCACAACATTTATCCAAGAAAAGCGATCCCGTGAATGGGTTAAAAGATTACCAGCTGTGATTATCGCACTGAATAATAAGATTACTAGAATAATTCACATGAAACCTATCAACGCGATTAAAAAGAAGTCTATACCCGCACAACTACAAAAATATTTCAAAGAACCAATTCTTGGTAGTAATGTCATTGTGAGATATTTATACGAACCAGGAGAGCTTGAGGGTGGCACAAAAAGGGCTACTGATCCTATTTGGAGTGTTACTGCACACAATATATCTAGTATAACACGATCAACTGGTAGACCAGCAATCTATAAACTGGATTCAACTGCCCCTCAGCGGGGGTTTACTCGACAACAACTGCAAGTGATTCCTGACGATACTCAATTGCCACCTCATGGTCTTGACTAGCACCCAGGGTGCTGGCACCCCGGCTTCTGTTGCACTCAATACAAGTCAGCATAACAATGCTGCTATTCTTTCTGTCAACGGTAAATTGGCGAGGATCTTTATCCGAATACTGCCAACGCATTATACAATTGCAACTCGCGCAGTGATTATTCTGTTGTTGTTTCAGCGTAATTATTAATTTAGCATCAATGTCAAATTCTCTATAATTTTTTTATCCTGTTGTTTATAACCGGAGAGTTTTTTTATTAATGATGCTAGCATCATCCATTGTAGTGTCACCAATGATTTCATCATCGCCACCAATGATTTCATCATCGAAAACAACTCTTCGAAGTTGATGTATTTTTCGTACTCTGGATACTGGGAGATAGACTAAATTCGACCATTCGATGCGATTATCCACCATCCAAACAATAGTGTCTGTGATAGTCAATCCTTGTTAAGAATGTATCCTCGCTGCGTATCCTAGCGTCCACGGGGAATTATTAGCACGCATTGCATCTTCAACGACGCTGATATCAACCAGTACAATATCATTTAATACGATAATTTGTTTTTCACTCTTCCCTGGAATATCAACTTCTATATTCTGTTTTCTTGTATCCGATGGTCTATAACATAACGGTACTGGAAGCGTTGCAAATTTTTCTTTATGCAATTCAAATAACTTCATCTGAAGTGTGTCTCTGACTATTTTTCTACTTGCTACTATCAAATCATTTGGTCTCCACGTTTTCCAAAAATCATTCATAGGAGTTTCTGAAATTATTTCACGCGCTATTTCACATTGGATTTTATCCGGTTGTAATCTAATTAGCGCTTTGATTTATCGTAATCGTTCATCAAGTGATCTATAATCAGTGGTAATTTCTTCATAATAGTCTACAAAACCCTTTAGCCATTCATGTGGAGATGCACCGACAAATGGTGGTGGTTGGCCGTGATCACCGCATATGACGACTTTTGTGTTTTTGTTTAACAACCACTCGAGAAATGTTTGTAATACATCTAATGACACTGTGCATATTTCATCCCAGATTATGATTTCAGGAATAAATTTATCACCCATTCGATCAGGAGTCCATTTTTCACCCTTCCATCGAAAAAAACTATGGTAGGTACAGGCATTTACCCCTCGTTGTTTCATCTCTCTGGCGAGTCTGTGAGTTGGTGTTAGTACAATCATGTTGGACTTGGAAACGCTAGCGTGAAAATCCGTTGGATTTTTCCCACGAAATAATTCAATTGCACGAGTTGTCTTTCCTGAGCCACCACCGCCGTTTAAATAAACTGTCTTGTATATACATATTGGATCAGATACCGGTGGTGCATTTGAAAATTCTGATTGAATCTTATCACACTTTAAGTACTTTTCATCCATGGCAACGTCTGCGGATTCACAATACTCATGTAGCATTTCCTTTTTAAATCGCCAACGCCCCCATGCTTCCTCGGGATCTGTGAATGCTGCTACAGCTGATTTGTGTTTCTAGTGGATATAAATAGAATCAGTGGCTACTCTAACCGAGGTATTAGGAAATCTATTTATCATCGAAAATAGATTAATACAAGCATAAGCTAGCATAGAACCTCTCAAATGTGTGTACTGAGAATTATATCCATCACAGTAGGTAACAGCCGTACCCAATTTCTCACCATTGGATAGAAAAGCATCCTTACGGGATACAAGTTTTCCTTGTTTCGTTAAATCCGTTACAATAAAATCGTATTCAGCGACGTCTATGATCAACCGCGAAGAATATTTTGCATTGTCGTATCGTCCACCCTGTGTAAATTATTCTTCGTTCTAAATCTTTTGCTTGTTCTTTTTTAATTTCAAATAACTTCTTAGACCAATTCATGATTTGTTCTTCATTGAAATCAGGAAATTGTTTTCGCTGTTTGCTAATTATACGATCTAGATCGGGTTGTGGTAGCGAAACATCCTTCTGCGCGTGATAGCATATAATAGCTTCACCGATGATCAACGATTGTACGATCTCACAATCAATCATATATCTCAATAGCACTATTAGCATCCAGTGTTTTTCAGATAAGTGTCTACCAAGCCAAAGATAACTACACGGATGTAACCCTATAGCGAGTTCAAATGATATCACACGAGCGAATCCGGTTGAATCAAAATCAGGCAATGGACCATTAATCGCAACACGAGTCATTTCATGCGTGGGATGTCCAAATCGTTTAAAGTACTCAGCGCATTCCCCATACCCGAGAAAACTTCCAGGATAACACGCGGATATATCAATTGAAATCATACCATCATGTGAGTATTTCGTATTCCACAGTCCTCCATGACCGAATTTGACGCAGCTCGATTTAACGTCCTCGAGAAAATCACTTCGTGTTGGACACCATGAGTTTTTTTTTCTCTTGCGAAGTGAGCTACCACTGATGGAATAGTAAAACTATCCGTGAGTAGTTTTTCATAGGAACTCTCCGGTGAAAACTCATTAGAGATTTTTCTCATTCTGTTATCTAATTCTTCAACGCGATATAATTCACCATTTGGTCTTACAAATTGATCAAATCCTATTTCAGAATCTTCAGCGCTGCGAAGTAACCACACTGACACAGGATCATCCTTGCACAACGCATGAATAGCATCGAATAATTTCTCTTCATAGAAAACATCCCCGACGAATTCTTCTGGGATATATCTCACGGTTCGTTCTCGTGGAAATAGTGTTACTGCAGGTGTCCATGCGTGTTTGTTATGATCAATAATTTCAATTGGAGCTTCTCGCGATTGATATTTCGGTTCGTATAATACTTCTCCGGTCATTGTCGTTACTGATATTGGGAATTTTAATGATGCTTCTAATTTAGCTATATCAGAAATCTTTGCACCGTGCTGTTTTACCGTTAATTCCCACTCGGTTATTTTTTTTCGTCTTAGATCAGTTAGTTTATTCCCCCGGGACGCATTTGTGAAGTGTTCTATTACTCGTGTTGATACACAATTAAGCCCTGACGAAGTCGACGGTGAATATTTCATGGGTGCTAGTTTTGCAATATCGGGTTTATCATTTAGAGGGTATATCCCGTAAACAACTGCTGTTACGGGATAAGATCTCTCGTAGTATGGTTTGTCGATTCCAGTTAGAATTCCTGGATTGGAATCCTGATTCACGGTGATATTTTTTTTATTCTTGAGGATTGGTTCAAATTTATCCCTAATAATCCATTTTCCATCATCACGGATAAGGAATTTTATTCGAAAAAAATGCCTTTTTTCCCCAACTAGTGAAATTATCACTGCTGCTTTTTCATCATTCATGGTTGCGTCAACAACACCATCAATTCGAAATGTTGACCAACAATAGGATGCTCCATCACGCTTGAATGCATTAAAACAGTCTCTGATTTTACTAATCATGGCTTTATCAAGAATTTTATTCTTGGGTGTATCAGAAACTATATCAAGATTTAATTGAGCATCTCTCCAGGGTAATCTCTTGTTACGTTATTTTGGTCTATCGAGATTAAATTTAGGATTAATTTTCAATAATCTCTTAAACTCTTTCATGTTTCCGTCTCTTGGACGTTTGGGTTTAATTTTGTTACGTTTTTTGGGTCTATCGAGATTAAATTTAGGATTAAGTTTCAATAATCTCTTAAACTCCTTCATGTTTCCTTCATGTTTCCGTCTATTGGACGTTTTTTGGGTCTATCGAGATGAAATTTAGGATTAATTTTCAATAATTTCTTAAAGTCTCTATCAGTATTGAATTTAGCATTTTTCAAGGGTAATCTTCTTAACTCCCTCATGCTATACTAAAAACAAGTATCTAAATGAAAGATTTATGTATAATGAATCACTGCAAATGGATAAGTCATTGAATTAGACAAATAGTATAGTAAACGAATGACCCAAGAATTCAGACAGCACCCTGTGAGTACAAATTATGAAGCATCCAGTGATGGTGTTGTAAGACACTGTAGACTGAAGAACCCAGTTGGGAGGGATAATGGTATGGGGTATTTGATGTTTACTGTTGGAAAGAAGAAATATTACAATCATCGTTTCATATTTGAATGTTTTAACGGATTGATCAAAGATGGTTTTGTTATCGATCAAATCGATTCTAATCCGAAGAACAATTCTTTATCAAATCTTCAAGCTATCACACAGAGTGAGAATTCCAAACGAGGAAGGACTGGCACTTGTTTGTATACGACCTACATACACTTACTTAGTAAAGAGCATTACGTGGTCGCTTAAATTGCCGTTTTTGCTAGTCCCGGTCGCAAGATCTGTCATAGAGATTTCAACATAAAGTCTGTCCCTTCCGGGAACAGACTCCACCATAGACTGAATGTGATCGAAGTCGTTCATTCTCTTTAAAGAAAACAGGAAAAAAAATAAAATCAGTCTGTTCCAGTAAGTGTGGAACGCCATTTTTCTAGTTTTAAGGTAAATGAAAACAATTGATAAGGAATATAACTAGTTCAATTAGATGTCTAAAATAGTGCTACAAATAGCGACATGAGAGAAACGGAAAGAGAGCAATATTAGCTCAAAATTGTTTCCATACAAAATTAGTAGTTATTCATCATTAGGGATATCAAAGTGTACCTAAAAAATGTTTTTTTGACAAAATCGTTAAATCTGATGTTTTTGAAAATCATTCACTTCTGTTTATGTATTATTTGATTGACCACCTCGAAAACTACCCACCTTTGAAAATGAAGATCACAGAATGACAATATCTCGTTAAAAATTACGTAATAAAACATTTTGTTTACGAGGACCTGTACTTAATTTATATTAGAATCAAGAGATCTATTAGAATGACCATATCAACTATTAGAATGACCATATCAAGTGATTAAAGTAAGCGAAGTAACGATACCAGTATTCTGAGAAATGTTTCTGGATATAATACAAAGTTTTTACCTCTATGTTGGTCGTCAAATAAACGTCTATGACAACCGAATAAATCTAATCCTATATATATATATATATATATATATATATATATATATATCCGCTGATTGACATTAGTGAATTTATTTAAGCTTGGTTGGACAATATTCTTTAGTGTAACCATGTTACGGCATTAATACATCTACGCCTTTATTTGTGTTCAATGTTCTCTATTGTATGGGTTTTGTTTATAGCGATAATGTTTGAAAACTATTGTATATTATATGTAAAGATAAGGATAGTTTTTAATTTACAAGAATGTTGCCCACACCGATATGAATTCTAGATAATGAACATATTTACAATTTTGTATAATTAAGCTGTGATATGGAACCGCTTTTTTCGATTTGTATTACGTCTAGGTAGACGTTTCACTTCTTGCTCTATGTTTTCCTCGTTGACTGTTCCTGCATTTGAAGGATACGATAATCCTTATTGTGTATAAAGATAGTACAGTGAGATAATCTTTATTGTGTATAAATATAGTAAAGTGAGATACTTTTTTATGTGTAAAGATAGTAAAGTGAGAATAAACCTTATTGTGTGTAAAGATAGTAAAGTGAGATAGTCTTTTGTATGTTTAAAGATAGTAAAGTGAGATAATCCTTTTGTGTATAAAGATAGTAAAGTGAGATCATTCTTATTTTGTATGAATATAGTAAACTAAGATAATCCTTCTTTCGTATAAAGATAATATAATGAAATAATCCTTATTGTGTCTAAGATAGTAAAATGAGATAATCATTTTATGTGTAAAGATAGTAAAATGAGATAATCCATATTGTGTGCAAACATAGTAAAGAGAGATAATCCTTATTGTGTGCAGAGATAGTACATTGAGATCATACTTATAGTGTGCAAACGTAGTAAAGTGAGTTAATCCTTATTGTGTATGAATATAGTAAAGTGAGATAATCCTTATTATGCATGAAGATAGTACAGTGAGATAATCTTCATTGACTATCCATTCCATCCAGAATCAAAAACAAGATTTTTTCTGTGTGCTACATTTCAGTGGCGGACTCCAGTTTAACATACCTGTCCGGCCTCACCCATGTGTACACACCAGCAAGATGCTATTGCTCCTCTTCTGACAATCGTATATTGTTTTCACTATGAAACGAAGTCATATGGACAACATTAATTTTCGTACCAGTGCACACTAATGTAAAACTAATTGCTAATTGAAACTGGACAAAGCGATACAGTGATCCCTTTTAAGAGTGCTCTTAAAACTCACCTTTTTCGACTGCAAGAGCAAGCTTAAAGACCTAATAATGTTTCCTAAATTAAATATTTTTGGCATTGTTTATGTCTTACAATTTCATGGCTTTAGTGTTTTGTTTTTGTTTTTCTGTAGTAATATCATAGCGTGTCTAAAGATTAGATTATATACTAAGTTCTCATTATTATTATTATTATATTACTATTATTATTATTATTATCATTATTATTATTATTATTATTATTATTATTATTATTATTATTATTATTATTATTATTATTATTATCATTAATATAATTATTATTATCATTATCATTATTATTATTATTATTATTATTATTATTATTATTATTATTATTATTATTATTATTATACTCTATAAATAAAGAGCCATCACATTATGTTAGGGCCATTGCAATACCATTGTAAGAGAATATACGGTGCCTACGATCTGTAGGTAACTGATATTTTATACAAATTAAAGGACCTGAATTTTTAATCTGTGCAAATAAAGCGATTGAAAAAAATTCAGTGAGAGCCATGCTAAAAATGAAAATGTGAATTTAAAATGAATGTCAAAAATGCTTTGATGAAAAGTATACATTCATTATTAGTCAATATTCCTAACAGTGCTTATTAAGACATGCAGTGCGAGTATAGGTTACCTGATTACAATGCATAACACTTGTTTTTAAACAATAACAAGCAAATGGTTAAACATTTTGTGGATATATGCACAAAGCAACATGTAAAGTGTGTTGTACACACCAATTTGAATGTAAATGAAAAGACAAATATACCGCAAATGACGATGTGATGTTGCTTTGTGGCAATGTTATTCCGGAGAAAAAAATGTTTGGATAGTAAGCGGAATGGAGAGAAAAGTCTGTATACACCAATTTTTTAATAAACTTGTACACTTTTACTGCGAAAACAGACAGTAGCACGTTGTGTTTTGTGGTAGTTTTTATGTTGCGGTACGTTTTCATAATTTTGTTCCCATTCAATGCAAACTCACGTCAAAAGTTTTGTTTTTCTAAATTCATGAGTGCGATTGTCACTCAGTTGAAAATATGACAGCTAGTTCTATAATATCCTTATATGGTACAATGTGCAACTATTTAAACAAAATGGAGTCAACAAATGTTTGCGTGGAAGGATAAGTGATTATTAGCACAGCAGGTACTATCGGTGGGCTGAGTGTGAGATGGGAAATTAATCTGTGGATATTTTAGCGTATTTATTGCGCGTGGTTTGGGTGCAATCGTATGGAAACAATACAGATCTATTACAAACGTTTATAAGTATGCAATATATCTACTTCGTTTTTGTTTTATTCTAAAAATTTCCAGCTGCTATCTAAATTTGAATCATCTCTTAAGGATCATGCCTGCATCTTAATGTTAATACGAAAGAAGAAACACATGTGACATGTGTCATTAGCTTTTAAAACAAAAAACATATATCCATACACACTTAAAAGAAATCCCACTCGATTCGATCGCGATTTAACTGATTAATGTCTTATTAACTCCGTCAAAGAAACTAACGTGAACATACCGTAAATATTATAAATTATATATTTGCTTTAATTATTGTATCATGTGTAGCACAATAATATTCATCAGTAATGAATCTTTAAAAAAAGGAAAGTTCTTTTATAATGTAAACTCCCATTTTATACATATCCTATTTACTCGAATCTCGCATTTACTCGGATTAATATTAAGAAAAAAACTGAAACATACACCCTAATACCTTACCATTCACGTTTATACCACCAACACACATCGCTACATATTTGCAATTCGTCTTTATCCCCCAGCACACACACCTGCGCGCGCAGGCACATACAGATAACAAAACAGAAAGGTAACAATACAACTAATGAGTGGACAGTTTATTCAAAATTAATGACGCTTTTTAAAGTGTTCGTATTATTTCAAAGCTTCAGTAAAAGCTGATTCACGATACTCTTTAGGCATTTTCAAATTCAATTTCTTGTTACAAACATTTCACTCTCCGAAAGACATGCGCATTACGTTCGTCGTTGTTCATTAAGACTTGATAAATGACGTTCTGTGCAAAAGATAACAAAGCAAAAATGTAGGATCAATGCACAATAAACAACATAACTATATTAGAATGCATGAAAAAGTATAAGCACTATGAGATACAAAATGTATACATAAATGTGAAGACTTTCGAAATAACAGTACATGATATTCAATACACTTGTACTTTAGCAAATATATCGAACATTAGGTCAATAAAGTATGAATAATGGAAAAATAAACTATAGTGTAATGTAAATGTAGCTTACTTTGTGTATGTGACATTTGTCTATTAATGATGATAAATCTGGCGTACGTACGTGATCTTTGTCTTGTTAGTGAACTATACTTAGTTTCTTTATTGCTTTGTTTTTAGAATTTCTGATAATTTGCTTTTTAAGTGCATACATCTGTGAAATATTTTGTGAAACAAGGTAGGTTTTACAATGTCATCTGCAGTTTATAACTTCTCTTTCAATCCAATCTAAAACGGGTTAGAACAATGGACAAAGGCCAAGCTTAAACAAGAACAGTAGGAAATCCAAAATCAGGAAAGAGAGAAGAGACGCTTGGGAAATTGAGAAAGGAAAAAATAAACATAAAAACAAGCATGCGAAATGCATATGCTGATGTAAATGCTAAGTCAAAACAAAAACAAGTTATGGCATCAATTCATTCAACGTAGTCAACATCATGGTGCTAGAGCTGAGACACTCGTACCAATAACTGACAGTTATCTTCGAGATTTACATTATGCAACTGAAATTGGCTTAAATTTTAAAAATAAAGCTTCTGAATGGAGAAATGGACACAATACACTTACACAAACACACTTACACTCACACACACACACACATATATATATATATATATATATATATATATATATATATATATATCTATATATATATCTATATATATATATATATATATATATATATATATATATATATATATATATATATATATATAAATAAATATATATATATATATTCATATATGTATATATAAAGATATATATATATATATATATATATATATATATATATATATATATATATATATATATATATATATATATATATATTTATATATATCTATCTATTTATCTATCTATCTATATATATATATATACAGTTTCTGTCTACATTTTGTAGAATATGTTCTTGATGAAATGTAACTTTGTGTAGATACCATTGATGAGTCGAGTTAATAAACGTGTATTAAAATGTTATGTTATTAGACGCTTGACCCTACCATTCACCAAGAAGATTCTGAAAATTTTTTCATACGGAACGTGAACGACTGGATTGAAACCTGATCAGTAAGGATTCTGTCAATATGTATGTCTCGAATAAACAAGGCGAAGTTCGATTTCATAATTTTTTATGGCTATGATTATCATTGTCCTATAAAGAACATGAAATCTTAAAGTGTCAGATAATACTATTTGTATCAAAGGCTAATGTTTAGTTTGGAAGTAACGTATAAGGGGTGCTTCGTGTGGATGGTTATTAATGGGAACTCTTAACATTAAACGTTATTTAGCGTAATAACAAGGTGTTCACAGAAAGACAGAGAGGGAAAGTGTGAATACCATGTTGTGTCCGCATAGAGTTCCTCTAGCCGCTCTGATAAAGTTGAAGAATGTTTGGTTTTTCGGATCCGTAAACTGCATGAAGCTACACACTCTATTATTCACACTCTGAAAAAAGAATGAATCCGACTGTTTAACATAATTGCATGTCTAGAGGAAAATAAAAGGGATCGAATAAATTCTAGATCTAGCCCCACCCGCTACAGGATATACATAGGGTTCCAATTAACAACTGAAACGTCTGTATGGACTTATAACCTTGAGATTGGGAAGTTTTAATTCTTGTTTCTGTTTCTTGAATACTTTTTCTAGCACTGAAATCATTATTTGCCGTGATAAATTTGTTAACGCGGTTGGTTAATATTTTATCGTTGTGTTGTTGTTAAACATTTTCATCATGAGGGTAAAAAAAAACAATCAAATAATTAATTTATTCATAAAGAAATGATATTCATGTTTTATAGCTTTTGAAAACGCTTCTAAACATAGATCATCGGGGACTCGTTGTATAGATTGTTTATGAATATCATAGTATTTACCAGCAGAACGTGTTAATGGAAACTGTATTATCACGCTATCCACGAAAGCTATAACTGACCGCAAATGTTCTATACGATTATCAAGTTCATTTATATTAATGTAATCGATAAATTTTCCATTATAAATTACCCCATTAAAACATTCGTAAATAAATCGATGTGTGAGATAATTTTTATTAATCTCAGTTTTTTTCATAGATAGTAATCAACATATATCCCATATTATTAATCGATCCAATTTTTACTCTTGGTTGACGGTGCTTAAACAATTCCACAACGAGAAGTTTCATAATCGCTGTAAATAGGATGAGTGACAAATTCAATTTGATCCATATATTTAGTAAGTAAATTAAACGTTTAATTCACGATGATTCCCGGTAAGATAACCCATTTGATCAATCACAATATTATATTTCTTTAAATAATATCTAGCCAGTTTGCTGAATCTCTTCCCACCACAATCGATAGATAATCGGGTTTAAACACAAAATCCAAACATGCAGTTGATACATTTAACGAATTATTGAGAACAGCAGCAGAGAGGGTGAACAGACCACGATTTCAAGCAAAAATAAGGCTTCCAGATAACGTTTCCGAACAAAAAATGGCCTACACACTACGTTTTCAGACAAAAAATAAGACTTCCAACAAAATCTCATTTAACCAAAAAAAAAGTCTCCATTTTTGCAAAAACGGATATTTTACGATTTTTTAATCAATTTTGCTCGCAACGATGTGGTCATCCACCCTCTCTGCTGCTAGTGATTTCATCACTAGTGATTTCAGTTCTGGTTAACAAAAATAATAAATGATTTTAACCGAATATTTGATCAAGTCCGATACGATATCGTGTCCGAGGATCATGTAGATTTATTGTTGCGAATCCGTGCGGAGTCGACTGAGCATAACTAAAGAAATCTCGAAATTGATTGAAGTCCATATCAGAACACCATGTCTGCCAAATATTTCGTAGCGTATGAGTATCAACTCCGTTGAATACAGACAATAAATTACAGTTATCTCTGATGACTTTTGGAACCTGAGTGTAGCGTTGAGTGACATATATCACGTCAGTGTTTTTGTGACGCCCACGGGAAAATATTCTAGCAGGATTTTTTTGTTTATCCAACATTATATCGTCGTATACGACTAAATTGTTAATATCTCCATCAATATCATCAATGCTCGGTGCTTCATCGATATCGGTTATAAACTCAATAATACCCTCTCCGGATTTTTCTACCGCGCTGTCGTTAAAATCTTTTAGCACTTCATAACATCGTTGATCATCTACGCTAGGGGCAATTAAATACAACTTATCCCACTTCATCCATCTCATTATTAAATTAAGCAACAATTGCGTTTTACCGGATCCAGATGGCCCGATTATAATCATCCGGATAGAGTTTGGTAGCGCTGCATGATGCTTAATTGGTTCTCTTGTTTTCGTCGCTGAAAAATCAATTATATCCATATTTCTATACATAAATTATGGATCTATATTGTGTGAAGTGTAGAACGCGTACTGGCACAGATGATGTGACGACGATTACAACTAAAAATAACCGATCAGCGCTTTCTGGTAAATGCGTGCAATGTGGTACAAAGAAATTTAGATTTGTGTCTATGAAATCTGATTTTAAAAAAAACGAGGAGGTGATATCGCAGCCAAATTAGCAAAACTCCCTGGAACCCCATGGGCAAAGTACCCCGGAGAAAAGCACCTTCCAGGATATAGCTACTGTGGACCGGGAACCAGACTTGATATCAGACTCAATAATCAAAATCAACCCAACCCCGGTGAAGAACCAATAAACGCCATTGATAAGGCCTGTCACCTTCATGATGTTGCTTATAAAAGCAGCAATCTGCAACACAGGCATCTCGCGGATGTGAAATTAATTCATGCGTTAAATGCTATTCCTGATAAATCCTTCAAAGAAAAATTGTCTTCATTTTTGATAAAATCGGCTATGAAAAGTAAATTGATGTTAGGTGCCGGTAATTAATAATATGGAATCAATTTATTATTCTCCGAGGGGATACTGGAGGGGTAACGCTGCAATCAATAAACTCGCTAGAGCTGCAAAAGTGAAAAAAACCACTGCGGCTAATTGGTTATCCAAACAGGCACTATGGCAAATTTATCTACCACCACCTAAACAAATTCAATTCTCGCATTTTGATGTGACCGCTCCTAATGAAGTTCATCAGGCTGATATATTATTTCTGCCACATGATCGTGGTTACAAATACGCGCTAACCGTAGTTGATGTTGCGAGTCGATACAAAGAAGCAGAACCGTTAAAAACAAAATCAGCCACTGAAGTCGCTTCTGCATTTGAAAGGATTTATCGACGAGGTCCTCTGCACTGGCCAAATCTATTGCAGGTTGATCCTGGCAAGGAATTTCAGGGTGCAGTGTTATCTACAATGAAACATCATAATGTCACCATACGACGAGGGCATACTGCGCTACATCGCGATCAGGCCATTGTAGAACGATTTAATCGGACAATTGCTGAGCGGTTATTTGGATATCAATACGCAAAAGAATTCATTCAAGAAAAGCGATCCCGTGAATGGGTTAAAAGATTACCATCTGTGATTACTGCACTGAATAACGAGATTACTAGAACAATCAACATGAAACCTATCAACGCGATTAAAAAGAAGTCAATACCCGTACAACCACAAAATGATTTCCCTAGAAACGCTAGCGTTTCCCAACCAATTCTTGGTAGTAGTGTCATTGTGAGGTACTTATACGAACCAGGAGAGCTTGAAGGGGGTAGAAAAAGGGCTACTGATCCTATTTGGAGCGTCACTACGCATAAGATATCTAGTATAACTCGATCTACGGGTAGACCTCCAGTCTATAAACTGGATTCAACTGCCCCTCAACGAGGATTTACTCGACAACAACTACAAGTGATTCCCGAGGATACTCAATTGCCACCGCATGGTCTTAACTAGCACCGTTGCGTCTATTGCACTCAAGACAAGTCAACATCACATTATTTCTGACATGACCGAGATTGTTATTTTTTCTGTCTACGGTGAATTGGCGAGGATCCTTATCCGAATACTGCCAACGCATTATACAATTGCAACTCGCGCAGTGATTATTCTGTTGTTTCTTCAAAGTGATTATTAGTTCAGCATCAATATCAAATTCTCGTTGTTTTTTTTTGTCCTGTTGTTTGTAACCGGAGAGTTTTTTATTAATGATGCTAACATCAATATCACTTATTGTTGTGTCATTATCATCACCAATGATTTCATCATCGCCTGACTCTGTCAGGACAATTCTTCGAAGTTGATTTATGTTTCGTACTCTGGATACTGCGAGATAGACTAAATTTGACCATTCGATGCGATTATCTACCATCCAAACAATTGTATCCGATATAGTCAATCCCTGTGAAGAGTGTATTGTTGCTGCGTATCCTAGCGTCCACGGGGATTTATTAGCACGCAATGCATCTTCAACGACATTGATATTAACCAGCACAATATCATTTAATACCAAAATTTGTTTTTCATTCTGTCCTGGAATATCAACTTCAATATTCTGTTTTCGTGTATCCGATGGCCTATAACAAAGTGGTACTGGAAGCGTTGCAAATTTTTCTTTATGCAATTCAAATAACTTCATCTGAAGTGTGTCCCTGACTATTTTTCTACTTGCAATGATCAAATCGTTTGGTCTCCACGCTTCCCAGAAATCATTCATTGGGGTTTCTGAAATCACTTCACGCGCTATTTCGCATTGGATTCTATCCGGTTGTAATCTAATTAGCGCTTTGAACTCGCGTAATCGTTCATCAAGTGATCTATAATCAGTGGTGATTTCTTCATAATAGTCTACAAAACCCTTTAGCCATTCATGTGGAGATGCACCGACAAATGGTGGTGGTTGGCCTTGATCCCCGCACATGACGACTTTTGTGTTTTTGGTTAACAACCACTCAAGAAATGTTTTTAATACATCTAATGACACTGTGCATATTTCATCCCAGATTAAGATTTCAGGAATGAATTTATCACCCATTCGATCAGGAGTCCATTTGTCACCCTTCCATCGAAAGAAGCTGTGATAAGTGCAAGCATTTACCCCTCGCTGTATCATCTCTCTGGCGAGTCTATGAGTCGGTGTTAGCACAATCATGTTAGTAGAAATACAAGTATTTCCACCACCACGAAATAATTCAATTGCACGAGTTGTCTTTCCTGACCCACCACAACCGTTTAAATACACTGTTTTGTATCTACATACTGGATCAGATACCGGTGGTGCATTAGAAAATTCAGATTGAATTTCAATACGGTTACAACAAAGATATTTATCATCCATGGCAACGTCTGCGGATTCACAATACTCATGTAGCATCTCTTTTTTAAATCGCCAACGCCCCCAATTTTCTTCGGGATCTGTGAATGCCGCTACAGCTGATTTGAACTTATTGTGTATATACATCGAATCAGTGGCTACTCTAACCGCGGTATTAGGAAATCTATTTATCATCGAAAATAGATTAATAGAAGCATAGGCTAACATTGAATTTCTTAAGTGTGTGTACTGGGAATTATATCCATCACAGTAGGTAACAACCGTACCTAATTTCTCACCATTGGATAGAAAAGCATCCTTACGGGATACAAGTTTTCCCTGTTTCATTAAATCCGCTACAATAAAATCGTATTCAGCGACATCTATGATCAACCGCGAAGAGTATTTTGCGTTATCGAATCGTCCACCCTGGGTAAATTTACCGATTATTCTTCTTCCGAGATCTTTTGCTTGCTCTTTTTTAATTTCAAATAACTTCTTAGACCAATTTATGATTTCTTCTTCATTGAAATCTGGAAACTGTTTTCGTAGTTCGTTGATTATTCTATCTAGATTGGGTTGTGGTAGCCAAACTTCTTTCTGAGCTCGATAGCATATAATAGCCTCGGAAACAATCAACGATATTAGCATACCACAATCAATCATATATCTCAATAGCACTATTGGCATCCAGTGTTTTTCAGATAGGTGTCTACCGAGCCAAACATAACTACACGGATGTAACCCTGTAGCTAATTCAAATGATATCACACGAGCGAATCCGGTTAAATCAAAATCAGGCAATGGTCCATTAATCGCAACACGAGTCATTTCATGCGTGGGGTGTCCAAATCGTTTGAAGTACTCAGCGCATTCCCCATACCCGAGAAAACTTCCGGGATAACACGCGGCTATATCAATTGAAATCATACCATCACGATGGTATTTCGTATTCCACAGTCCTCCATGACCAAATTCGACGCAACTCAATTTAACATCTTCGAGAAAATCACTTCGTGTTGGACGCCATGAGTTTTTTTCTCTTGCGAAGTGAGCTACCACTGATGGAATAGTAAAACTATCCGTGAGTAGTTTTTCATGGGAATTCTGCGGTGAAAAATCACTAGCGATTTTTCTCATTCTGTTATCTAATTCTTCAATGCGATATAATTCACCATTTGGTTTTACAAATTGATCGAATTCTTCATCACTTCTAAGTAGCCACACTGACACAGGATCATCCTTACACAACGCATGAATAGCATCAAATAATCTCTCTTCATAGAAAACATCCCCGACGAACTCCTTAGGGATATATTTCACGGTTCGTTCTCGTGGAAATATTGTTACCGCAGGTGTCCACGCGTGTTTGTTATGATCAATAATCTGTATTGGGGCTCCTCGCGATTGATATTTCGGTTCGTATAATACTTCTCCGGTTATTGTTGTTACTGATATTGGGAATTTTAATGATGCTTCTAATTTAGCTATATCAGAAATCTTTGCACCTTGCTGTTTCACTGTCAGTTCCCACTCGGTTATTTTTCTACGTCGCAGATCAGTTAGTTTATTTCCTCGGGATGCATTTGTGAAATGTTCTATTATTCGTTCTGCTACACAATTAAGCCCTGACGAATATTTCATAGGAGCTAGTTTTGCGATATCGGGTTTATCATTTAACGGATATATCCCATAAACCATTGCTGTTACGGGATAAGATCTTTCGTAGTATGGTTTATCAATGCCGGTTAGAATCCCTGGTTTGGAATCTCTACTCACAATGACAGCTTTTTTATTCTTGAGGATTGGTTCAAATTTATCCTTAATAATCCATTTGCCATCGACTTCGATAATGAATTTGATTCGGAAAAAATGCCGTTTTTCCCCAACACGTGAAATTATCACTGCTGCTTTTTCATCATTCATGGTAGCGTCAACAACACCATCAATTCGAAATGTTGACCAACAATAAGATGCTCCATCACGCTTGAATTCATTAAAACAATCTCTGATTTTACTAATCATGGCTTTATCAAGAATTGTATTCTTTGGTGTATTAGAAACTATATCGAGATTGAATTGAGCATCTTTCCAGGGGTAATCTCTCTTGGATGTTTTTGAAATCCGAAGGATTTTGGGTTTATCGCGATTAAATTTGTTACGTTGTTTTGGTCTATCGAGATTAAATCTAGGACTGATTTTCAATAATCTCTTAAACTCTTTCATGTTTCCGTCTCTTGGACGTTTGTTACGTTGTTTTGGTCTATCGAGATTAAATCTAGGACTGATTTTCAATAATCTCTTAAACTCTTTCATGTTTCCGTCTCTTGGACGTTTGTTACGTTGTTTTGGTCTATCGAGATTAAATCTAGGACTGATTTTCAATAATCTCTTAAACTCTTTCATGTTTCCGTCTCTTGGACGTTTGTTACGTTGTTTTGGTCTATCGAGATTAAATCTAGGACTGATTTTCAATAATCTCTTAAACTCTCTATCAGCATTAAATTTAGCATTTCTCGAAGTCAATCTCTTGAACTCCATCATGCTATACTAAAAACAAGTGTCTAAATGAAAGATTTTTATATAATGAATCACTGCAAATGGATCAGTCAATGAATTAGACAAATAGTATAGTATACGAATGAACCAGGAATTCAGACCACACCCAGTGAGTACAAATTATGAAGCATCCAGTGATGGTGTTGTAAGAAACCGTAGACTGAAGAACCCAGTTGGGTGGGATAATGGTATGGGGTATTTGTTCTTTACTGTTGGAAAGAAGAAATATTACAATCATCGTTTCGTGTATGAATGTTTCCATGGATTGATCAAAGATGGTTTTGTTATTGATCATATTGATTCTAATCCGAAGAACAATTCCTTATCAAATCTTCAAGCAATCACACATAGTGAGAATACCAAACGAGGAAGGACTGGGAAATACTCGAAAAAAGCGAGACCTGTGAAATCTTTGAATACAATAACTAACGAAGAAAAAGTATTTAAATCAATATATGAAGCCGGCAAGTATTTCAATATTTGTAGACCCTCAGTACGATATGTTGCAGAGGGGGTTTGTCGATCGGCTATTTCAAAAAAGAGCGGACAGAAAATTCAATTTAGTTATGTCTAATACGTCATATTTTTCATTTAGAAATATATCATTATTATAGAATAATGAATTCTGAAAACATGAATAGCATCATATCCGAGATTTCAAAATTGAAAGGTTGGGATATTGAACTATCAGATGGGTTAAATCCAGATCAAATCATGTCTGATTTTCAGGATATAGAATACGGAGTTAACAACAATAAATATATGCTACCAAAGAAGTATGCGCTCATCAAAAGAATTCAGAATTCTATTAAGGACTCTCTCGCATTTTCCAGTGACGTAAGTGTGTTCGCTCCGTTGTATACCATCGTAGAACGAATACGAAAAGAATTGGGGTACGAATACGAATTGAAAAAGGAGGTTAATTCTAAAGTTAGAAACCTACGGGCGTTAATTCAAGGAAATGAACAATTTTGATTGACCAACCATTTATCATTATTTGATTGACCAACCATTTATCATTATTTGATTGTGACCGTCCCTCATAGAGATTTTAATTTTTTTTTAGCATTTTTTGATCAAAACTGTTGAAATCAGTGAATAAAAAATTGATGGCTGGTTCGCATTGATCAGCGTAGAATGGCGAAAGTGTCAGTATTATTTATTTTATATACAATTTTGCTACTTTCGCCATCGATGAACGAAGCTGTCTCACGACGAAATAACACTTCCATGACCATCCGATGGTGTTAGGTCGGATTAAAAAATTGTTTTGCAATTGAAAAATTGTTTCTGATTTCAAATAATGGTCAATGAAGCATTAACAACCCGATTGGCTCGTGAACGACTGGATGCAATCAGGAGATTTGTACCAATTCGTGACTCTGTACGGAATAAACTACAACAACGACAGAGTCTTCAGACTGATTTTGCTATGGGATCCGAAGAATTGTTTAAACCAGTAACCACAGCAACGAAAGGGATAGAGCGTGCTATACTGGGAGATGTTCCCGAGACGGGAAAATCTGTTATTGGTGAACTTGAAAAAATAGCAGCGAAAACTGAACAAACAGAACAAATAGAATCAAAAAGAACAGTTGATGATTTACGCGTGATATTTAACGAGGCGGGGTTAGCAGAAATTAATAAGACTGATCCAACAGGAATTCCTGAGCTTGTTGTTACGAATTATGAAAACAGGAAAAATATGTTGAAACCAGAATATCATAAGTTTGTTAGAAATATAACTCACTGGGCTGATATATTCTACAAAATCAAAACTGAAAAAACAGGTAGAATTAAGAAGGATAGTGCATCATATATTCAATATATCAATGCAGTGGGTATAGTGTATAAACAATACGAAGAGTTTAAACAACAACAAAAACCGCCAAAATTGCAAAGGCGGCGACAGCAAC
This sequence comes from Unio delphinus, assembly GCA_029339505.1. NCBI lineage: Eukaryota > Metazoa > Mollusca > Bivalvia > Unionida > Unionidae > Unio > Unio delphinus. Next base: position 10,178,760 of record JAQISU010000162.1, read on the forward strand.
CTGCAAAGAAAATATCTTTTTCACCTAAAAAACAACAAATACCACGTGATGATTTTCTTGATTATTTATTACAAGAAACCGATTTAGAAAAACAGGATGAAGAAAAAAAATTGGATGAAGCAACTGGTTATAGCGGAAGTGGATTAGGAGATTCCAGTGTTTCATGTCCTGGTAGTGTTATCAATGATATATCACGATTAGAAGTTCTTGTAGGAGGTTTCCGAGCTGGAAATAACTCACCGGAAATAATTAATGAAGCAGCTGATATCTGTAGACGGTTATTTGCCGGCGGTATCATGGATATCAAAACATATCGAGATTTCATTGACGAGTTAGTGGAAAGTGGGTATCACAGTGATTAAATAAAAACGCTAGCGTGGAAATCCGAAGGATTTCACAATTTGAAAAATGGTTTCTGATTTCAAATAATGATCATACACTACAATCATGATAAACCAACCCCCGTCTATGTAGTTAATTCACGGTTTCCAGTTTATAGAGCATACTACGGAGATGGTTTAGGCAATACCATTGCAGGGTTATTTGCGAGAATGGCTCCAAAAGTGATGCCGTTAGCTAAACAACTAGGAATGAAAGCAATTGAAGTTATTCGTGATAAGGGTATTAGTGCTGTTGGAGATTTTGCTGGAAAAGCGTTTTCAACTGCGAAGAATAAATTAACATCATTAGTGAAATCACGGATGAAATCCAAAGGATTTTCAAAACCGTTACCGTCTACAGCGGAAATGCCTGCAAGTGTTAGTAGAATTATAAATAACGCAGTAGACGAAAAATTAGCGTCGATGGTAAATCAAGGGGACCAAAGCAATATTGCAAATATGATAGCAGGAAGCGGCCTTAAAAAACTACGTCGATGAAAATCGTTTACGATGAAAATCCTACGGATTTTTACGATTTAGACTCTGATAAATAGAATAAAATGTTCAAAAAATCACATGATCCGGCGTTTGATATAGACGCCCCAGTTGGCAAGGATGATTCTGTACGCGATTATCAATATTACGCTTATCATGCAATAGACGCAAATAGTCGATCGCGAATTGAACTTCAAGTCCATGATACCAGTAAATACTTTTTGCCCTGTGAAGCATTTATCGAAGTAGAAGGAGAACTTGTAACAGCTGCTGATACTACTGCTGTACCAGCACCGTATCCAGCTGGTACTCAAGTCGGTTTTGTCAATAATGGTATTATGGCGCTATTTGAGAGTGCTAGATATCTCATTGATGGAAAAGAAATTGAGTCCATAGATCGTGATGTTGATGTGGCTACAACAATAATCGGGTTAGCGAGATATTCTGATGATTATACAAGATCAGCAGGACCTTCTATGATGTTTGCAAAAGATGGTAAGAATACCGCTGGAGGAAATCCATTTGTTGTAAGACGACCAAAAAAACGTGATAATAGTGATATTGATGTCGAGGATATGATTATAAACAACGACCCCAATTTCAATCTAGGAGCTGCAACACGAAACGCAATGTTGCAAGGAGAGCGTAAATCATTTTCATGCGCGATTCCACTACATCATATATTTGGATTCTGTAGAAACGTCCGAAAAGTTATTTATGGGGCAAAGCATACAGTATCGCTTGTACGAAAGGGTGATGATAATGACGCAATTTGGAGGATTCCAGCAAACCCAGCTGCAGATCATGTAAATGATGATGCCGGTAAAGTCAAATTAACAAAAATATCATTGTGGATGCCAGTGTTGACTCCAGCAATCACTGCAGAAGAACGATTACTATCATTTATGGACCAAGGAGGAAAGTCGTTGTTGAGTTGGCTAACCGTGAGTACAGATGTGAAGCAATCAAATCTGAACGGGTTATTCACGTGGAATCTAGCATCAAAACAAGGTGTTGCTGCGCCACGTCATATATTTATTGCGTTACAGGATAATAAGCGAATTGGCAATCAAATCTACAGTCATATGATATTTGATCAATTAGGTGTGAAAGACGTCTCACTGAGAATAAACGGCCAACAGGAACCATCCGAGGATATACAACTTAGTTACACAAAAAATCATATTGCACGAGTTTATCATCGTCTGTTGTCATTTATGGCACGCGATCAAAATGTCGATACTGGTTTGCAAATATCACAATTTGATTTTAAAAATCTATATCCGATCTATTATTTCTCACTGGAACATCTCGATTTAACAAGACAATCCGTCGTTGATATACACTTTAGAGCTAATGTAGATAAGCCTGATGATATTAATTATAGAGCGATTGCTGTCATTCTCAGTGATAAATCAATGCTACTCGAAGGTGTTGGAGGAAGAATGAGAGTGGTAGATGCGCCAGTAGAAAATCTTTGATTGATTTTTCATTGAATTAGAATCAATCTATTATGTATAATGTCATATAGTGTTATTAGTGTTACGTTAACTCCCGGTCAATTAAAAAAATTGCAATCAGAATCGGTTAAGCGATGTGGAACCACAATCACGTTGAAACCCAACCAAATGACTGGTGGTGCAAATAAACTATCGCTGACAACTCGTCAGGTGAAACATTTCAATGATGCACTTGCAGCCAAAAAAGGTGTTCAGATTACTCTTTCTGCGGCTGCTATCAAAAATATGATTAAAACAGGCGGTATATTTCCGTTGTTAGCTGCGATTCCAGCATTGATTGCAGCAGCAGCCCCAGCGGTGGCTAAAGCGGCAGCGTTAGGAGCCGTTGGTACTGCAGCAGGAATGGCACTAAAGAAGGCAACTGGGAAAGGATATAAAAAAAAGGGACGATCCGTTCACGGATTGGGTCTAAGACTACCAGGAACCCCGTATTCGTGGTACAGCGGAAAGGGTCTAAGACTACCAGGAACGATTTATTAATTCAGAAATCTTCGATGGTTCCCATGTCCAATTTTGATTTAATGGATGCGGCTAAAAAACTCGCGATTAAAAACTTCAGAGGTGTCTTTATGAAAGATCAATTACCACATCAACCAAACAGCGTTGAAACCGGAATCATTAATTTAGATAACAGCACCGGACCTGGAACTCACTGGGTTGCATACGCTATTGATCCACGTGGGATTGTCTATTTTGATTCATATGGATTAGCCCCACCAAAAGAGTTTATGCGTTATATAAAAACCCTTCCAATGAAGACTTGGTATTCTACGCTACCAACACAAACGATGATTGACCCACCAATATGTGGCAGCGAAGTATTAAATGTCCTTGACGCTATTTCTAACTCCTTGAGTAACCCATGCGGAAAACCACCACATGTTGTCGTGAATGAATACACTAGCAATCGCTGGAAATCGAAACGATTTTAGAGAGAGAAAGAGTTTTACAATAACATGATTGATATTTGGGGGAGATCTTTGAAACCCAAACCCGATGGCACTGCACCACCTGATTCTGTCAAGGATATAACAAAAAAAATTAAAGATGAAATCGCTGAGACGTTGAACTTAACAAATGTTGATCCTAATGAAATAGTTGTATTTCAGGACAAACAGGGTAAATTGAAATCCAGTGATGTGTCGTTGGATGATATTTTAGTTAAACAACGAAACGCAATCGAAAACACCGTTGCGTTATTTTCCGATCAGGGTAAATTGAAAACCAGTAATATTTCTCTGGATGATATTTTAGTTAAACAACAAAACGCAATCGAGGATACTATCGCGTTATTTTCCGATCAGGGTAAACTCAAACCGGGTGTACTCGTTTCGACGATTACAGATCGATTAAAAACTCTCAACGATGAGTTAAACAATTCTCTGGCTGTACTAAAAATACTTGAATCTAAAATTGAAGATAACGTAAAACAGTTTATATCATTTCGTAGAAATATCATTGATAAATTTATTGGAACCCAGTTGGATAAAATTGAAATAAAACTCCCTGATATTAAAAAATCCATCGATGAGACGAAAACTTTCATCGAAGCCGTCAAAGGTGATTTTTCGAGGATGATAACAATCATTGAAAAAACAAAAATTCCTCATGAGAAAACCAATAACGTAGTATATACAATCCAACACGGATCATTTGAGTGGACACCTGCAAACAACAAATTAGATATCACAGCTACTATCAAGGGTATTTATCGATTAACGCTGGTAGCACCAATTCAATTTAATATATCATCGTCGAGTTCATCCGGGGTCAACAATACGATTTCAACGATCATCGACAAGGATAAAACTGAACGGTTAACGATAAAAGCCGATGATACAAGTTTGGCTAAGGCATCAGTAACATGGTATCTGGAATTCGTAGCGGATTTAAGTAAATAACTAAATCGTTCGGATTTCACAATTGAAAACGCTAGTGTTTTTAAAATAAACAACAATGACTTTGTCATCGACGCAATGTCGCTATGATCAGGTCAGAGAATTTCAAAATAGACTCAAAACCCTCACTGAGGAATATCAAATAAAAATAAAAAAATACCGACGAAGAATCACCGCAATTGATGTTATTATATACTCGGTGTCAAGCGTTCTCACTGGTGCCGGAATAATACTTGCATCGGTTACAATGATTGCCCCGGTCGTAGTTCCAATTTGCATTTCTGCGGTGGCTACAATCGGGGGTATATCAACCGGGATAGCAAAAAAGATATCATCATGCAGCCAGAGTAAACTGCAGAATTACTTACTTCAATTTCATATTGCATCAACCGCATACTCGCAATTATCATTGAGGATATCGTCGTCACTCGACAATACGATTATATCAGATAGTGAATTCTCAGCGATGGTCAGTATTTTTGATTCCGCGATATCGAAATTAGAGCGACAACATGAGTATAATAACAATAACAACACCGATGGAATCAGAAAACACGAACCCAAAAAACAAAATGATCTCAATAATATCAACATTACCAGATTGTGAGTTCTCAGTGATGGTCAGTATTTATGATTCCTCGATACCAAAATTAGAAATAAATCATGAGTATAATGACGACACAGATGGAATTACTTCAACAAGTAGTGGAGAACACGAACCCAGTACAAACGAGTATGATATCAATAACATCTACGAAACCCGAGTTTAGTGTGAATTTCCCCTCTCCGGTTCCTGTGAGCGAAATCGCGCTAGCAAAACTACGAATGTATCACAGTTGGCCTAATATTAGATCGGTAGCATTTGGTGGTCAACAACCCAATAATTCACTTGTGTTCTCGTATAAGAATAAAGACGACGGTACCCCAGACTGGAACGTCGTTTCCATACCAACTGGGTCATACCAAATAGAACAAATCAATAATGAATTCGCGCGTAGAATAAAATCGATTACTGGAGTAGAGTCAAAAATTGCTATAACAGTTCATGAACCGACGCTATCATCCGCCATTGAAATAAACTCAGAAGAATATGTCGTAGATATCTATCAAAGCTCAATAAGAACCGTACTAGGATGGCCTGAATTACCGCCCCGGGGAGAAATTGTTGATTTACCAGAACCAAAAAAATCTGATTATATCACAGATAGGATAAAACCTGATAATCCAGTAAAAAGCTATAGCGATTACAGGGTTGCTAGAGATTTTTTTGATAAGGGAGGGAAATATCTTGTTGTTAGCGAACTTAAAATCAATAAAAATTTCACAGCAATGAATAATATTTTTTCACTGTTGTTAATACCTCTTAAATCCGGCTCTCTTACCCGAGATGAATTTATCAGCGTCGTAGAAACATGTAACAAAATTATCGACGATATGGAAAAACTTAATTCACAAATTATTCAAGAGATATTGGATGACAGTGATCCTGAAACAATAACAATTTTTGCAGAAGGCAGGGGCATCCCCGTCAAGGATATTCCAACAGTCAAACTAACAGGATATAACGTACCAGAACTAAAAAAATCTCTCAACGATGCTATCGATGTTGGTTTTAAAATAATTCATGACGCATGGAAAAAAACAACATCACCGGAAATAAAAATCCTCAAACATAATAATGACCCAGATGGTGGCGGTAGGCATATCGCTCCGTTCAACGTGAATATTTCTTCGGTGATTGCGCTCAATTTAGTGTGTGATGTTATCGAAGGAAGCTATCAAATTAATCTCGAACGATCAAATCAAGCTCAGCAAGGATATATTTTATATTCATTTGCACCAACAGCTCCTCCAGGATTCCTAATTATTGAAAACCCAATTAATCCTGTCTATATGCGATGCCATAATAATTCATTAACCAGAATTAATTTCAAACTCATCGACCAGTCAAATAATCTGATTGATTTACAAGAAGAGGTGTTAGCGATTAGTCTGTTTGTGAAATCCTAAAGACTTGATCAAATCATTTATTATTTTTTGTTAACCTGTAGCAGCAGAGAGGGTGGATGACCACATCGTTGCGAGCAAAATTGATTAAAAAATCGTAAAATATCCGTTTTTGCAAAAATGGAGACTTTTTTTTTGGTTAAATGAGATTTTGTTGGAAGTCTTATTTTTTGTCTGAAAACGTAGTGTGTAGGCCATTTTTTGTTCGGAAACGTTATCTGGAAGCCTTATTTTTGCTTGAAATCGTGGTCTGTTCACCCTCTCTGCTGCTAGAACCATTTTTGATGTGTTGATTATGAAATGCGCATTGATATATTATATATAATATTTTAAAATTTAATTGAACATAATATATCCTCCGCGTAAGAAAAAAACTGACCTAGAATATAAAATAAAACCACGAATATGGAAAACACTAATCAAAAACAGTATCAAAGCGGCGAAGTATAAATTTCTTAAAGACGACGCAGATATAAATAACGTCCCGCGATGATAACACTATGACGGATTTACGTTCCCGGGAAATATTATCAAAGATATTCCAACGACGGTCAACAATATTACATACAAGTAAAATTCAGTAGAGTCTCCAGACGGGCTTGGAAAGTATATAATAAACTCAAGCGTGTAACGACTGCAAATAGACTTGCAATTGTAACCGATAAAACAAAACCGGGTATGTTAGCGGGATTGATAGCGCGTATTACAATACAGCATATCCGGTAACCGTAACCATATATGGAATCTTCCTAATAAAACCAACAGATATTAATAAACTCTCCTGAATGAAGATGTCATCGATGTTAAATTGTGTCGCTGATCGAGTTATTGAACACTTCAATAATGCTCGATGAGGAAAGGGTTTAACCGAATTAAACAAATCTAAGATAACCCAGTAGACGGAATCTGTTTAACACAAAGGAGCATCAATTCAAGATGCTGCTGAGTTGGAAAATTAATAAAGACTTCCGATAACTATAAAAACAATCACCGGGGATGTTTTATATCAATCAAAATATACAAAAAAGGAACTCCGATGAAATCATTCATAATTCTCTTGCGTGGTCCAGTTCCATACGAGTATTCACTGTGTCGCGAACAATACAATACTATCACGGAGATATATTCGATATAATCTACAAGATCAAAAAACCGATCCTGTATCAGTGTGGTTGTTTTACAGTGATGTACAAAGAGGATATGATCAATTTGTGGGAACGAATGGAGAGTTATATCGAACTGAAACCCTTCAAAACGAGAAGAATCACCTCGCGATGTTTATAGAAAACATCGACGAAATAAACAAAAAATGCTTTACTGTACCATCGGTCGCAGCACATTTTGCCAGAGAGAAAATTCATGGAAACCAACCAGATATGATTTTCTCGATGACAAACAAGCTAGCTGTGTAGAGTATCGCCACGGTGGGTTGTGGAATACACAATATAATATAAAAATAAGTAATCCGTTGTCATGGCAGCATGTTACTCTTGACGTTTTCTTGGGTGTGGTGAATGCAGTGAACACTTTAAACGATTTGGGCATCCAACACACGAAATGACCAGAGTTGCGATTAATGGGCCTTTACCAGATTTTGATCTGACGGGGTTTGCCAAGGTAATATCGTTTAAATTCCGCGATGGTCTTCATCCGATATTTTACGTCTGGACGGAAAAACATCTATTAACAAAAAATTGGGCTCAAATAGTGTTATTGTAATTCTTGCTAGATAAAAGAAATACTTATATCGTTAACTGTTTCCACTGCGATAATGTCATATCTGGAGCAGACTGATGTTTGGCTAACAACTCATAAAAATTTCAGCAATATATTCAGCAATGGGATATAAGCAAATAACTAGAACGACAAGCAAAGGATCTAGGAAGAAAATTAATTGGTTAATTTACTTAGAGTGGATCGTCCGAACATAAACGGTTTGTACCCGATAGGTCTTCGATGATGCTGAATTGAATTTTATAATCGCGGAGACAACAAAAAATGATATACTTACCTCGAGAGGAACAGCAAATTTATCCAAGAATAAATAACTCGGAACAATTGTTGAATATCACGATGGATTTCACCTCAGTATAATCATTTAAGACCATCGATGTTCGGTTATACAGCGATAAATTTATTTAAGAACATAAACATATTTTCTCACATTGCGGTTAGAGTTGCGACTGATTCATTCTATTTAGCTAGAAAATACCGAAAAAACGTAGAGGAGTTTACAACGTATGAAGTTGATTGGAGAACTTGAGAATAAAACATGAGACGTAACATGAATACTGCGAGTCGGCTGATACCCCCATCGAGGATAATTACCTTGCAGACACCAACAATGAAGTGTCATCGTATTAATCTGTGTAAGATCCAATAACCAGACATAAAAATGTTTATTTTACCGGTCCAGGATGATGTAGTAATACAACCAGAGTAATCGTTTTATTCGGGAATAACACTGTTATAATTGTGTTGACTCCAGCTCATCGACTTGTCCGAGAAATGACATCCCGTGGAGTAAATGTTTCTACGTATCACACTTTCTTTCGATATAATGGTACCAACTGGACTCCCGAGCGAATGGGAGCGCAGTGTATTCCTGGGAAAATCATATTGGATGAAATAGATAATAATAATAAGAATAATAAAAATAATAATAATAATAATAATAATAATAATAATAATAATAATAATAATAATATTAATAATAATAATAATAATAATAATAATAATAATGATAATAATAATAATAATAATAATAATTATAACAATAATAATAACAAAAATAATAATAAGAAAAATAATAATAATAATAATAATAATAATAATAATAATTATAATAATAATGATAACAATAATAATAATAATTACTTTGTATAGCGCCTAATCTTACGACGCTCTATACGCTTTACACCATCAATAATGATATAACTACACTACAGATCAACAAATGACAAAAACAATCAAATTGGAAAACATAAAAACATGCTAAAAAGATATAAGATATAAAACATGAATAGGTCGCTAAGTTTTTCCCTGCAGTCGAAACAGGTGAGTCTCAAGAGCACACTTAAAAGGGACCACTGTGTCTTTGTGTCTAATTTCAATGGGAAATTCGTTCCACCTCACCCAGTCCTGCTGTGCAAACAAACGTTGTCCATATGGCTTTGTTTTCACCTTGGGAACAATGAATATACGATTATCAGAAGAAGAGCGTACGGATCTAGCTGGTATACACATGGGTGAGGCTGAATAGGAATGTTGGACTGGAGTCTGTCATTTAAACATAGCACAGAGAACAAATTTTGTGTTTGATTCTGTATCGAATTGATAGGCAATGTAGGGTACAGAGCAGTGGTGACGTGTGCTCTGATCCAGGTACTTTAAAGATGATCCGTGCAGCTGTGTTTTGAACTTTTTGAAGTTTCTGGAGTAAATATTCTGACGAACCAAACATAATTGAGTTGCAATAGTCCAGTCTTGAAAGTACTAATGAACACACAAGTGTTTTAGTGGCAACAACTGAAATATATTTACGAATGGAACTCATGCGTCCCAATTCAAGATATGCAGCCTTGCATATGTTCCTGACATGTTGATGCAATGTGAGAGCACTGTCTAGAGTAAGGCCTAGGTTCCGTATTGACTGTGAGAATTTAATGTTGGTGTTGCTGATATTTATTGTCTGAGGTAAAGGATGTGAATGAAAAAGTATTTGTGTTGTGATCAGAATAGTATCAGGTTTATCATCATCCATCTGCAGCTTGTTACATGTCATCCATGATTTCGCATTAGAAATGCATTTCTCAGCTCCATTGATGGTAGCATGAACTTCAGTTGGGTGGCTAGGCATGTAAATCTGGGTGTTATCAGCATACAATTGGTGCGACACTGGGTTATGATCAATGACACTTGAGATCGGCTGAGTATAAAGAATGAAGAGAACAGGTCCATGAACAGATGCCTGTGAAACACCACAACATACGTCAACTGGGCTGGAGTGTATTCCGTTTGTAGATATAATTCCTTACCTGTTAACTAAGTAGGACTTGAACCACTGTAAGGCTATATTCTGAATGCCAAATACATGCTGGAGACCTTGAGGTAATATATTATGGTTTATTGTGTCAAATGCTACAGATGAATCAAGGAGAGTGAGGACTGTAATCTTTCCACTATCTAAAGCAGAGAGAATGTCACTAAATACTTTCAGAAGAGTAGTTTTCGTGTGGAAAGGGCGATATGCAGACTGCACATCGCTAAAAATACTGTTTGAATTCAAATGAGATACAAGTTGAGAACTAAAAATAGATACAGTATCATTGACGTTGTTAAAAACATCCTTGGAGTGGCTGCGAAGAAAAAAATCCGTTGTGATAATGTATGGTGATAATAGTCAGCCACCGTCATTTTTTGGATATCTCCCCAGTTTTGGTTGAAAAACACCGTTGACTACTACAAAGATATTAACCTAGATCACTCGACGCGGAGTTAACCGCCATGAAATCTGCGATAAGATTACAATGGAATAAAATTCAATGTGAAGTAACACGTAGAACAATCCCTGAAACATCTATTGCGGATTTCTGGGAAGCATGGGTCCCAGCCGATATCGTAATCGCGAGCACAAAATATCCGAGATCTAATTCAGAAGAAATTGTTTTATTTTCATGATGGAAAGTTTTCAACGGAGCCAGTACCGCTATGTTATAGACCCAGGAATACACGACGACAAAACATTGAAGTAGATATTTCTGGAAAATCCGACCATCAAGTACTTGTGTTAAATCATATTATGCCGGTTGATATCGTTGTTGTCATTGATGCAATAATTGCCGATAAATCCCCATGACGGATAGGTTACGCGATGACAATACACTTGTCGCAAGGATTGACTATCACGGACGCGACTGTTTTAATCATGGATGATTAAAATTTAGTTTATCTTGTAGTAGCACGAGTGCAAAGAATAAATCAACTTCGAAAAGTTTAAATCCGGGGAAAAAACATTGGATGAAAATTCAAGGAATTTCAACAATGATATTAGTTAAGGCCACGAAGAGGTAATTGAGTATCATCTGTGATAACTTGTAACTGTTCAGGAGTAAATCCACGCTGTGGTGCAGTTGGACCTGATCTATATATTTCTGGTCTGTTTTTAGATATGACCAAGCTGAATATTTTATGTGATGTGATTATCCATATAGGATCAGTCGATCTTCTACTTCCTTCAAGTTTTCTACGCTCAAATAAATATCTCCCGGTGACATTGATAGGTAATATCGGCGATGAAAAATCACTCCTAGATAAATTGATATTTTTTGATTACCACAACAACCGGTTTCATGTTTAACGTACGAGTAATTTCATTTTTAAATGCGGTAATTACCACTGGCAATATGTTGACCCATTCAAGAACTCGTTTTTCATCGATCAACTCTTTCGCGTATTGATAATGAAACAATTTTTCCCCGAGTGATCTGTTACACCGTTCAACAATTGACTGATAGCGATGTATCCCAGTATGTCCTCGTCGTATCTTGGTAATTTTTTGTTTTATCGTTGATGAGAATAAATTCTTTTGAACGCGGAGGCAACCTCAGTTGATGATTTGGTTGATAAAGGCCCAATCTCCTTGTATCTACTAGCAAGATCAACTACCGTCAACGCGTATTTATCAACACGTTTTTTAACAGTGTCTTGTGGTAGAAATAATATATCCTCATGATGAACTTCATTAGGCACAATAACATCAAACGGCGCGTATTAAATCTTTTTTTCAACTGTGATATATCAATTTGCATTATCGCTTGTCGAGATAACCAATTTGCCGCTGTTGTATTTTTTACTTTTGCGGCTTTGGCGAGTTTAACGATGGCTAATTTACCCTTCCAATATCCATCTGGAGAATAATAAATTGATTCCATATAATTAAATACAAGCACGAGAAGCTCAGCTTCTAATTATGAATTTACTTTTCATAGTGGTTTTTATTATCCACGAAGCAAACGTTTCTTTGAAGGTTTTATCCGGAATTGAATTTAGCGCGTTAATCTATTTTATATCTGCGATGTGACTTTGTTAAAGGTATTTGTTTTTATAAGCAGCATCATAAGCGTGACTAGCTCTATCTATGGCGTTTACCGGACATTTACCCAAGTGAGGTTGATACTGATCATCGAGCCGGATATCGAGTCGGGTTCCCGGACCACAATGACTATACCCTGGAACATGTTTTCTCCTGGTTTTCTCATGAGGTTCCTGGGAGTTTTGTTAACTTGGCTGCGATATCACCTCGATTTTACTGACAAATCTGTATTTCTTTATAACACACTGTGCTGTGAACATTTGCCAGTAATCACATCTCTGTTATCTTTACTTGTGGTAGGAATTAGGTCAATCGCTGATGTTCACGATTTACATTTCGCACAATATAAATCCATAATATATTTGCGTTATATCTAATGGAAATTACTGACTATGCCACGTTGGAAAAACAAGAGCGAGTTGAACATAATCCGATGCTACCAAGTTATATTAAAATGATCATCATTTGTCCTTCTGGAAGCGGTAAAACGCAGCTGCTACGTTATTTGATAAGGAAGTGGATGACGTAGGATAAGCTATATTTGGTGGCACCGGTTTTAGACGATCAACGATGCTATCAGGTGTTAAAAGATTTCAACGAGAGAGAGAGAGAGAGCATCATAGATAACCAGATAAGATATTATTGAATTTGTCACCGATATCGATGAAACGCCTTCCGTTGAAGATATTGACTCCAGTGTTAACAATTTAGTTTTATGAGATGATACGATGTTAGATAAAAACTAAATCGGCTAGGATATTCTCCCGGGGAACACACAAAAAATCCGACGTGATTTATATCAATCAACGATACACTCAAATTCCAAAGGTGATCAGACATATCTGTAATATCCTCGCAGTCTTTAACTCCGTTGACACTCATACACTAAGATATCTTTTTTCAAACTTGGTGGTGCGGTGATATGGATTATATAAAATTCAGAAATTGTTTTAATGATAAAGCAGCCCCACATGGATTTATAGCGATAAATTGATCTGATCCTCGAACAAGATATCGAATCGGATTAGATAAAATATACGGCTAATTTCCCGATGACATTAAGTAACCATATATTGTATAGTAGGTGCTATGACACAATGTCCGCGAATAAAACAGCACGGACAAAATAGTACGGACAAAATGTCATGTGGACAAAATGTCAGTGGACATCATAACACGGACAAAATGTCCGCGGTCCAAAAATTGCGGAAAAAAATATAAGATGGAAAAACCAATGAAAATATTCACTAATCTATTTATTCAAATTTAGTCTAACTTTAATAACATACTTTAACGTCTCCCTCTAAGAAGGAGGGGTAGTTAATTGGATTTAGCTACGTTGTCTACGGAATGAACTCCGTCGATATTATAACTCCATATGAGTGAAAAGAGAGAATACCAAAAGAGAACTGGGCAAGATTATTGGGAAAAAATAATGTAATACTGGCCCCTTTAGATCAGAAAAAACACAAATTTAATCAAACAAATTATTAGTGGTAATTTTCAATTAAACTTAAGTTGTATCGGCTTCGTTTACTAGCTGTGTCTAAAAAGGATTTGTTTCATCATCATAACGAGTTGTGAAAAGAGCGCAATATCCACGACTGACTCAATCACCTTCCTCTCGACCGTGTTCCAACGTTTCCTACTTTCTCGAGTCTTTCTATTCTAACTGCCTCATCCTACTTCGACTTCCTAGTATTTTATTCTGAACTCATTATGTCCACTAACATTTTTTCCACATGACAATTTGTCCGTGCCATTTTGTCCGTGACATTTTGTCCGCGGACATTTTGTCCGGCCATCTGTATAGTATAATAGCAAATATCGGAGAAGCACAAATCACTAGATTGACAAAAGAGCGATTGGTCGCGATTAAGAAATTTATCCCAGGAAGGGATTCTTTCAGAGATATTCTGCATGCGAGTCAACAAGCACGCGTTGATTTTGATGTTGATACTGCGCAGTTAATTAGGCCAATAGCTACAGCTACTGGCAAGGCTGCTACCGTGTCTGAAAAAAAAGCAAGCGATCCAAACAAATCAAACAAGATTTTACGAGCTCTTCCAGCTAATATAGTTGCTGCATAGCCTCCTCCTCCTGCCGTACAACCTGAACACGAAGAACATGTTTATGTTGTTGATCCTCAAGAAAAGGTATTGCTTTTATTGATAAGTTTCTTCCTGGTAAAATTGATGACATCAGGAAAATGCTGTCTAGGAATATATCGAATTCGGTTGAGTTTGTAGTAAGAGTTTTCAGTCACAAAGATAAATATTTAAAACCTGAATATGTTAAATCAACAGGTAGAGAATTGTTTTTATAAATAGATATATTGTGTGACTAATCGTAAAGAACGAGGTACAAAAAATTAATAAAAAAAGAGCTAATCGGCCCGAATTTAAACTTGTTCAAATACCTGGAACATCAAAGCTTTTAGCTGTTGAAAAAAGCAGAAACTCCACTTCAAAGAGCAAGAGGAGAAACAACCAACCGAATATGGTTTTACAAAGAGCAGTCTAGCTTCTTATCCTAATAATATTATCGCTAATATATCGCAATTGGAGACTCACATCGGGGTTGAAAAAGCTGGAAATAATTCCCCGGAGATAATTAATGAAGCCGCTGATATCTGCCAACGATTTTTTGAAGGTGGTATCATGGAAACTAGGGGTATATCGTCAATTCATCGATGAACTCGCATACGGTGTTACCGTCAGCGGTTACCACAGTGACTAATTACCCCCGATTAAATAAATACCATTTAAATAAAATGATGATATATCGCAGTCATAATAGACCAACTAATGTTCGTGCGGTACATTCACGATTGCCAGTATATGAAGTTTACTACGAAGATGGACTCGGTGATATCATTAAAAGGTTATTTACTAGAATCGCTCCAAACATCACGCCATCCATCTAAGAGTTATCGATAAAAGCAATTAGGGTTATTAGCTATAAGGCCATAAACTCGGTTGGTGATCTCTCTCGCCAGTAGCGTATTCAACACCGCCAGAGAGACGCTTATGTCGTTGATTAGAAGAAAAGACCAACACCGGTACAATTACCATCAAAGGAACGTATGCCGCCCCCGGGTAAGTAATATAATTATCGATGTGGTAAATCAAAAATTAGACTCGCTGGTACAATAATGGATGATAAATCAAGACAGTGAATCTCAAGCAGATATTGTTGCAAATTTAATAATTGATTTCGGTTTGTGAAGATCAACACGATGATGAGCTAAATCGACAGTTATATAATAAAATGATTAAATTGATTTCCGATGAAGCCTTTGACATCGACGCGCCAGCGGTTGTTATCGTGTATGGACCAAGGTGGTAAATCATTGATGTGTTGGTTAGATGTTACAACAGCTACGACAACAAGTTCCATCACTGGTACCTGTACATGAAAGGTCGCGTAAACAAAAAATATCTTTGCGCCTACATATATTTTCGTTGCGTTTAAAAGAAAAACAGAATAGATGGAGCCGATACACAACTACGTTGTCATATGATATTTGATAAATTAGCGGCCAGTGAGGCACCATTGCGGGTAAGTAATCAGCAAGATCCCTCCGAAAATATTTTCATCGACTATTCCAATAGCAAAATTGCTCGTGTGTATCATCGTTTGTGGTCTTATATGGGACGCGATCAAAATATTGATACTGGGTTACAGATATAACTGTTGGATTTTCAAAATTTGTATCCGCTATATTTTTTTTCATTGCAAGAATTTGATCTATATAGGCACTCCATCGTCGATGTAAAATTTCAAGCCAGGATAGGAGCACTACCTGCTGGTGGTTCATATAGAGCAATCGCTGTTATTCTCAGTGACAATTGAAGGTGGTGGTGGAAAGATGAGAGTAATTGATGATCAAGTGGAAAACATGTAATAATTAGATCAATCTGCTTTTTAAAAAACAATGTCGCACAATCAAGTTAAAGTCACGATGAATCCTGGACAATCAAAGAAATTACAATCACGAAACGCTACCACATGTGGGGTAAAAATAACATTATAGCGAAAACAAATCTCTACGGGTGGACCAAATACTTTATTGTTGACGAAAACTCAAACACTTTAACAAGGCGTTAAAGGCGAATACTGGAGTTCAATATGAATTTTCTCCTTCGTGGTAAAAGTGAAGATACAATCCGGTTTAATATTTACTGTCCTCGCCGCTATACCCGCGTTACTTGCCGTTGCTGCGCCGGTGATTACTAAAACAGCCGCGTTGGGTGCGTTAAACGGTGCTACTAGTACCACAGTGTGATGCGTTGTAAAGAAAATTACCGGTGGGAGATATAAAAAATAGGAAAAGGGTTCAGATAAATAGGCAGTCGTTACACTAGATAAGGAGAGGGATTGAGAATCTCAGGAAACAATCGTCAATAACTCCCATGTCAAATTTTGATTTAATCGCCGCGGTGAAACGATCCTCGATAAGCAATTTGAGAGGTGTTTTGTTGAAGAATCAGTTACCGACTCGGCCATCAATCACAGAAACAGGTTATAATTAATATCGATGATAACACTGGACCGATAACTCATTGAGTCGCGTACTCGATATACCCCAAGTGGTATTTTACTCGTATGGGTTAGAGCCGCTTAATGGATTTCTAAAATACGTCCATGTGAAAAAAACCACTAACACTGTTTGGTATTCCACGTTACCCATGCAAACATTAACAGATCCTTCGATATGTGGCCCAGAAGTCATTAATGTGCTCACCGCGATCTTAACATTTGCTAAACTGCCTCATGTCCGCGTACTCGAGTACACCAGCGATAAATTTTTAAAGAGATCATAAACGTATAATGGTATATATTTGGGGGGGGGGGAGATCAATACAACGTGAAAAAAACACCGACGAAATTTCACTCGATGTTGTAGAAAAAGTTATCAATGATGTGTTATATGATCTATTACATCTCGTAGATGTATCCTCGGTTGAGATGGTTGTATTTCAAGACCAACAAGGTAATTAAAAAATAATATTTCAATCAAATATTTATTAGTAAAACTTGATGACGTGGTTGAAAAATCCATTGCGGTGTTTGATCCTCACATAAAGTTAAACACGGAGTTGCTAATTTGACCATAGAACATAGAAAAATATTGTTGAATAACTAAAAACACTACGCGATGAATATCACGCACATATAAATGTATTTACCGGTTTACAAACATGTATTACAAATTTTAAAACTCCATTTTATAATTTCTTTGGGATTCAATCAACGTTTCCGCTAAAACTCACCGATTTGAAAACCGCCGTGGACAAAATAACAACGTTGCGATCCAAGTATGATAATCACACGTCCGTCTACAACAATTATATAAAAGAACACATCCAAGTTAAAACCGAATTAACCAATTTTCTAGCAAAACTTCCAACTGATATCACTATAAAACACACCGATGTGAAAACCGCCGTGGATGAGCTCGCGGTATTACGATCTGGATATAAAGATAATGTAAATCAGTTTACAGGGTTTCGTAATAATTTTAGACAGCTCAACGAAGATTATTTTTGAAAACAAACAACGGTTCCTATTATATTTGCTGATATTAATGTACCCATCACCAAGATTAAACAAAGTCATGAAGCTATCAAAGATGATTTTCCAAGGAGGATTAAGACACTTCATAAAGTCAAAATTCCCAATACGGAAACATGAATCCTTTGCTTGGACTCCACAAACCTACACACTTGATATAACCACGGACGTCAAAAGAATCTACAGATTAACCATAGTATCGCCGTTGCAGTTTAATATATCATCGAGGAGTTTATCTGGGGTTAACAATACAATATCCGCGATAATAGACAAGGGATCAACTTAACGATTCACGATAACCACAACGGAAAACAATCAAGTTCCTTTATCAATAACATTGTACTCATATTTTGTAGCCGATGCAAGTAAAAACCTTAATTGAAAATAATGACCACAGCGTTACAATACACATAGCAATACTGATATGTCCAAGTCAGAGTATTACAAACTAAACTCAAATCGCTCACCAACGAGTATCAAAACAAAGCAAAAAATATCAACGAAGGATTACCACCATTGACGTAATCGCGAACTCGGCTGGAGGTGTTATCGCTGGAACGGTTGTGATATTATCATCGGTGACAATGATCGCCCCGGTGGCTGTTGCAATTTGTATGTCCCCGGCGACAACTATTGCGGGGGGTGATTTTAATAATGACAAAAAAAATATCATAGTGTAGTCAGCGTCAGCTACATGATTAAACGGTTACATTCCAAACCGTATGAACCGCGTGTTCCCAAAAATGCGAGATGATATCATTTTTCCTCGACGACACGTCAATATCCGATGATGAAAAGCACCAAGATAATAACGATGACAAAGCCAACATAACTACTTTAGTGGATCGTCGAGAATACAAACCCGGCGAAAACAACAGTGATATCAACGGTAGCTACAAACATTGAATTCAGTATTGAATTTCCAACTCCGATTCCAGCAAAGAAAATCGCGTTAACTCAATAACAAGTATATTATAGCTGGTCCAATATTAAATCAGATTCATTCGCTAGAAAACCACGCAATAACACATTTTTGGTCGCATATAAGGATTCTCCCGATGGTGAACCAGATTGGCAAACAATACATCTTCCAAACGGACCTTATGACATCGAATATATCAACAAGGAATTTCAACGCAGGATAAAATCTATCACTATAAAGGAATAATCCGACATTGAGGTACATTGAGGTAACCTATCACGAACCATCGTTGTCGTCCGCGGTTGAAATAAATTCTCCCGGGTACCGCGTATATATATATATATATATATATATATATATATATATATATATATATATATATATATATATATATATATATATATATATATATATATATACATATATATATATATAACTCGTCAATTAGAACTCTAATAGGATGGCCTGAAGATCTACCATTGGAAAAAATACCGCTGGTGGAAATCCTACCACGACTAGAAAAATCACCAGTGGAAGAAACACCAGTAGAAATACCACCAGTAGAGTGACCGCTTCGCCCAAAGGTGGATCCTCGAGTCGAACCTAAATTAGCTGATTATACATTATCCTCAACGGCAAATCACGACGCCGAGATATGATCGGAAAGAAATATTAATTTCAGTAATACTACTCGTTATAAGCATGTAATATGAGTGAAAAATTTAGAATCATGCAGATCCAACTAGAATTACTAATCATTTCGTAAAAAATAAAAAACGATTTTGATAAATATAAAAAAAATTTCGATAAAAAATCCCAAATAATTTCCACCAGAAATCGTCAAATACATAAATATATGTAATCAAATTATCGCCGATGCAAAATTATTCAATTGGCAAATTATCCTCCATGTGTTCAGTAAATTTAATGACGATATATTTTAATCTAATTATATCACTTGTGAACAATTTGCAAAAACATTTAATATAAGCGTCGAAGATATACCAACATTTAAACTTCCAGGATATAATGTCCCTGAGTTAAAAATCGCTGTAAAAGACAAATTGCAAGCAAATATAACACAAACAAAATATGTGATATGAAATAGTTGAAGAAGCTCTTGTTACTGAGTGATGATGGAAAGATATTCTTCTTCGATTGGTAATGAAAAGGACTAATTGCATAATTAGTAACACTTATTATGCAGAAAAGTGGTTCCTAATTATTGTCTGTATGCATTGATTCAAACATAAAATCAAATCATCAACAAATTTGCGAGTTCAAAGTACAATTGGATAATTGTTTCATAGGCGCTTCTTATGTATATGATGTTATCCCCTGCATAGTTGCACAACATAATTTTTTTTCTTAAAATATAATGTGTATTGTCAAAAGAATTCAGAATTTAAACCCAAGTAATCTTTAATGTCATACCACAAGTAAAAACAAAATGTTCCTAAATGAATTCCGAATATCAATAATTGCCACTATCATATAATCTAAACTGCCTTTGAATGAGTTTTCCATTATCCCAAGGCAAAGCGGTCAGCCAACATGATTATGATGACTTTCTAATTCCAATGAATAAATTGAACAAATAATTTCACTGAAATACATATATAACCAGCTTAGTAACTCCATAGTGTTAAAATAAAACAGAAAAATCTTTCTGAAGATTGCAATGTTTCTTGTGTTACGAATACTTAATATAAGTCATTTATATTTATTTTTATTGTCTGTCTGTTAGATGTAAATTTGGCATTTATATAATCTAAAATTAGGTCACTTTGTGCAGATGATATCAGGTGTGTTCTGGTTAATTTCAGTTTTCGTAAAAGGATATTTGACCGAACCGTTCTAATCATATTGAGTAACGGTATGATGTAATGACTGATGTAAACAATTATTATTTGTAATGACTTTTCGGTTACGAGTCTGTACGTGTTTGTGCAACGTCTTAAATGATTGAACAGTAGTCTTGTAATCTAAATATACATGGTCAAGGACTGCATTACATAGAAAAGTAAAAACAATTTATCTTCGAGGGTATAGTTAACTACATAAGTCTATATCTGGAGTGATCGTCCTACCCAAGTGTCTGTTCTATATTTTATCTATAACTTCCTACTACTCTGTTGCCATTCGATTTCGCGGTGGCCCAGTAGTTAGCATGTCGAAATAAAAATGCGAGAGGTCAATGTTAGCATCAGACCATCCCGTAACATTGTTACTAAAAGTGTCTGCCTGTGCCCGTGTGTCCTAAGCCCATCTATTTATCTATATAGGTTCTCCTGTTTGTTTAGGGTTTAACGCCATTTTTAAGCACACGATAGGCTATACATGGCGGCCAGTATTATTGATAGAGGAATAACCTGGGAAAATCCCCGGAAAGAACCACCGATACACGAGAAGCTACCTATTTGCATATACTTGATTGATAAAAAAATAAGGACTAAGTTTAATGAAAACAATTATCATCAAACGTAACTTATATGTGTCGGGAAGACGTTGTATTTAACATATGCAAAACAGCTTTGGATCGGCATGGAAAAACGATATATTGATAAGGCCCAAACATCATTTTTATTCTCAGTCAGATATTTTATTACATTTTAAATTAGGAGAATTTACAAACATATATTGATGTTAAAGAATTTCTCGACGCTTGTTCATCGATGTAAGAATATGAATGGGAAGGCAGTTAAATAGAAAACACTCGAGACATAAAATCTAAGAAATTATAAATGAATTGAAATCCAAGGAAAATGTAGGACATAATTCGGTTATTTTGCATTATCGAGACGATTCCCCTTTCTTCATCAAAGCATGCTAAAAAATGTTTTCGATGATTTGTCGAAACGTTTCTCGAAGCGTTCAGAAAAATTCGAATTGTTTCATATTAGAAACTCGGTAGTAAACTGACGATTTAGTGCGTTTGAGTCTGCCGAAAAATGATATCCTGATAGTGTAAACTGCATAACTTATAGCTGTAAAGTGTGAGATTATCAACTTGAAACAGAAATGCTAAATCTTTGATTACAGGTTGAACATGTTTAATTAGGTAAAACATTCAATTTTAAAATAGCTAAATTGATATATACAGTGTATGGTTTGAGCTGTCGTGAATCAGACTATAGTATCGACAATTATGGGTGCAAACAAAGCTTTAAAAAAGGTAGAAACTCCTAATTATATTGTATTGTACATGTCTGGTTGTGATGCACGCAAAACGTGTATGTAAACATTTCTTGATTAATGAAATTTGGTGGTGAGTAAATGGGCGTGTTAAAAATGTATGATTTCAATATTCGTGCCGATTATTCAAATAATTTTTCACAGTAAATCTAGCAATGAAAAAAATTGAATTAACACGTTAAAGATCTTTGCGGATGACATCACGTTTTACATAAGATCGTTGTATAAGGGTACTACAGTTAGACACGACAACAATTGTTGGGTGCTATAAACTACAAGCTTATTGAAGAGTGTCGGCTATCTTTTTGCTTGAAAAGTACGAATGTGGAATCACATATCACTTTGTTTTTCTGTTGTCCAATCATATAGCGTATTGAAGAAGAAAGAAACCAACCAAACAAACTGTCACTGTGATTAGTAATAGTAGTAGTAGGTTTTAACGCCATTTTCAGCACACGATAGGCTTTACATGGCTGGCAGTATTATTGGTGGAGGACGATCCCGAGAAAAAAAACCGAAAGAACAACCGACCCAGGAGAAGATACTGGCAAGCTTTCTCACATATCTACAATAGCCGAATCTTAGACTCGAACCCACGCAGACAGAGGTGAGATGGCAGTGATCCGTATCGGAGAGCACTTTAGACCACTCGGGAACTCGGGAGCTTCCTTGTGATTAGTAATGATGAGACAAAAATACTTCTAAAAAAGTATTTCAGTGACAAATACATTGCGTAAGGGTCAAAATACACTTTTCCGTCAAAAAAAGTACCGGGTTTGACATGGTTCACAATATAGAAACACACACAAGCACTCATACAGACACACATATATATATATATATATATATACACACACACACACACACACATACCTTCACATTCAAACTCATATATAAAAAAGAAGTTAAGCGAATTAGATTTATTAAGTACGATAACGCACTTAAACTAATGTTTTCCCTTTACTGAGGGATATGTTTATTTTATCGAAGTATGCAGAGCAAATTTAATTTAGACGATAAACATCCGTCATAGATACAATACTTTTAAACAGCATGTACTACCCGCTATATGACATTACTGACATCGATAGAACAGGAAAACGAAGAATACCTGGATAGAACTGAGGCGAATAAAACATTCTCAAAATCTTAACACGAATTAAAACTATATGTTTTTTGTGCAGAAATAATAAACAATGAATTAAAATGCATTACAAAATTAAACAAATCATATACTATAAATAAATAATATAAAATACATATGTTCGTTAGTTGTACTGCCAACATTTAGAAATCACACGGAGTAAAAGACGTTTAGAAAACCCAGTTCAAGAAATAACACAATTAATTAAATAACTATGTTAATATTAACCATGCAGTGTAATCCAATGATACATAATTTTGTATGGTATATATATATAAATATATATATATATATATATATATATATATATATATATATATATATATATATATTTGTTCTCTGTGCTATGTTTCACTGACAGACTTCAGTCCAACATACCCATCCTGCATGACACCAAATAATGTTTATTATCTTAGATGTTTTCAGCATGTTTTTATGTTTACCAATTTCATTGTTTTTGTCATTTGTGTTTCTTTAGCGTAGTCATATCATTATAGATCGTGTAAAGCGCTCAGAGCTTCTACAAATTAGGCGCTATACAACGTTTTCTCTCTCTCTCTCTCTCTCTCTCTCTCTCTCTCTCTCTCTCTCTCTCTCTCTCTCTCTCTCTCTATATATATATATATATATATATATATATATATAGCGAGAGAGAAAGAGAGAGATTTTAGTCTGAGCAATCATCACTATATGATAGTCTGACAGTCTGTCTAAGATGAACCAAAATATAAAAAGTAACAGAGTTTACATTTCTTAGTGACTATTGTACTATTTCCACGCTGCACATTCTCAAGGGTACAAAAGCTTAGTCAAATTGAAAACATACGTGTTCATAATAAAAACCTTAAGACAAATATTGAACTAAGTTAGGTAATAATATCAGTATTTAAGTGAAATTGCATATAACTCTATATATCGAGCTAATTTAAATATTTGTTAGAGTTGTAACGCTGTATTTACCAGAAGGCAATGCTCCTTGACCACGGTATACACTCACTTGTTTTGAGGCCTGATGTGAGTAAAGAAAACTGTCAAGCGTTAAAGCTTATGAAGCTATACATTACAACATTATTCATACTATACATGAATTTAAATGCATTTGTAAACTAAACACACATACAACCATGTAAAATTAAATATGAACATCAATATCAGAAAAAAATAAATAAATAAATATATATATATATATATATACATATATATATATATATATATACATATATATATATATATATATATATATATATATATATATATATATATATATATATATATATATATATATATATATATAAACACTCTGTCAAAAAGCTCTCTTTTTGTGAACCGTTAAGAAAACCAGCAGAGCAACAATTGAATTCAGTGTTATATATATATATATATATATATATATATATATATATATATATATATAAATATATATATATTAATTATATATATATATATATATATATATATATATATATATGTGTGTGTGTGTGTGTGTGTGTGTTTGTGTATTTGACTGACAGTTAAGCAGAAGCGCTTTCGACTAATAATGAGTCTATCACAAAATGCAAATACATAACATGCAAAACGACAATGAAGTAAAACAATAAAACCACTGTCTTTTCAAACTATTGCATGGTTGTCTATCGGAACTAGACCTTTATATTTATCCTGTTTCAACTAGTTTATTGAAACATGTTTGAAAATGATATTATTGGCCTACCTCGACTATCATCTCATAGTTAGTCGAGTACGTCTTGCAACTTCCTCACTTAGTCAAAGCAGTTTGATACGTTCTTGGTTTATTCCATCTTAAATAGTGCGACGTTTGACTTTTCATGAATCAGTTTCGGGTAGCCTGGGTGACGAGCGGCTTCTAATTTTATGTTTTGAATCACAAACGTAATACGTAAAAGACCTATATTATCACCAACAATACGAAACACCCGAAGCTAAAAGAAACACTCACTCATGTTGTATTTACAAACGATAACTATAAATAGAAAAATATACAGACTATATTTTGACAAGGCACACAAACCAATTGCTTATCGACAACACCTCTATTTGTTTGGACACAACAGAGAATGCAAATACTAAGATACACAGTTTTTACGACTTACTAACAATCATTTGGGAATTTAAAAGCTATCACAATTCTATATTATTACGCTAGCTCTAAAAAGGAATGTTTTTTTAGGCGAGGAATAATGTCAAATGTTTACCGTGTACAATATCATCCTCGTCTGTCGACAGGCTTTCTCACATAATAAGGTTTGCTTTTTTTGTGAAGAGAAGATGAACCCTTTCGTGTCGACACGACAGTCCACGAAATCTGTCTCATTCATGATGTTGCTGTTAATGCTGCTGATCACTCCGCTCTTCTTCTTCGTCCACTCATTTTGCTTTTTCTTGATTTTCACTCTGAAGACCTCTTCTATCAAGCCTTCGGCCACTTTTAGTCTGATATTTTCCATCGTTTCACCCTTAGATATCATGTTCTGACAGATTCCGTTAAAAAAACACGTGGGTTTCGTTTTGGTTAGATAAAGCAGAAGGTATCTACAAATGATGACGTGTCTGTCACAGAATTAGGCGAAAATTGAATTTTTTTTTCATGAATTACAAACTAATCTCATTTTTTTGGTTTCGTTGTACATTCGTTACCTGGGGTGAATAAGTGGATTTTTCCAAGGTAAGCGGCGTGTAACGATTTGCATGTGCCTGACTTTGAATTACATGAATTCCGGAACATTAGATTCACGTAGTGCACGGTAATCTTGCCGTGATTTCTGCTCACCTATTTGAGGATATATAAGGCAGAATATTTCTGATAAATATTACGGGACCAAAAAAATCTTATCGTAGGAAAGATAGCCTGTCATTCTTTCTCCAGCCAAAGGGGTGAGTGTTAAATATATATTTCGTTTTATTGTGAATTTTATTCCGTTGATCATTTCATGTAATGATGCCTCTACTACAATGCAGATTTAATCGTGGAATATTTGGAATTACTAGTCACTATTATACTTTAAATGTAATAGTGTTATCTAAGTTGTAGATTGTTTTGAGACAACTATTATTAGTCTGGTTTTCTTTATTGTAGCTGATAGCATCTCTGATAACGCATCTGATAACATCTGATAACATCGCTGATAGCATCGCTGATAGCATCTATGATAGCATCTCTGATAACGCATCTGATAACATCTGATAACATCTCTGATAGCATCTATCATAACGCATCTGATAACATCTGATAACATCTGATAACATCTCCGATAGCGTCTTTGAGATCGTAGCTGAAATTGTAGATGATTTGTTGCGGAACATCTCTGATAACATCGTTGATAACGTCTTTGAGATCGTAGCTGAAATTGTAGCTGATATTGTAGCGGAGCATCTCTGTTTGTCGGATTGTCTGTCCGTCTACATCTGTCGTGACGTGTAAATGTCCTGAAATCTAGAAGTCCGAGTGTTGGAGCTGTCTAGAGTTGTAAACATCCGGGGTGGCATCTAGGGTATTGAGGAACGTTAGTTCTAGTAGATGTCGTATGCTGTCTGTACGTATAACTGTGGTGGATCCGTGAAGGGCAAGTGACCAATAAAAGTATTGAGCCAACCCTAGGTTTTCGGGGAAACTGGGCGGCGATTCAACTGTTGGTGAATCGTACGGTTATACAGGGTCGAGACACATGTGTGTGTTGCAGTTTGTAGTACAATTGAATACATTGTTGTATTTACATGGTTACTTCAAATCACAATAGTATTTCAAGGCATTGCATAAATCTCAATAAAAGCTAGCAACTTGATTGAATACATGTATATGTTCGTGCTAGTTGTGGCAATCCACACGTGCGATAGTATAGTTTGATGCTCGTATGTATTTATCGCAATTTATACTTGCGTTAATATAGCTTTTGTAAAGGTTCCTTGGATCTGTGTATAGTCCAAGAGATTCCTTTGTATCTGTGTTTTATTTTGTATTAATATTTAATTTATTCATGTATTGTGAATGGTTGTGAGTGTAATTGTGGGTTGAACGCATGATTTATTGTGTTGATATTTTTCATTAATAATTTATTTAATAAATTTACATTATCTTTCACACATTGTGTGTGTGATGTTCATTTAATCCACCATCCACTCGGTAACAATTCTGTTACAGTGTCAACAATGGATGGTCAGACTTATGACTGCTTCGCTTTATGCGGTTCAAGCGCAAGCATCCCTTTCATATTTGGAATCGAAACGCTAAGATAATTTGATTTTATGTTGATTGATAGAGAGAATTCCAAGAACATGTATCATGAGAAAAATTGAAGAAAATAGAGGGACACAACTGTTTTGAAAAGACATTTTTATTTAAATAAATAACAATAAAAAATTATCAATTTATCAAGCAAAGAAACATTGTCGAATAGCAAAATATTTATGACACGGTTGACAACATTGTGCAGTTAAGCTAATGTATACGAGGTTTTGAGTCTAAAGACAAAAGATAACCATAATGGTCAAAATGCAATCGTTCTGCTATGTCATCGTTTCTAGAAAATACACGATCAAAATAAGTCTTTGATGTTTTTTTAAATGTTTGCATTCCATACAAATTAAAATATGCCACACATCCTTTGTAGGAAAGTAGATCGCTACCCAGTGGATTCCTGGGAGATGACTGTCGACTGGTGTGACATTATCTGTCTGATGACATAAGCTTGATGTTCGTGAGGTTTGCGACGATTCATATCATTGTATCACGCACCACATTTTTTACAAGAAGTAGTGTGCGAACTGTTGTTCAACAAATTAATAAGTTCTCAGGTATCATCAATTCAATGAAACCACTGTGCTGGCAAATCTTTGACCAGTAACCGGTTCATCGTCTTGTCTTTGCACACCAAACAAAGGGAGCTCCGATATGATAGATCACTAGAGTCATCAATGAAATCAAACGCCCACAAAGCGTAGCCTCCAGCAGAATAATCGTACGAAATGCTGTTATTGGTGATGGTCCCTACCTGTCAAGTAATGTCATCTGGTCGAAGTTAGGTAACCTACGTTTTACGATCAATAATATACCTCAATTTAGCTCACTTTGTAGTGATTAAAATCGAAAGGATATATTTGCAATTTCCATTAAAGGTTTAATTGTTGACGATATCATTGATTAAACCTTTGTGTAACTAGTACTGGAACATTTCCTTTACAATCATGGATCGCTGGTTTTCGGGAATGGTTAATGTTTTGACTTCAACGCGTCGTATCGGATGATTGACTATGGTTCTGCTCAAAGTGTGACTGATGTCGTTTCCCACTTTAAGTAACACTTCCACACGTCGACGTACGTAGAGGTTTCCCACATGGTGGTTTTGTATTCGTTGACCTTCAAATAGAATGGCTACTGCTCAGATTCAGTCTCGATAGGATAACCACGCCGTTAAGCGAATACTTGTATTGCAATCATATGCTCAAATGCAAACGATCCATCAGTTCTAATATAATCATTTCTTGACTTTCTGTGGTCGAGCTATATATCCCGTTTTGTGATGATCTCCAAATTCTAGTACATTATTGCGTCGTTAAACTTATCCGAGTCGGCTGTGTAAGGTTTCCATTACACTCAAGCATCTAGATGAGTATTTTTGGCTATTATTTTCTAAAGGTCAAGATATTTTCCAGGTAAGCTAAGTGATATTACGTATTCATGCTGCTGCAGACAAGTTTGATATTCATTTACAAATCCACTCCGCTAAACAACTAATACATTAAATTGTTGACGGTAGCCACTCTGTAATTCTCTCCCGGAAAAGTATTGTCTGCTGCTTTGTTCGTGGAGCTTTTAAGTGCAAGCAACTGTTATTCGATTGTTGTAATCTTCCGGTTTTTCTTTGATGTCACTTTCGTTGGGAGCTGAATTCCTCAAAGAGAAGGATTGATGACATTCGACCCATTTGGGTTCTTGCATCCTCATATTGGTTGGTGGAATATAACCCAGTTCCGATATGGAATAGACACAAGACCTCTGTGCATCATTTTCGTCTTTCTTTTTCTCCTTGTTCCTTTAATAATCAGAAACGTGTAAGTATTGGAATGCTATTCTTATCTTACTATATCTAGTTATATGATTGTAGATGCGTCTGAATGTCTGTTTTTGTTATATCTTTCTGCCTTGTCATTTGCTGAGGTGACAGGGAAGCAGGAATACCTAAACGGCAATAAATGGCATTTCTCGTCGGCCTAAAATGTGTTTGTCTGTTTCAAGTAAGACATGTTTGCCTGCTCTCAAGAAAGCTAATTTGGGGTTCATTTGTCGCGGATTGGAATTTCAAACAATTATGAGCCTTGCGTGAACGTGGCATTTTTCAAACCGTTTAATCCTTGTGTCAACAATGTCTTAAACATTAGTGCCACTGAAAGAAAGGCTGATTCATGCATGTCTCTTTAACCATGTCCTCGCTATCGAGCGACGCCTTGGTACACATGATACATTTCCTATGGGTCTCTAAGTATCGTGTTTTCGAAACTGGAGTGTCCGTTACTTTTCCTTTGTCGATTATAATATTTTGAACTACTTTTAATGAGGTTATGTTGAAGCTGTCGAAATACAACTTACCGACGGGTAGATAATCGGAGGATGTACAAATCTAAGATGAACGTGATAGGTCTATCCAACGTTTTCCTCGCCAATGCTCGTGACATATTATGCTTTGAACGGAATTACAAGCAGTAACGGTATGGACGTCTGTCGCAACATGCTATACTCCACCACATCGGAAGACTCAAATGTCTGTCCTTGGTTCATTTCTCCCGGGGAACGAAAATACTTTGCAAAGTATACGTTGCTTGTAATTGTTGGCATGGATCCATCCTTGAATATCTTCGTGTCTCCACCATATATGTTTTACAATTCAGGACAATATCTAGTACATATCACATTGTCCTCCGGAAAGTTTATCAGTAGGCGAGTAGCTATTCTATTGTACACGAGGTTGACAGTTTGTTTCAATATTTTGCTAAAATGGCATTGAAATTGGTAGCAATATCAGTTGCCAGCGGTTGAAGACTAAATTAATAGCTTGCATGAATGGTCAAACGATAGATTGTGGAGTTGCCCGACTCAAAATTAAATTATAACCATGGGTTATCAAGTAAGTCGGACAAGCCACTGTTTATTGTTACACATTACCTCAGGCTAACACCATCCCTTACGTAAGTTGCCATAGTTAAGAGAGGAAGCTGACCAAAAAGCCCGCAGAAGTTTAATTAGCACCCTTGGACTGGAAGGATGTTTTGTACATCAAAGAAGCTGCCAGAAGGAGTGGGCGTGCCTTATCTTCTGGATACGCTGACTGACCGCCAGATTGAATACGTCGAGTGGATAGGGTCCCAGCGCTACCCAGTCAGAATCGAGGAAGGGGTGGGACCCTGATTATTTTAAAATATAATATCTTTAACCGGCCGGCCATCTTTAGTTTCCGATTACCCGTTAAGGAGGATTGTCTGTAAAGAATTGGAACTCCGTAGCCATACGTTAATTGGCGGAAAAACCCTTAGAACAGAATTCTAAGTATAGCTTCTAAAAAGGTCAGTGAGCTATTTGTTTGATCTTTGCTTTCTGCGACTGCATTTAATTGTAGATCGTTTATATATACGTATTATTACTAAAATCGTAGTAGGAATAATTATTTATGATGTTGATATGTTTGTATATATTGAAAAATGAGTTCCTATTCGTAAAGAATCGTATTGCTTGCTAGCCGTCGTAAGAATTAATATTATTATAATTTGCTCTGTGATTATTTTATAGTAGAATAGCACATTATCCGTGTAATTATATAAATTGAATGTTATCTTTGAAATGATTTCACTGTGAGAAATTAATAATATGAATATTTGAATATTTGTGTACGCTTGTGGGAGTGTAGTGTACAGACATACATCTGGTTGTCGTAGTATTATAAGTACAGCGAGATTATATATATATATTAGATATACTTATGTGATATGATGTAGGAATATATGATATCGTGCTATTACCCCATTGTTTCCCTGTAAGAGTGTGTGGGAATTTCGATGTGTATGTATGCGTGTCCTAAAACGTTATAGCCTTATCTGATGGTTAATGGATGATTTAGTGTGAGGTGAGATTTGATAAACCATATGTTAACGCCTTGTGATTTTCACAGGAAGCTTCGGGGGACAGACTAGTGAGTGGTCCCAGTGTCTCCGTTATAGACCGAAGGAAGAGAAGGAAAGAGGGAAATCTGAAGAGGAAGTTTCGGGGGACAGACCAAGAAAAGTGGCCCCAAATGTTGTGATAAAGAAAGGAAGGAAAGTGAAGGGAGGAGAGAAATCGGGAGAGGTGAAATTCAGGAAGAGCGGAAGGATAGGATAATAGATGAGTACAACCAAAGGCTAGGTGGAAAATCGAACTCACACTGAAAATCATAAGATGAAATAGGCTATCACTTAAAGGACAAGTGATTAGGTGACATTTAACTTTATAGGTTTCATTAAATTCTTATTGTTGAATTTCATTTTCGTGTTATATATATATATAACTGGGGGATCAGAGCCGTATACCTATTTGGTCTTTAATCTAAATTTAAATTCACGAGCCAGGTGGAACTTCTATAATATTTTAATTAATATTTTGGAAATACCCCACCCCAACCTTTGCAGAACGCTACAGTGGGCGCTTTCGTCCGGGATTGAATTGGACATAAATATTAGTTTAAAGACCTAAAGTTTATTTGTTAGGAGTATTAATGAACAGTGTGAAACAGTTGTGAATTATTTTCCATCCTGTGTATTTTGAATTTTTTATGATTTTCTCATCTTATGTTTGTTATATTTGAGATTTGCATGCTTTGTAGATCGTTAATTACCTGCAGTAATTGTGAAACGAGTATCGAGCAAATATCTCACTTGAACGGAATTAGTTGTCGACAGGTAAGTATTTGGCTAGGAAGTTGTTAAATCTGTCCATTGTTAGCAGGGTTGAGACAAGGTATCACTTCGTATTAGTATATAAACATGGCTACAGAAAGGCAAATGATCAAAGAGTACCGTGCCATGGGGTCGGAAGATCTTGGATACAAGGGAGATCGCCTGGCTGCAATTATCGAAGAAAGAATCAAGGAATGGAAGGCAGAGAAAGCGCTGACCAAGGGAGCAGCAGAGAGAGAGAGAGAGAGAGAGAGAAAGAGAGCTGGATCTAGCCAAGATAACAGCGGACCAGGAGCTAAGCAAGATAGCTGCGGACCAAGAGAAAGCCAGACTCGCCCACACTCTGGAGATGGAAAAGGTGAGAGTTGAAGCTAGGACCAACGGACGGGATGACGCCAGTACAAGCTCTGGAACGACCGGCCGACCATTCATCGACCACCGGATGGTCCAGATCAACATGCCACGCTTCAATGACAGGGAGGAGGCTATTGACGATTTTCTCGTGCAGTTCGAGAAACTCGCACACGCTCATCATGTCCCTGAACAGCACTGGGCCATAAATGTCTATGCCTTTTTGCAAGGTGCAGCACGGGAAATCTATCACGGCTTAGCTGCAGAAGAGGCTGATGACTACAATGCTCTCAAAAAGGCCCTTCTCTGCCATTATCGGCTGACCGCCGAGACTTACCGGAAACTTTTTCGGGACTCGTCGAAAAAGGTAACAGAGACCCACTCTCAATTCCACAACCGTGTTCGAGGTTTATTTGAGAAGTGGATGAAAATGGCTGAAGTCGA
The DNA here is from genome assembly GCA_029339505.1 of Unio delphinus. NCBI lineage: Eukaryota > Metazoa > Mollusca > Bivalvia > Unionida > Unionidae > Unio > Unio delphinus. The sequence goes on from JAQISU010000162.1 coordinate 10,211,724, forward strand.
ACGTTCGTACGAGGGGCTACGCGAGGTTATACTCAAAGAACATGTCCTGAGTACTTACCGTCGCGAGTTGACAGTCTTCCTAGCAGAGAGGGAGCACCGTACGCTCGAAGAGATCGCTAACATGGCGGAGCGATATAAACAGGCGCCCTCGAAGAGTGGAGGTTCCGTGGGCGCGGATCGACCCCGACCCTCTGAGTTGCGTCGTATGGGGGAGGTTGAGCCGGCTGTCCAAAACCGTCAGGGCGACGGGAAGGTCGAAGGGACACCTACAGGTAGGGATGCCACCTATCGACCTGGACAGGCCTCACCCACGAAACCAGGACTTGCAAGTCGGCGAGGGCCGCCGACGTGTTTTAACTGCGAGCGCCTGGGACATTTTGCCAGGGACTGTCCCAAGGGCAGGCAGACCCAGGTGATGTCGTTGCTAGGAAGGAGTGCGTGCCGGAAGCGAGTCGCAACCCAGCCAACCTTGCGGCCGCAACTGTCAATGGTGTAGGTGCCACCATCTTGTATGACACTGGGTGCAGCGTCTCCGCGCTTGTCGACAAGAAGTATGTCAAGCCGGAGGACTATACAGAGGAGGTAATAGAAGTTCGGTACGCGAACTGCGCGCGTGACTCATTACCAGTAGCTGTCATTGACCTCGATTCACCATACGTGAAGGGGAAGATTGCGGCTGCTTGCTTGGATGGTCTATCACATGACGTCATACTGGGATGTCGTTATGTGTTGCCACAACCCGAACCCTGAAACTTGCACACCGATACCAGTGATTTATGTGGATACCAGGTTCAAGAGTCGACAGACGAAAGCGAAGCCGATGGAAGTTACAACGTCACCGGTGTGTAACGTTCTTCCCGCCGAGTTGAGTAAGCAGCAACACGAGGACGCAACTCTGGTGCAGTTGCACAACCACGCTGTAGCAGGAACAGAGAAAGAAAGAGAGACCGTCAGAAATTTTGTTGTCACCACGATAGTGACACGAGGAACACCTAATTCGCCTATTTTACCATCAAGGGCCATGCCAGACTCCGAAAACCAACCGGAGAGGTCGGTAAAGGCTGAAAAGAAAGTAATAGCGACGAAGGTCACCGGTACAGTAAAATGGTTCAACGTAAAAAGCGGATATGGCTTTATCAATAGGGATGACACCAAGGAAGATGTGTTTGTAAACCAAACAGCCATTATCAAGAACAACCCCAAGAAATATCTTCGAAGTGTTTGGGACGGTGAGACTGTAGAATTTGACGTAGTGGAGGGGGAAAAGGGCAACGAAGCTGCTAACGTCACTAGACCTGGTGGAGCCAATGTCCAGGGTAGTAAATATGTTGCAGAACGGCGTAGTTATCGTAGATTCTACAGGATGAGACCAGTCCAACAGTACTAGGAGGAAGATACCGTCATAAAGGTACAGCGAACATAGGCGCTGATTTCATCAGCAGAAGCGCTGAAATTTAATCATCACTCTGTGTATATATATTCATGTTTTATTCGTGTAGTGTCACGATGATTTTGTTTATTCGTGTAGTGTCACGATGACTTTGTTTTTTATTCGTGGGGTGTCACGATGACTTTGTTATTTATTCGTGTAGTGTCACGATGATTTTAGTTTAATCATATAGTAAAGCCTTTGCATTTGGAGTAATTTTGAGGGAAAAAAATCCCGATTTTATTCTCAAGCATGGGGGGGACGTGCCGTTGCCCGACTCAAAATTAAATTAGAACCATGTGTTATCAAGTAAGTCGGACAAGCCACTGTTTTTTGTTACACATGACCGCAGGCTAACACCATCCCTTACGTAAGTTGCCATAGTTAAGAGAGGAAGCTGACCAAAAAGCCCGGCAGAAGTTTAATTAGCACCCTTTGACTGGAAGGATGTTTTGTATATCAAAGAAGCTGCCAGAAGGAGTGGGCGTGCTTTATCTTCTGGATACGCTGACTGACCGCCAGATTGAATACGTCGAGTGGATAGGGTCCCAGCGCTACCCAATCAGAATCGAGGAAGGGGTGGGACCCTGATTTATTTTAAAATATAATATCTTTAACCGGCCGGCTAGCTTTAGTTTCCGATTACCCGTTAAGGAGGATTGTCTGTAAAGAATGGGAACTCCGTAGCCATACGTTAATTGGCGGAAAAACCTTTAGAACAGAATTATAGGTATAGCTTCTAAAAAGGTCAGTGAGCTATTTGTTTGATCTTTGCTTTATGCGACTGCATTTAATTGTAGATCGTTTATATATACGTATTATTACTAAAATCGTAGTAGGAATAATTATTTATGATGTTGATATGTTTGTATATTTTGAAGAATGAGTTCCTATTTGTAAAGAATCGTATTGCTTGCTAGCCGTCGTAAGAATTAATATTATTATAATTTGCTATGTGGTTATTTTATAGTACAATAGCACATTATCCATGTTATTGTAGAAATTGAATGTTATCTTTGAAATGATTTCACTGTGAGAAATTAATAATATGAATATTTGAATATTTGTGTACGCTTGTGGGAGTGTATTGTACACACATACATCTGGTTGTCGTAGTATTATAAGTACAACGAGATTATATATATATATATATATATATATTAGATATACTTATGTGATATGATGTATGGATATATGACATCGTGCTATTACCCCATTGTTTCCCTGTAAGAGTGTGTGGGAATTTCGATGTGTATGTATGCGTGTCCTAAAACGTAATAGCCTTATCTGATGGTTAATGGATGATTTAGTGTGAGGTGAGATTTGATAAACCATATGTTAACGCCTTGTGATTTTCACAGGAAGCTTCGGGGACAGACTAGTGAGTGGTCCCAGTGTCTCCGTTATAGACCGAAGGAAGAGAAGGAAAGAGGGAAATCTGAAGAGGAAGTTTCGGGGGACAGACCAGGAAAAGTGGCCCCAATTGTTGTGATAAAGAAAGGAAGGAAAGTGAAGGGAGGAGAAAAATCGGGAGAGGTAAAATTCAGGAAGAACGGAAGGATAGGATAATAGATGAGTACAACCAAAGGCCAGGTGGAAAATCGAACTCACACTGAAAATCATAAGATGAAATAGGCTATCACTTAGAGGACAAGTGATTATGTGACATTTAACTTTATAGGTTTCATTAAATTGTTATTGTTGAATTTCATCTTCGTGTTATATATATATATTTAACTGGGTGCTCAGAGCGTTTAGTATTTAATCTAAATTTAAATTCCCGAGCCAGGTGGAACTTCTATAATATTTTAATTAATATTTTGGAAGTACCCCACCCCATTCTTTGCAGAACGCTACATAGATGAATCAATTAACTTTGGTTTTCAGTCGATCAATACAAGCGCCAGTTGCAGTAACAATTGATTTCTGATTGTCCAAAGATATTGCACGTGTTCGTAAAAAACGTTAACCGTTTTAACTGTTTGCATGGCGGTGATGGTTTTGATCTATGTAGGGTGAATGATATCCACCAAATCCACATAACAATGAGGAACATGTTCCCAATGGATGGCCTGAGGTAATTGTGCCGTGTTACAATACCACACATTGTTGTAAACACTTCGATGGAACTCCAATTGGGTAGCGTGTAGTACAATTGGTTGTCGTTGTTAGTACTTTCAGAGTGCGCCTGCTGTTCCATGGGTCACTTCCCTTCAGCGGAGTGTCAAAAAGATGATTATGTTTGTGATCAGTGTTGTTGGGTGGTGAATGTCGTTGGGGGTCAAGGCTACCGATTTTCATGTTTGAGGAGTACTTTAAAGAAGGATTGGGAAGAAGCTAACCGATGCAACTACTCAGGAAAATGGCTTGAAATTGTTTACCTCCTTGTTCAAAACTCACATTGGCTATTACTGCACTCATGACAAGTTACACCAAAATGATTGTTTTAGTCCATGTTTTAGTCCATGATGTAACAGAATTGTTACCGAGTGGATGGTGGATTAAATGAACAACACAAACACAAGTGTGAAAGATAATGTAAATTTTTGAAATAAATTATTAATGAAAAATAATGATGTATCAACACAATAACTCATGCGTTCAACCCACAATTACAATCACAACCATTCACAATACACGAATAAATAAAATATTAATACAAAATAAAACACAGATACAAAGGAATCTTTTGGACTATACACAGATCCAAAGAACCTTTACAAAAGTTATATTAACGCAAGTATAAATCACAATACTAAACACAAATATCAAACTATACTATCGCACGTATCGATTGCGACAACTAGCACGAACATATACAGGTATTCAATCAAGTTGCTAGCTTTTCTTGAGAATCATGCAATGCCTTGAACTACTAATGTGTTCTGAAATAACCATGTAAATACAACAATGTATTCAATTGCCCTTCACGGATCCACAACAGTTATACGTACAGACAGCATACAACATCTACTAGAACCAACGTTCCTTAATACCCTAGATGTCGCCCCAGATGTTTATAACTCTAGAGAGCTCCGACACTCGGACTTCTAGCTTTCCGGATATTTACACGTCACGACAGATGTAGACGAACAGACAGTTCGACAGACAGACAGTCAGATAATTTAATTCGATTGCACAATAAATCAGCAACAATTTCAGCTACGATAACAGATGTTATCAGAGATGTTCCGCAATAAATCGGCTATAATTCAGAGATGTTCTCAGTGAAGTTATCAGAGATGCTCTCAGTGATGTTATCAGAGATGCTATCAGATGTTATCATCCGACGTTATCAACGATGTTATCAACCGACGTTATCAGATGTTATCAACCGACGTTATCAGTGATGTTATCAACGATGTTATCAGATGTTATCAGCCGACGTTATCAGCCCTTTGGCTGGAGATTAATGACATGCTATCTTTCCTACGATAAGATACTTTTGGTCCCGTCTTTATTATGAGAAATATTCTGTCTTATATACTCTCAAATAGGTGAGCAGAAATCACGGCAAGATTACCGTGCACCCCATGATTCTTGGTGTTCCCTGACTTCAAGTGATACGAAGACAGGCACATGCAAATCGTTACACGCCGCTTACCTTGGAGAAAACCACTTATTTACCCCAGGCAATGCATGTACGACGAAACCAAGAAAATAGTGAGATTAGTTTGTAAATCAAGAAGAAAATAAATTTAATTTTCGCCTAATTCTGTGACACATGACTTGACTAGCGTTGATCCCAGAATCAAAACTGGCAGGATAATCTTTCTAAAGCCATTGAACTGGTATGACTGGTATTTTCCCCGCTTTTTGGGTTCAATGTTGCACTCTTCGTTTTAAATATTGTAACGCATATTGCAGTTCGAACAAGTAAAACGTCTGTGTTCTATGTGACAGCCACGGAATGATACGTACCAAACATTTGCTCATGAACGATTATTTCATTGTCGGGAGAAACCGCTTGCAAGGCACGTCGGATGCTTCCATGGTAAACTAGTTGTACGATTGTTTCAACACCAGTTTAAATGCACTCACTAACGCACTGCTCGAATTGTAAATTTCAGACATAGCTTAGAAATATATGGATAAGACTTCGAAAAGACAAAACAAATATTTGTAGGCACGATTGTATGTGGCCAAATGACGGACATCGCCTAAATCGTGTTGCCGTCATTATCGATGGCCTCCACTCTATTGTGTCTTATGGAATGTTTTCGTCACATTGGTGTGTGTAAATTGTACTTGTAACCATCTGTGCACTTGAGCTAAAGCGGAATCTTTGCAGACGAGTTTGTACAGCACGATACAGTTTCTGAACTCCTCCGTAACAAGCAGGACGGGATCTATTGTGGTAAGCGCTGGCTAACAACGTCACTCGTTTAGAATAGGTCGCGTACTATTTACTGATGCTTCTTTCATGGGGCGAGATGGTGGTTTGAAAACGGCTATATGTGTCTGATGTGCCAATGGAGTAGAGGTCAATGGTAGTGATGAAGGTTTTGATGGTATTGGGATGAGTTTGGTGTTCTTTTCGTTTTTCATTTTCACTCGTTTCGTTATGTAAATTTGATTTCATTCGACGGAGGAATGAACATCATTTATTTAACCAAAGTTTTAAGCTCTTCTTGGCGTGTCAACTAGGACGCTTCAATCTTATGTGCAATGTTAGCTGCTCAAGGTGCTTTAAATTCTTCACGTACCTCTTATTCCTCGGACATTTGAGGTCTGCATCTGTTTTGGCCGATGGTCATGATGATGGTGCTGATGGTGATGCACTTGTCATCAGGGCTTAAAAAATTGCACGTGTTGGCAGGGCCTTTTCGTTTAAGGCTTTATGGTAAAAAGTGTTGCAGTCTTTTCAATAGTTGTTAGTAAGTTTGAAATGTTTCTGCTTCGGAAAAATTGTTGCGATCATTCCGCTATTTGAATTCTTGCTTTAAATTGTGTCATCTCGATCAAATAAAGATTGGAATGCACATCTGGGGTCCATTGTACTCGTCAGTTATGTTATTCCATCCATCGTTTGTGTGGCGATACATCCATGCTTCGTTTTGTCATTCAAATTTGATGGTCAAGACAGATCCTTTGACTCTATTGTTCCCTTTTATAAACCACTTCCCAGCAACATCCTATTCTTTTGACACGAGTTCCTAACAGGAGAAAAATCCTCCCTGTTGTACCACAATATGTTTCTATTAAGTATTTAAGTTTCAACCATTGGGTAAAAAATGTAATTAAGCGTTAAATTCGCTATTTTGAGTGAAAACATCATTTGTTTTGCTATTGTGAAAATCGTATTTTCATTTTGTGATATACCATGAATCGTTCGTTTGTTTTTGTCCTGGCACCGTATATGACAATGTGTTTGCATTTGTATTTGTTGCATTAGTAGGATCGTGCTAATTATGTTAATTCGTCCAATATTTGGACCCATACCCGCAAGTATCAGTCATACTTATTTTCTTATTTTCATATATCATTAAATATTGTAGTTGCATTACCATCAATAGTGTTTTGTTGTTAATCCGGAAATCCCAAACTTGGTTTTCTTGTTACAAATCTTGTTATCTTTATTTCAAATAACCTTTTCTTTTAACATAACTTAATATAAGTTTTTATAATTAAATATGAATTAAGTTTTCCTCGAATACTCGCAACAGTCGTCAACTCCATCTTATGAGTTTTTCAAAAAATGTATTGGTTTAAATTGTTTGGATATTATAAAGATACAGAACAAGTAAGACAAACCCATCTGTACAGTGCATTGTTACATCATAATCCGCTTATGTTGACATCTGGCCTGAGTACTGTACTGAAACAACTACAATTAATTGAACCATGGCTAATCCCTCTGTTGTTTATCTTAAATATACCAAATATGCACAATAAATAAAGGTTAGACTGAAGCCTCTTCATACTTCAAAGAAACCTGTTCTACAGTGAGTAAACGCATGAGTATATGTGAGAGAGAGAGAGAGAAAGAGAGGGAGAGAGAGAGAGAGAGATAGAGAGAGAGAGAGAAAGAGAGAGAGAGAGAGAGAGAGAGAGAGAGAGAGAGAGAGAGAGAGAGAGAGAGAAAGAGAGACAGAGGTCAGGAAAGTAGATATTTTACATTTGATAATGCATTTATTTCAGGTAACAACAGTGATAATATGCACTAACGGTGATGCGAGGTGCGAGTATACATCAAAGCTAAATGTTACTATATATAAATAAAGTAGTATAAAGATAATGGGGGGGAAATGACTGGGGGTGGAAAAGTCCTATTTGATGGGGGGGTGAAGTCCAGGGGGGAGATGTCCTGGGGGATATGTCGGGGGGGAATGTCCGGGGGGGGGAAATGTCCGGGGGGGGAGATGTCCTAGACTCGTTTTAAATACAACGAAAAAAATGCATTCAAATATATACTGGCCAAATTGATACGTACACCGAGAAAGTATTCGTCAAACCAATCAAATTGGAATATAAACAATTCACTATAAGACAGATGTTTGATAAAAAAGAGTATTCTAGGGACAGTGTGCAATATTCCTCCAGTCTCTAGATTAGTCCAGTCACATAGTTTTCCTCCCGGAATTGCCTTTTGGGAATGTCCAAGACAGTCCTGTACTGAAGGGAATGGTCATCCTCGGTGACAGGTTCTTCTGGCACTGCAAGAAACACAGGTTTAACATTACGTTTTTCATTGGAGGTTTCAATTGAGGATTACAAAAATTGGCATAATTTGCAATTTCTGTGGTCCAAGACTCGAAATCCCAACATTTTCAGTTATGTAAATCTGGTTAGTGAGGGTGTAAGTCAAAAGCTGCACACATGTTTTCGTACAAATCTTCAGTACCTAAACGTTGACACACCGTATTTTCTCCTTTGAGGTCAAGATTTATCCAGAAAAAATAAAAGGCCCTTAGCATAATGATATTTGCGTGCTAAAATAAAAGGCCTACTTTCTTGTTTGATTTAGTGGCAAGTACTGTTCATAAAGAGTCAACCATCGACTGATAAACAGCGTTCCCAGAATGCAAGTAAGGAAAACACGCACGTCGACCCCAGTTCATGGGACATAGTTCTCATGTTCAGTTTCGGTAATTCACCTCTGTTTGAATACTCTCAATTATTTTCTTCCTCTTTTTTGTCTGATATAATATGTGTATTTTGTACTGATCGCACTCCAGTGGCGCATCAACATGATTTAGTCATTAACTTACACATAACACGCTTTTCAGACGTTTCCTCTTGAATTATGTTCACATTGAGTAAATTATTTTGGTAAACGTCTAAACTTTCCTCTCGAATTTGTTGAAGTAAGTTTTCGCTTTTGTAAAAGAAGTGAGTCTCAAGCAACATTTCTTCTCTCGCACATCCAGTTTCACAATATCTGACCACTGCAACACTTTCATCTGAATAAGCTATCGTATAGTATTCAGGTGCCAGTGATTTCATCAATATTTTGTCAAGATCTAGTTAATGCTTTCTCTCAGCTCCACTGGCGAAACCCCCAATGTTTTATTGTAAGGTATCCATGATAATGTCAGTCAGCAATATACTATTTACCATTTTCTCCTAGAGCAAAAGTAATGGACACGGATTAATTTCCCATCACTGTCAGTCTGTGTAATTGTCTTTAAGGTCAATACAATATTCTAATGTAAACTGGCTAAATGGGGATGATCCAGAGAACTCTGACCAGTATTTTGACTTTATTCATTTTACTTTTGTAAATTTCCTGACACAGAAGTTTGACAGTTACCAATTGAGATTTTGTTCTTTCAAGTCCCTGCCAAAATCCTTTAATGTTTTTTATATCGCTGGTCGCATTTTAAAACATATTGTTACGTATATTTGATATAAGTCATTTATATTGATTTTTATTGTTTGTTTGCTATATTTAAATTTGTCATTTTAAGTTGTAAGATTCGTTCATTGAAGGGGGGTGACCTGTACTTTTACACCTTTTAAACACCAGGTGTTGATCTCATTTTTGACCTGGTTTCAGGGTTGTAAACAAGCTTTTAAAATTATTGGTTGGTTCCAAGGACGTTGTGGAGTTTTAGATAAACATCTTTCTAGTTTAGTTGGGTAATACGCTGGGTACGTGAGCTTTTGAACGTAAAATTGTTCTGATAGTTTCTAGAAGATCACCTGACCCTTTCCTGTTTACGTAAAAAACAGCTATAACAATTATGTTTTGGAGCAAGTTAATCAGTAGAAGTTTGGGCTTTCAGAATACTAAGTTTTGTGTGTCTTTTTTGAGTTTTTTTTAATTACCGTGTACTGGAAATTGTGTGAATTCGTTTGGATCAAGAGGAATTAATTTGTTAGTTATCTGGAAACGAATATGAGCTCATAGATTTTTATTAACAAGAACTGACTACATTAAGTGACATCGTCTTCCATATTGGATACCTCACTGGAATTCAAAGTTAGAATTATTTGAACATTTTATTACCAGGACTTTTGCATTTTCTCTAGTGGATAATATTTGAATTATTTTTGGATTAACTTTGGAATTTATTCTTAAAACCGTAAGTTTATTTTTCTTTTCTGGAAATATTTGTACTCAATAAATTGTTTCTTATGTTGTCCAAGCTTGCTACTTTCTCTGTTTCTATGTTACTGTTTATTCGTGATTAAGCACATAACAATATAACCTATTGTACGACGCTAAATAGCCTAAAAGTGCTGGTGCGTCGTTCAAATAATCAGTCATTAATCAACCTTTAAGATCATCTATTGAAGTTTGATCGGGAATTATAGAATGCTACTTTTCAAACAGCATTTAAATACTTGTGTCAGTATTATCCAACGTATGATTTCTATCCAAACTGGTTTCTTAAACTACCTGGTATGCCACTTCAGTGAATACATTCACTGTTTCTAAAGGTCGACGGACGACTTGGTTGACGAAACCAATCTTGTTCATTTGTATGCGGACGTTATAACGTTTCCATCCTGTGCAGACTGCAAAACTTCTTTCAGTATATCCAAATTCATTCTCATTTTAATCGAGCATGAGATGTATTGTAAGCCTCAATGGTGAAATTTCTGAATTTGTCTGCTTCTACTATATCCATTTCTGTTTTGCAATTGATCACGATAAAATCTTATGGATTTACGTACAAGTATTGCATGTATTTTTGTGGTAAGTCATCTGTAAGTAGCGAGATAATTCTGTCCAATACTCTGTCTTGGGTAAATTAGTACGTTCTGATGTGACATTTGCCAAACAAACAATTCATGATAACTTTTAGAAAGCATCGCCTTCTTTTGTTTTTCTCCTCATTCTCTGAAATGAAGTGTTCCTGCTCCCTTTATTTTTGTTTGAATTGTTTTGGTTTTCGGACCTGTGGCACCAGCTATGATAGACGCTTGCTTCTTGTTTTAATTTCGAAAAGGTATCTACGTAGTCTGTGAAAAAAAAGATCCTGAGTTTGGTTGCCCTTGTGGTATTGTTCCATTTTGGAAGGTGTTACAGATCTAAATTTTGGTATCACATGTCCTGTGATTAAAAAATGTCCACACTGACCCACGTTCCCGTAAAAGTAAGTTCTTCCTGAATATGCTTAGGAATTCGGTCGGTCTTGATTGTACTTTTCGGCACATGTGCGGCACAAGAGAAACACGAGTTTACTTTGGCAATGGTGAGATAAAACAGGATGGAAGAGCTGTACTGCTGGTGTCCTGATGTGTCCTGCTGAAAAGAGACAATATATACACTCGAAAGGATTCAAGGAATTCATGTCTAAGTATCTGATTTTTTATTGTTTTGCCTCGTCGGCTTGGTACAGCGAACAGGTGGCATTCGTCAGTACTCCGAATGAGCTATCCCGTGGGCTTATTGGTCTGCCAAACTTGTAATGTTAGCCGATGCAATTAAAATCAGGATCAATTTGTCTTGTTTGTCTGACAAGTAATGTAGCAAGAGTAGTGCTTTGACCGATTATCAACGTTTGACAAAATTGGCTTTTGGTAGGCGTATGACAGCCAGGGTGTTTTGGAGCATGAATCGTTGGCGAGATTCTAACTACGCCGTTTCGGCGATAATGTAAGCATCTTTCAAAGGAACGATCACTCCGTGCTCCATGAACCAAGCTTAGAAAGATTCCAGTAGTTTGGTGCGCATGTTTTTGAGATAGCAGTAGAGAGCCTAATGCTAATGGCGGACAAACGGGATGTTGATTGGCTTGGGTTTTGAAAAGTGCGGATAATAAACATTTGACTATTTTTGTCATTATAAACGCTTTAGGTATTTGACTCAAAGGCATGCCCAAAAAAGTCTTCGATTCCTTAAACTTCATTTGTCTCATTCGCATGGAATTTTTTTTTGTTCGGTGGGACACTCGGTACTTTGTTTAGTATCGTCTCAGAGAATAAGTTGCCCATCCTATACCAAGATATTTTGAGCCATCACCGTATCATACTGATATCAATTTTCGTAATGTTTAATGTCACCTTGGATACACAAAATTGTCGACGGGATCTGAGATACACTGCCATAAATCGTTCAATGTGTTGGATCCCGAAAATATTTGTTATGTCCTCCAGGAATCTTGCTACACTCGTGGCGTTGGCTAAGATGGGTTTTTGGATGGACGTCTCTCACGCTGAATGAGGTACGCAGAAATTATGAATGTGAATGTCTCTTGCATGCGTTCCAAATCGAAAACGATACATTTGCCTTTCTTCTCTACATCTTCATGTTGGGCTTCGTATTTATGAATGAAGCATTTGTGTTCATAGTCAAAGGTTTTGTTAAAAATATGACCTCAACTCTTTCCTGGATATACATGCGCCGTGGTATTTTCGCTACGTATGATTTGCCTACCAGTAGGGAATAATCTCAGTTGACTGTGAAACATGCGTCATCTGATGCTGCTGGTGTTAGATTGGTCTGAAACAAGTGTGCTGACCAAAGGGGAATGCATTCGTTCTTATCCTTTGTCAAGAGAAACATCTTGTGCATTTTGTTTCATAGATTATAGACGTGAATATAATTTTAGTCTTTGAAATATTTGTCTCAAAACAATAGAGGTCAGTACAATTCTTGAGAGTGTACTTTGAAGGTGCAGTATGAAGTCTAGACGGCTTAGAATATTTGTATTTCTGGAATGCCACATAGGGTGTCATTTGATATCCCCGTTCGCTGTAGCAGGCATTCTAATTTTCGTCGTATGTATGTATGTATGTATGTATGTATGTATGTATGTATGTATGTATGTATGTATGTATGTATGTATGTATGTATGTATGTATGTATGTATGTATGCATGCATGCATGCATGTATGTATGTATGTATCTATGTATGTATACCAATTTTAATCTGTGCAAATAGAGCGATTGAAAAGATTTCAGTGATAGCCATGTGAAAAATGAAAATGTTAATTTAAAATGAAAGTAAAAGAAATGCTTTGATAAGAAGTATACATTCATTATTAGTCAATGATCCTAGCGGTGCGAATATATATTACTTAATTACAATATTTAATCAACAACAAACGAATGGTTTAACATTTCGTGGATATATGCACAAAGCAAATGTAAATTGTGTTGTACACACAAATTTGAATGTAAATGAAAGGATAAATCTACTGCAAATGAGGATGTGATGTTGCATTGTGGCAATGTTATTTCGGAGACAAAATGTATGCATAGTAAGCGGAAAGGTGGGAAAAGTCTGTATACACCAATTATTCAATAAACTTATACACTTTCTTTGCAAAAACAGATAAAGTAGCACGTTGTGTTTTGTGGTATTTTTTATGTTGCGGTACGTTTTCATAATTTTTTTTCTAAGTTCATGAGTGCAATTTTTGCTAAATTGAAAACATGACAGCTAGTTCTATAATATCCTTATACGTTATAATGTGCTAGTATTTAAGCAAATGGGATGCTACAAATTTAAGCCTGGAAGGATAAGTGATTATTAACATAGCTGGTACTATCGGTGAGGTGAGTATTAGATTGGAAATTTATCTGTATATACTTTAGCGTATTTATTGCGCTTAATTTGGATGCAGTCCTATGGAAACAATATGGATATATTACCAACGTTTATAAGTAGGCAATATATCTAATTTGTTTTTGTTTTATTCTAAAAATATCCAGCTGCTGTCTAAATTTGAATCATCTCTTAAGGATTATACCTGCATATTAATGTTAACACGAAAGAAGAAACATATGTGACATGTGTCATTAGCTTTTAAAACAAAAAACAGATATCCATACACACTTTAAAGAAATCCCACTCAATTCGATCGCGATTTAACTGATTAATGTCTTATTAACTCCGTCTAAGAAGCTAACGTGGACATACCGTACATATTATAAATAATATATTTGCTTTAATTATTTTAACATATGTAGCACAATCATATTCGTCAGTAATGAATCTTTAACAAAAGGAAAGTTATACTATAATTTAAACTCCACTTTATACATATTCTATTTACTCGAATCTCGAATTACGCGGATTAATATTAAGAAAAAAGCTGAACCACACACCGTAATACCTTGCCATTCACGTTTATACCATCAACATACGTCGATACCTATTTGCAATTCGCATTTATCTCCCGGCACACACACTCGCGCGCGCAGGCACACACATATAACAAAACAGAAAGGTAACAATAAAACTAATGAGTGGACAGTTTATTCAAAATTAATGACGCTTTTTGACGTGTTCGTTTTATTTTAAAGCTTCAGTAAAAGCTGACTCACGATACTTTTTAGTCATTTTCAAATTCGATGCACATTACGTTCGTCGTTGTTCATTAGGACTTGAGATATCACGTTCTGTGCAACAGATGACAAAGCAAAAATGTAGGGTCCTTGCAAAATAAACAACACAACTATATTAGAATGCATGCAACACTATAAGAATATATGGGATAAAGAATGTATATATAAATGTGAAGACACTCAAAAAGTAACACTACATGATATCCCATACACTTGTTCTTTAGCAAATTTATCGACCATTAGGTCAATAAAGTATCAATAATTGAAAAATAGACTATAGTGTAATGCATATGTAGCTTACTTTGTGTGTGTGACATTTGTCTATGAATGATGATAAATCAGGCGTGCGTACATGATCTTTGTCTTGTTAGTTAACTATAATTAGTTTCTGTATTACTTTGTTTTTAGAATAATTTGCTTTTCAAATCCATACATCTGAGAAATATTCTTTGAAACAAGATAGTTTTTACAATGTCATCTAAAATTATAACACCTTTTCAAATCTAATCCAAAACGGGTTAGAGCTATGGACAAAAGCCAAGCTTAAACAAGAACTGTAGAAAATCCAAAAAAGGAGAGAGAGAACAGAAGATTTGGAAATTGAGAAAAGAAACAAAAAAACATAAAAAACATGCTTGTGAAATGCATATGCTGATGTAAACAGAGAAATGGGTAATGAAACTGAATTAAAAGACTATCAAGTGTAAGGCAGAACACATGTTTGTACTTTCAAACGTGCTTTAGGTTTTACTGCTGACATAACTTTTTGGTTAGTACAGCTTTAAATTTAAAGGAGTATTTCAATAGTTTCTCACTTTGATAAAATTGCTGGAAATTTAAAAAAGACAATTGATCATTGTTACTGTAAAGTGTACCTTCTGGAAAACTACAGTCATCGTCGGTTCAAGAAAAGTTCTCTTTTCACTATAATTAAAGAATATATCATTAAGGGTTATGCATTTTTAACATACGCATATCGAAAATGTATTAATAATTGTAAAAAACTGATCAAGTCCATGTAACATTTTCATAGAGAAATTGACAATTCGTAACGTGATACTTATCAATAAAATTTGATGATTCATTTCAGATTTCTCATATTAGTTACAGTATTAAAAACTTTCGTTCATTTGGTCATTTGATTGATTATTCAGGAGGAATTAATTTCAATGATCCTCCGTTTACATCTCACTCACCATATTCTAATCTTGATGAATAAAGGTAATCACTCAGTGTCCAATTTGAACATGATCATAATATTTTCGATTTGTTTCACGTGGCTTTTACCGAACTGAAGTCAGAAAATTAAACATGAGATACTGAAGTCGACTTGAGGTATCGGCTGGTGACGATTTGTCAGTGAGCTATGAAGTTATTATGCAAGGGAGATATCGATACGAAAGTCCTAGTCCAGCGTACAAAATTCATTTGACTGGCCATTTGAGAGTTAATAAGACTGATCAGATAACCTTTGACTGGCCATTTGAGAGTTAATAAGGCCTAACAGATATCCTCTGACTGGCCATTTGAGAGAAAATACGACTTATCAGATAACCTTTCATCATTACATTGCCAGAAAATTAAAACTGACGGTTCTATTTGATGCAGACCTTGTCACTCGTGTCCAATTGTAGATAAAACTATTCACACAATACCTACGGTTGTCTTCTTTTAAAAATATGTTTCTGTCATGTTTATTCGAAACAGAAAATATTTGGGTGTGAATATTCATTAGCTTCGGCTTGCTTTTGGAAAATATGTCCTATAAATGTTGGATTTTAGTTCTTCTTCAATAGGTTTAGACGCTCTGTTATAAAGCTGTTTAAATTATTAATGGAGAAACTTCTTTCAAATGATGAGTCGTTTTCAGTATGTATATGGTGTTGTTGGAGAGTTTTAAAACCATTTTTCAGCACAAGCTTGGCTATTCATGGCCACCGATTATAACTGGTTGAGGAAGAACCCTGGAAAACAGAGAAAATCCTTCTACACTCGCGCCGCTACATGCGAACGTTTTAACCTACCGACGTTAGTCAAGCCTGAGATTTGAACTCATGCAGACAGAGGTGAACACTTGATAACGCTCGGCCAATCGGGGCCCAACTCACTTCAAATATTAGGTGTTTAATGTTTGAGACGTAGCAAAATAGGTTTTGTTTATTAAGTCAATATGAAAACATGTTATGGCATCAATTCATTGAACGTAGTCAACAGCATGATACTAGAGCTAAGGCACTCGTACCAATAACTGACAATTCTCTTCGGGCTTTACATTATGCAACTGAAAGTGGCTTAAATTTTTTAATTAACGCTCCTGAATGGAGAAATGGTCACAAAATTGCCATATATATATATATATATATATATATATATATATATATATATATATATATATATATAGATATATATATATATATAATTTATGTGTACATTATTGAGAATATGTTCTTGATGGAATGTAACTTTGTTTAGATACCGTTGATGAGTCGAGTAAATAAACGTGTAGTAAAATGTTATGTCATTAGACATTTGACCCTACTATTCACCAAGAAAATCCTGAAGATTTTCTCATATGGTACGTGAACGACTGGATTAGAACCTGATCAGTAAGGATACTGTCAATATGAATGTCTCGAATGAACTAGGCGAAGTTCGATTTTATAATTTTTCATCGCTATGATTATCATTGTCTTATAAAGAACATGAAATCTTAAAGTGTTAGATAATACGATTTGTATCAAAGGCTAATGTTTAGTTTGGAGGTAACTTATAAGGGGTGCTTCGTGTTGCTGGTTATTAATGGGAGATCTTAACTTCAAGCGTTATTTAGCGTAGTAACAGAGTGTTCATGGAAATACATGCGCAATAGAATCTGAATGTTCTGAGCAGGATTCAACCCTACATCATTATGTTTTAAACATTTGTAAGAAACACCTAGGAAATGAAAATTGCATTATCTAGTTTTCAAGGGAATAATTTGTATAAAATAGAACGAAAACCTGCCTACTTTAGTGAATTACTTATAAGCAATCATAAAAATATTGTTTATATCATGTTTTATCCTTTTAAATGGAATCGGATTAACATGACCATTCCGACATTGTGTGTGTGTGTGTGTGCGTGTGTGTGTGAGAGAGAAAGAGAGAGAGAGAGAGAGATAAAGTATCGCAGTTGATACATTTAACGAATCCATCAGAACTATTCTTGATTTGTTGATTATGAAATGCACAATATTGTCCAACACATCGTCGTCCGCACAGGCCATTATTTGCTTTAGCAGCAGAAGGGGCGAATCGGACAACATTTTTAGACAAGTTTTCACTGAAATCACGCTTAAAAACAATGAAACCAATGACATCAGGGCCCAAATGTGTGTGTGAATCTGATATCGTTTCATGGATTAGGTCAAAAAAAAAATATGAAAAAATCAATGAAATTAATGAAATCCTCCATTTTTTGGGAAAAAGGGACTACAACGTCGTTGTCACTCACTAGAACTTTCAGTTGGGGTTAACCGAATATTTGATCCAGTCCGATACGATATCGTGTTCGAGTGTCATGTAAATCACTACGACGAAAATCACTACGATTTTACAAACAGACTAATTTGTAAAACCTCCTCTTGTAATTCAATCAGATTATTAGACTGGTCAGTGAGTTTGAAATTAATTCTGGTTAATGAATTATTATGACATCGCATATAGACTGGATTCACCGGGGACTCAATTATTAAAAACCCTGGAGGAGCTGTTGGTGCAAATGAATACAAAATATATCCCTGCTGAGCTTGATTTGATCGTTCTAAATTTATTTGATAGCTTCCTTCGATCACATCACATACTAAATTGAGCGCAATCACCGTTGAAATATTCACATTGAACGGAGCAATATGCCTGCCACCACCATCTGGGTCATTATTGTGTGTCAGGATAGTTGTTTCCGGTGATGTCGTTTTTTTTCCACGTATCATGAATTATTTTAAAACCGACATCTATGGCATCACTGAGAGATTTTTGTAGTACTAAGAGATTATATCCTGGTAGATTGAATTCGGAAATATTTTCTACGCTTATATGATATTTTGTCGTAAATTCTATTTTCGTGTTAGGGTGTCTGGCAAGGGCTACCTCTCGTATAATTAGTGAATTAAATATATAAATGTCACTGAGGATTATGTTACATGTTTCTATGACGCTGATAAATTCATCTCGGGTGAGAGAGCCGGATTTAAGGGATATTAACAACAACGAAATATCGTTATTGAACGCTGAGAAGTTTTCAGTGATTTTATCCTGTCGAGTTATGTAGTATTTCTCCCCTCCCTTATCTATCTTTTCAGTGAAAAAATTAAATTTGTCATAATCTCTATAACTCTTTACTGGATTATCAGATTTTGTCCTGTCGGTGATATAATCAGTTTTTTGTGGTTCTGGTAATTTAACGGTTTTTCCACCGGGTGGTAATTCAGGCCATCCTAGTACGGTTCTAATAGAACTCTGATAGATATCTACGACGTATCCTTCTGTGCTTATTTCAATGGCAGATGATAGTGTCGGCACATGAACTGTTATAGCTATTTTTGACTCTACTCCAGTAATCGATTTTATTCTACGCGCGAATTCATCATTGATTTGTTCAATTTGATATGATCCGGTTGGTATGGAAACAACATTCCAGTCTGGGGTACCGTCAGGTTTATTCTTATTTGCAAATACCAGTGAATTATTGGGTTGTTGACCACCAAATGATTTTGACCTAATATTTGGCCAACTGTGGTATACTCGTAATTTTGCTAGCGCTATCTCCTTCACTGGGACCGGAGAGGGGAAATTCACACTGAATTCTGGATTCGTTGAGGTTATTGAGATCATGCTTGTTTGTACTGCGTTTGTGTTCTCCACTATTTGTTGAAGTAATTCCATCTATGTTGTCATTGTTATTATACTCATGTTTTTGTATTTCTAATTTTGACATCGCAGAATCATGTATATCTACCATCGCTGAAAACTCACTCTCTGATATAATTGTATCATCGAGCGATGACGATATCAATGAGGATAATTGCGAGTATGCAGTGGACACAACATGAAATTGAATTATGTAGTCTTGTAGTTTCCGTTGGCTGCATGAGGATATTTTTTTTGTGATTATTGAAATAATTCCAGCGATTGTTGTTGCCGCAGAAATGCAAATTGGAACAGCTATCGGGGCCATCATTGTCACTGAAGACAGTATAATACCGGCTCCGGTGATTACACCACTCACTGAATACACAGTAACATCAATTGCGGTAATTTTCCTGCGATATTTTTTAATTTTCATTGCATACTCCTCAGACAGGGTTTTGAGTCTAGTTTGATATTCTCTGACCTGATCATAGCAATATTGCGATGATGAAATCATTTTTTATTTTAACACCGCTAGCGTTTTCAATTGTGAAATCCTTTCAATTTTCAACTTAAATCCACTACGAATTCCACATACCATGATACCAGAGCTCTAGCCAAATGTTTATCAGTAGCTGTTATAGTGAACTTTTCAATTGTACCCTTGTCGATGATCGTTGAAATCGTATTATTGACACCGGATGAACTCGACGATGATATATTAAATTGAACCGTTGTCACCAGTGTTAATCGATAAATATCCTTGACGGTTGCAGTGATATCTAATTTATTGTTTGTAGGTATCCACACAAATGATCCGTGTTGGATTGTATATACTATGTTGTTGGTTTTCTCATGAGGAATTTTTGTTTTTTCAATGACTGTTATCATCCTCGAAAAATCAACTTTGACGGCTTCGATGAAAGTTTTCGTCTCATCGATGGATTTTTTAATATCAGGGAGTTTTAGTTCAATTTTATCGAATGTAGTTCCAATAAATTTATCAATGATATTTCTACGAAATGCGGTAAACTGTTTTATGTGTTCTTCAATTCTAGATTCAAGTGTTGTTAGTACAACCACAGAATTGTTTAACTCATCGTTGAGAATTTGTAATCGATCTGTAATCATCGAAACGAGTACACCCGGATTGAGTTTACCCTGATCGGAAAATAGCGCAACGGTGTTCTCGATTGCGTTTTGTTGTTTAACTAAAATATCATCCAGAGAAATATTACTAGATTTCAATTTACCCTGGCGATCTTGAAATACAACTATTTCATTGGGTTCAACACTTTCTAAATTCAACGTCTCAGCTATTTCATCTTTAATTTTTTTTGTTATATCCTTGATAGAATCAGGGGTTGCAGTGCCATCGGGTTTGGGTTTCAAAGATCTCCCCAAATACCAATCATGTTATTGTAAAACTCTTTCTCTCTCCAAAAGCGATTGCTGGTGTAGTCATTTACGACAATATGAGGTGGTTTTCCCCTTGGGTTACCTAAGGAGTTAAAAATAGCGTCAAGGACATTTAATACTTCACTGCCGCATATTGGTGGGTCATTGATTTGTTGTGTTGGTAGCGTAGAATACCAAGTCTTCATTGGAAATTGTTTTATGTAACGCATAAACTCTTTTGGTGGGGCTAATCCATATGAATCAAAATAGACAATCCCACGTGGATCAATAGCGTATGCAACCCAGTGAGTTCCAGGTCCGGTGCTGTTATCGAGATTAATAATACCTGTTTCAGTTTTGTTTGGTTGATGTGGTAATTGATCTTTCATAAAAACACTTCTGAAATTTTTAATCACTAGTTTTTTAGCAGCATCCATTAAATCAAAATTGGACATAGGAACCATAGGTTCGGAAATCGAAGATTTCTGAATTAATAAACCGTTCCTGGTAGTCTCAGGCCTGATCCGTGAACGGATCTCCCGCTGTACCATGAATACGGGGTTCCTGGTAGTCTTAGACCTTTTCCGCTGTACCATGAATACGGGGTTCCTGGTAGTCTTAGACCCAATCCGTGAACGGATCGTCTCTTTTTTTATATCCTTGTCCAGCTGCCTTCTTAAGTGCCATTCCTGCTGCAGTACCAACGGCTCCTAACGCTGCCGCTTTAGCCACCGCTGGGGCTGCTGCTGCAATCAATGCTGGAATCGCAGCTAACAACGGGAATATACCACCTGATTTAATCATATTTTTGATAGCAGCCGCAGAAAGAGTAATCTGAACCCCTTTTTTGGCTGCAAGTGCATCATTAAAATGTTTGATTTGACGAGTTGTCAGCGAACATTTATTTACACCACCAGTCATTTGATTAGGTTTCAACGTGATTGTGGTTCCACATTTTTTAGCCGATTCTGATTGCAATTTTTTGATTTGACCAGGAGTTAACGTAACACTAATAACACTATATGACATTATATATAATTGATTGATTCTAATTCAATGAAAAATCGAGAAAAATCGTTCAAAGATTTTCTACTGGGGCATCTACCACTCTCATTCTTCCTCCAACACCTTCAAGTAGCATTGATTTATCACTGATAATGACAGCAACCGCTCTATAATCAGCAATAGCACCACGAGTCACATTAGCTCTAAAGTGTATATCAACAACTGACTGTCTTGTCAAATCGAGATGTTCCAGTGAGAAGTAATAGATCGGATACAGATTTTTAAAATCATATTGTGATATTTGCAAACCAGTATCCACATTTTGATCGCGTGCCATAAATGACAACAGACGATGATAAACTCGTGCAATATGATTTTCTGTGTAATTAAGTTGTATATCCTCAGATGGTTCCTGTTGGCCGTTTATTCTCAGTGAGACGTCTTTCACACCTAATTGATCAAATATCATATGACTGGAGAGTTGATTGCCAAATCGTGCGTTATCCTGTAACGCAATAAATATATGACGTGGCGCAGAAACGCCTTGTTTTGATGCTAGGTTCCAAGTGAATAACCCGTTGATATTTGATTGTTTCACATCTGTACTCACGGTTAGCCAACTCAACAACGACTTTCCTCCTTGGTCCATAAATGATAGTAATCGTCCTTCTGCGGTGATTGCTGGAGTCAACACTGGCATCCACAATTATATTTTTGTTAAATCGACTCTACCGGCATCAGCATTGGGGGCTGCAGCCTCTGCTGGAATCCTCCAAATTGCATCATTATCATCACCCTTTCGTACAAGCGATACTGTATGCTTCGCCCCGTAGATAACTTTTCTGACGTTTCTACAGAATCCAAATATGTGATGCAGTGGAATCGCGCATGAAAATGATTTACGCTCTCCTTGCAACATTGCGTTTCGTGTTGCAGCTCCTAGATTGAAATTAGCATCGTTGTTTGTAATCATATTCTCGACATCAGAATCACTATTATCACGTTTTTTGGTCGTCTTACAACAAATGGATTTCCTCCAGCGGTATTTTTAACATCTTTTGCAAACATCATAGAAGGTCCTGCTGATCTTGTATAATCATCAGAATATCTCGCTAACCCTATGATTGTTGTAGCCACATCAACATCACGATCTATGGACTCAATTTTTTTTCCATCAATGAGATATCTAGCACTCTCAAATAGCGCCATAATACCATTATTGACAAAACCGACTTGAGTACCAGCTGGATACGGTGCTGGTACAGCAGTAGTATCAGCAGCTGTTACAATTTCTCCTTCTACTTCAATAAATGCTTCACAGGGTAAAAAGTATTTACTGGTATCATGGACTTGAAGATCAATTCTTGCTCGACTATTTGAGTTTATGGCATGATAGGCGTAATATTGATAATCGCGTACAGAATCATCCTTGCCAACTGGGGCGTCTATATCAAACGCCGGATTATGTGATTTTTTGAACATTTGATTCTATTTATCAGAGTCTAAATCGTGATTTTCATCGTGAAAAACGCTAGCGTGAAAATCCATAGAATTTCATCGACGTGGTTTTTTAAAGCCACTTCCCGCTATCATGTTTGCAATATTGCTTTGGTTCCCTTGATTTACCATCGACGCTAGTTTTTCATCTACTGCGTTATTTATAATTTTACTAACACTTGCAGGCATTTCTTCTGTAGACGGTAACGGTTTCTTTTTTCGTCTCACTAATGATGTTATTTTATCCTTCGCAGTTAAAAACGCTTTCCCGGCAAGATCTCCAACAGTACTAATACCCTTATCACGAATAACATCAATGGCTTTCATTGATAACTGTTTAGCTAATGGCATCACTTTTGGGGCCATTCTTGAAAAGAATCCTAAAATGGTATTGCCGAGGCCATCTCCATAGTATGCTTTATAAACTGGAAACCGTGAATTAACTACATAGACGAGGGTTGGTTTATCATGATTGTAGTGTACGATCATTATTATAAAAACAATAGTGTTTTCAATTGTTATTTAATCACTATGATACCCATTTGCTAACTCGTCAATGAAATCTCGATATGTTTTGATATCCATGATACCGCCGGCAAATAACCGTCTACAGATATCAGCTGCTTCATTAATTATTTCCGGTGAATTATTTCCAGCTCGGAATCCTCCTACAAGAACATCTAATCGTGATATATCATTGATAACACTATCAGGACAAGTGTTTCCAATCCTTGGATTTTGCAGTCCACTTCCGCTATGACCAGCTGCTTCATCTAGTTTTTCTAAACCCGTTTCTTGTAAATAATCATCATTAGGTTCTTCTTGTAAATAATCATCATTAGGTTCTTCTTGTTTTTTTTGTCTCCGTGTTGGTGTTTGACGTCGTTCTTCTAAATCATCATCATCATCAGGTGGTAGTTGTTGTTTTTTAAGAGAGAAAGATATTTTCTTTGCAGGCTGCTGTCGCTTTCTTTGCAATCTTGGTGTTTTTTGTTGTTGTTTAAACACTTCGTATTGATTATGCATTATATCCACCGCATCGATATATTCGATGTATGATGCACTATCTGTCTTAATTTGACTTTTTTTAGTTTTGATTTTATAAAATATATCAGCCCAATGAGTGAAATTCTTAACAAACTTATGATGTTCTGGTTTCAACCATTTTTTTCTGTTTTCATAAGACGTAACAACAAGCTCAGGAATTTTTGTTGTGTCAGTCTTATCAATTTCTGCTAACCCTTCTTCGTTAAATCTCACGCGTAAGTCCTCTACTGTTCTTTTTGATTCCATTTGTTTTGTTTGTTCAGTTTTCGCTGCTAGTTTTTCGAGTTCACCGATAACAGATTTTCCCGTCTCGGGACCATCTCCCAGTAAAGCACGCTCTACCCCTTTCGTTGCTGTGGTTACTGGTTTAAACAACTCTTCAGACCCCAGAGCAAAATCAGTCTGAAGACTCTGTCGTTGTTGCAGTTTATTCCGTACAGAGTCACGAATTGGTACAAATCTCTTAATTGCATCCAGTCGTTCACGAGCCAATCGGGTTGTTAATGCTTCATTGACCATTATTTGAAATCAGAAACCATTTTTCAATTGTAAAACACTTTTTCCCACTTTTGTTACATGTCGGATGATTTTTGATACGATCATGGAAGTGTTATTTCATCGTGAGACACCTTCTATCAATGATGTGGAAAGTGTCATAATTGTATATAAAATAATTAATACTGACAGTTTCCACACTTTTTTGACATGTCGGATGATTTTTGATACGATCATGGAAGTGTTATTTGATTGTTTTAACGGCTCTATCAATGATGGAGAAAGTGTGGAAATTCATATAAAAATAATTAATATCACACTTTCTCCATTCTATTTTTGACATTCTCTTGAGGGTCGGCTAAAAAAAATGATATGGTCAGGCAATCAAAAAATGATAATGGTCGGGCAATCAATGGTCGGGTAATCAATTTTCCTGAATTAATGCTCGTAGGTTTCTAATTTTAGAGTTGACTTCTATTTTCAATTCGTATTCGTACCCCAATTCTTTTCGTATTCCTTCTACGATAGTATACAACGGAACGAACACACTGATGTCACTGAAAAATGAAAGAGAGTCCTTAATAGAATTCTGAATTCTTTTGATGAGTGCATATTTCTTGGGTAGCATATATTTGTTAGTGCTAACCCCGTATTCTATATCCTGAAAATCAGACACAATTTGATCAGGATTTAACCCATCTGATAGTTTGATATCCTGATTTTTCAATTTTGCTATTTCAACTATGATGCTATTCATGTTTTCAGAATTCATTATTCTAAAAGAATGACATATCTCTAATTGGAAATTATGACGCATCAGATATAACTATATTGATCTTTTTGTCCCGTTTTTTTTTAAATAGCCGTTTTGGTTATCCCCTCTGCAACGAATCGTACTGAAGTTCTACAAATATTGAAATACTTGCCGGATTCATATAATGATTGAAATATTTTCTCTTCGTTAGTTGTTGTATTCAAAGATTTCACTGGTCTCGCTTTTGAACAAGTGTCAGTCCTTCCTGGTTTGGAATTCTCACTCTGTGTGATAGCTTGCAGATTGGATAAAGAATTGTTCCTTGGATTAGAATCAATGTGATCAATAACAAAACCATCTTTGATCAATCCATTAAAACATTCAAATACGAAACGATGATTGCGAAATGTCTTCCTTCCAACATTAAACACCAAATACCCCATACCATTATCCCACCCAATTGGGTTCTTCAGTCTACAGTTTCTGACAGTACCATCACTGGATGCTTCGTAATTTTTAATCACTGGGTGTAGTCTGAATTCTTGGGTCATTATATACTACACTATTGTCTAATTCAATGACTGACTCATTTTGCAGTGATTGATTATACATAAATCTTTCATTTAGACACCTGTTTTATATATAGCATGAAGGAGTTCAAGAGATTGACTTCGAAAAATGCTAAATTCAATGCTGATAGAGAGTTCAAGAGATTATTGAAAATCAATCCTAGATTTAATCGCGATAGACCCCAAAAACGTATAGTAGACGGAAACATGAAAGAGTTTAAGAGATTATTGAAAATCAATCCTAGATTTAATCGCGATAGACCAAAAAAACGTCCAACAGACGGAAACAAACGTAACAAACGTCCAAAAGACGGAAACATGAAAGAGTTTAAGAGATTATTGAAAATCAATCCTAGATTTAATATCGATAGACCCAAAAAACGTAACAAACGTCCAAGAGACGGAAACATGAGATCACCATGGAAGGATGCTCAATTCAATCTTGATATAGTTTCTAATACACCCAAGAATAAAATTCTTGATAAAGCCATCAGAGACTGTTTTAATGAATTCAAGCGTGATGGAGCATCTTATTGTTGGTCAACATTTCGAATTGATGGTGTTGTTGACGCTACCATGAATGATGAAAAGGCAGCAGTGATCATTTCACGTATTGGGGAAAAAAGTCATTTTTTCCGAATTAAATTCATTATCCGAGCAGCAGAGAGGGTGAGCCGGACAACATTTTTAGACAAGTATTCACTGAAATCACGCTTAAAATCAATGAAACCAATGACATCAGGCCCAAAAGTCAATGACATCAGGTCCCAAATGTGTGTGTGAATCATGGATTAGGATAAAAAAAAAATATGAAAAAATCAATGCAATTAATGAAATCCTCCATCGATTTTTTGGGAAAAAGGGACTACAACATCGTTGTCACTACCCTCTCTGCTGCTATGGGTTAACCGAATATTTGATCCAGTCCGATACGATATCGTGTTCGAGGGTCATATAAATTTATTGTTACAAATCCGTGTGGGGCAGACTGAGCATGACTAAAGAAATTTCTAAATTGATTGAAGTCCATATCGGAGCACCATGTCTGCCAAATATTTCGTAGCGTATGTGTATCAACGCCGTTGAATACAGCAAGCATATTACAGTTATCTCTAATCACTTTTGGAATCTGAGTGTAGCGTTGAGTGACATAGATCACATCAGTGTTTTTATGCCTGCCTCGGGAAAATATTCTAGCAGGATTTTTTTGATTATCTAACATGACATCGTCGTATACAACTAAATTGTTGATACTTCCATCGAGGTCATTCACGGATGGTGCTTCGTCAATATCGGTTATAAATTCAATAACATCCTCGCCGGCAATCTCTGAAGCGTTTTCATTAAAATCTTTTAGTACTTCATAGCATCGTTGGTCGTCTACGCTAGGGGCAATTAAATACAACTTATCCCACTTCATCCATCTCATTATTAAATTGAGCAACAATTGCGTTTTACCGGATCCAGATGGTCCGATTATAATTGCGCGGATAGAGTTTGGTAGCGCTGCATGATGCTTCACTGGTTCTCTTAATTTAGTCGCTGAAAAATCAATTATATTGATATCTCTATACATAAATTATGGATCTATATTGCGTGAAGTGTAAGGCGCGTACTGGTACAGATGACTTGACGACGATTACAACTAAAAATAACCGATCAGCTCTTTCTGGTAAATGCGTACAGTGTAGTACAAAGAAATTTAGATTTGTTTCTAAACCCAAGGAACCCAAGGAACCTTTAAAAAAAAAACGAGGAGGTGATATCGCTGCCAAATTAGCAAAACTCCCTGGAACCCCATGGGCAAAATACCCCGGAGAAAAACACCTTCAAGGGTATAGTTATTGTGGACCGGGAACAAGACTTGATATCAGACTCAATGATCAAAATCAGCCCCGACCCGGTGAGGAACCAATAAACGCTATTGATAAGGCCTGTCACCTTCATGATGTTGCTTATAAAAGCAGCAATTTGCAACACAGGCATCTAGCAGATGTGAAATTAATTCATGCGTTGAATTCTATCACTGATAAATCCTTCAAAGAAAAATTGGCTTCATTTTTGATAAAATCGGCTATGAAAAGTAAATTGATGTTAGGGGCTGGTAATTAATAACAACATGGAATCTATTTATTATTCCCCAAGAGGATACTGGAGGGGTAAATCAGCAATCCATAAACTCGCTAGCGCTGCGAAAGTGAAAAAAACCACTGCGGCTCATTGGTTATCCAAACAGGCACTATGGCAAATTTATCTACCACCGCCTAAACAAATCAATTTCTCGCATTTTGATGTGACCGGACCCAATGAAGTTCATCAGGCTGATCTATTATTTCTGCCACATGATCGTGTTTACAAATATGCGTTAACTGTAGTTGATATTGCAAGTCGATACAAAGAAGCAGAACCGTTAAAAACAAAATCGGCCACTGAAGTCGCTTCTGCATTTGAAAGGATTTATCGACGAGGTCCTCTGCACTGGCCAAATCTGTTACAAGTTGACCCGGGCAAGGAATTTCAGGGTGCAGTGTTATCTACAATGAAATATCACAATGTCGCTATCAGACGAGGGCATACTGCACTGCATCGTGATCAGGCCATTGTAGAACGGTTTAATAAAACCCTTGCTGAGCGGTTATTTGGATATCAATATGCAAAAGAATTCATCCAAGAAAAAAGATCCCGTGAATGGGTGAAGAGATTACCAGGTGTAGTTACCGCACTGAATAACGAGATTACTAGAACCATCAACATGAAACCTATCAACGCGATTAAAAAGAAGTCGATACTTGAAAAACCACAAAAAGATTTCCCTAGAAACGCTAGCGTTTCCCAACCAATTCTTGGTAGTAATGTCATTGTGAGGTATTTATATGAACCAGGAGAGCTTGAGGGTGGTACAAAAAGGGCTACTGATCCTATTTGGAGTGTCACTACGCATAAGATATCTAGTATAACACGATCTACGGGTAGACCTCCAATCTATAAACTGGATTCAACTGCCCCTCAGCGTGGGTTTACTAGACAACAACTACAAGTAATTCCTGACGATACTCAATTGCCACCCCATGGTCTTAACTAGCACCCTTGCGTCTATTGCACTCAAGACAAGTCAACATCACATTATTTCTGACATGACCGAGATTGTTATTTTTTCTGTCTACGGTGAATTGGCGAGGATCCTTATCCGAATACTGCCAACGCATTATACAATTGCAACTCGCGCAGTGATTATTCTGTTGTTTCTTCAAAGTGATTATTAATTCAGCATCAATATCAAATTCTCGTTGTTTTTTTTTGTCCTGTTGTTTGTAACCGGAGAGTTTTTTATCAATAATATCATCTATTGTGGTGTCATTATCATCACCAATGATTCCATCATCGCCAATGATTTCATCATCGCCTGACTCTGTCAGGACAATTCTTCGAAGTTGATTTATTTTTCGTACTCTAGACACTGAGAGATAGACTAAATTCGACCATTCTATGCGATTATCTACCATCCAAAGAGTTGTATCCGATATAGTCAATCCCTGTGAAGAGTGTATCGTCGCTGCATAACCTAGCGTCCACGGGGATTTATTAGCATGCAATGCATCTTCAACAACATTGATATCAACCAGCACAATATCATTTAATACTAAATTCTGTTTTTCACTTTGTCCTGGAATATCAACTTCGATGTTCTGTTTTCGCGTATCCGATGGCCTATAACAAAGAGGCACTGGAAGTGTTGCAAATTTTTGTTTATGCAATTCAAATAACTTCATCTGAAGTGTGTCCCTGACTATTTTTCTACTTGCAATGATCAAATCGTTTGGTCTCCACGCTTCCCAAAACTCATTCATGGGAGTTTCCGAAATTATTTCACGGGTTATTTCACACTGGATTCTATCCGGTTGTAATCTAATTAGTTTTTTCAATTCTTTTAATTCATTGTCAAGTGATCTATGATCAGTATCAATTTCTTCATAATAGTCTACGAAACCCCTTAGCCATTCATGGGGGGATGCACCGACAAATGGTGGTGGTTGCCCGTGATCACCGCACATGACGACTTTTGTATTCTTCAATAACAACCACTCAAGAAATATTTTTAAGACATCTTCTGACACTGTGTCTATTTCATCCCAAAAGATTATTTCAGGAATAAATTTCTCTCCCATGCGCTCAGGAGTCCATTTATCTCCCTTCCAGCGGAAAAAGCTGTGATAAGTGCAAGCATTTACCCCTCTCTGTATCATTTCTCTTGCAAGTCTATGAGTTGGTGTTAGCACAATCATGTTAGAAACGCTAGCGTTTCCACGACGAAATAACTCAATTGCCCGGGTTGTTTTTCCTGACCCACCACAGCCGTTTAAATAAACTGTTTTATACAGGCATATTGGATCAGAAATCGGTGGTGCACTAGAAAATTCTTAACACTGATTGCTTTCTAAGTAATTATTTTCAATGGTAACATCTGCTGATGGAATATAATCATGAATCATTTCTTTCTTAATTCTCCATGATCCCCATTTCTCGTTGCCAGTAGCCTTAAAATCAACCATTTTGCTATTTATGTAAAATGAGTCAGTAGCAACTCTAACTGCGGTGGTAGGAAATCTATTGATCATTGAAAACAGATTGATAGAAGCATAACCGAGCATAGAAGCTCTTAAGTGTGTGTACTGCGGATGGTATCCATCATTGTAGGTAACAATTGTACCCAATTTGGTTCCATCGGACATAAATGCGTACTTACGATTGACATATAGGCCCTTATTCGTTAAATCCGTCATTAGAAAATCGTATTCAGCGTTGTCTATAATCAATCGTGAAGAATATTTCGTATTATCATCTTTGCCACCTTGGGTAAATTTACCGATTATTCTTCGTCCAAGATTTTTTGCTTCATTGTTTCTGATTTCAAATAACTGTTGGGACCAATCCATGATTTGTTGTTCATTAAAATCAATAAACAGTTTTCGCTCTTCGCTAATTATTTTTTCTAGATCAGGGTGTGGTAACCAGACTGATTTCTGTGCTCGATAGGATATAATTGCTTCACTGACAATTAATGATTTTAACATCTTACAATCAAGCATATACCGTAATAACACTATTGGCATCCAGTGTTTTTCAGACATGTGTTTACCAATCCAAAGATAACTACACGGATGAAGTCCTTCAGCCATTTCAAATGATACCACACAAGCGAATCCGGTTAAATCAAAATCAGGAAGTGGTCCATTAATAGCAACGCGGGTCATTTCGTGTGTAGGGTGTCCAAATCGTTTGAAATATTTCTCGCATTCTCCATACCCAAGAAAACTTCCTGGATAACACGCAATCATATCAACTGAAATAACGGAATCAGAGGTGTATTTTGTGTTCCATAATCCGCCGTGGCTGTATTCAAGACAGGACAATTTGACATCTGATAAAAACTCACTTCGTGTTGGTTTCCACGCGTTTTTCTTTCTAGCAAAATGTGCTGCAATGGATGGTACTGTGAAACAGTTTGCTAATAATTGATCGTCTTCTTCTCCGTCCTCAGAAAACTCACTAGCTAGTTGTTTCATTTGATTCTGCAGTTCTTCAGTACGGTATAATTCTCCGTTGGGCCTTACAAACTGATCAAATCTGCATTCTTCGTCTGAATTACTATGAAATAGCCACGCTGACACAGGATCGTTTTTACTCAAATGGTAAATAGCATCAAATAATTTCTGCTCGGTAAAACATTCTTCAGGTCCCAACCCTGCTGGGGATAGATATTTTACGGTTCTATCCCGTGGAAATATGGTTACTGCAGATGACCACGCGTGCGCGTTATGATCAATAATTTCAATGGGGTTTCCTTTTTTTGATTGATATTTCGGTTCTTTTAATACTTCACCGGTGATTGTTCTTACCGATATTGGAAATCTCAATGATGTTTCTAATTTAATTATATCCTGAATTGTTGCCCCATGCTCTTTTACCGTGAACTCCCACTCGGTTATTTTTTTTCGTCTTAGATCAGTGAGTTTATTCCCCCGGGACGCATTTGTGAAGTGTTCTATTATTCGTTCTGCTACACAATTGAGCCCTGTCGAATATTTCATGGGTGCTAGTTTTGAAATATCAGGTTTTTCATTGAGCGGATAGATCCCGTAAACAACTGCTGTGACAGGATAAGATCTTTCGTAATAGGGTTTATCAATTCCAGTCAAAATTCCCGGTTTGGAATCCTGATTCACGGTGACAGTTTTTTTGCCCTTGAGAATGGGTTCAAATTTATCCTTAATAATCCATTTGCCATTCTCACGGATAACGAATTTGATTCGGAAAAAATGACTTTTTTCCCCAACACGTGAAATGATCGCTGCTGCCTTTTCATCATTCATGGTAGCGTCAACAACACCATCAATTCGAAATGTTGACCAACAATAAGATGCTCCATCACGCTTGAATTCATTAAAACAGTCTCTGATGGCTTTATCAAGAATTTTATTCTTGGGTGTATTAGAAACTATATCAAGATTGAATTGAGCATCCTTCCATGGTGATCTCATGTTTCCGTCTCTTGGACGTTTGTTACGTTTTTTGGGTCTATCGCGATTAAATCTAGGATTGATTTTCAATAATCTCTTAAACTCTTTCATGTTTCCGTCTATTGTGCGTTTGTTACGCTTTTTGGGTCTATCGATATTAAATTTAGGATTGATTTTCAATAATCTCTTAAACTCTTTCATGTTTCCGTCTCTTGGACGTTTGTTACGTTTGTTTCCGTCTATTGGACGTTTGTTACGTTTGTTTTCGTCTATTGGACGTTTTTCGGGTCTATCGAGATTAAATCTAGGATTGATTTTTAATAATCTCTTAAACTCTTTCATGTTTCCGTCTCTTGGACGTTTTTGACGTTTTTTTGGTCTATCGAGATTTAATCTAGGATTGATTTTCAATAATCTCTTGAACTCTCTATCAGCATTGAATTTAGCATTTTTCGAAGTCAATCTCTTGAACTCCTTCATGCTATATAAAAAACAAACATTTAAATGAAAGTTTTATGTATAATGAATCACTGCAAATGGCTCATGATGGGAAATGTAACCCCGTGTAACAAATCATGCAGAAAAAATGAGTACTGTAGGTATCATATGCAAAGTTTTCGACGTGGAAGTCTTGGTCCGTTACCCTGTATTCGATGTCCAGTGATGTAATTATTGAACCAAACACTGAATTAGACAAACAATAGAATAGTATATATGGACCAAGAATTCAGACCACATCCAGTGATTACAAAATATGAAGCATCCAGTGATGGTACTGTCAGAAACCGTAGACTAAAGAAACCGGTCGGTGTTGTGAATAATCAAGGGTATTTGAAGTTTACTGTTGGAAAGAAAAATTATCTCATTCATCGTTTCGTATTTGAATGTTTTAATGGATTGATCAAAGATGGTTTTGTTATTTATCACAAGGATTCTAATCCAAGGAACAATTCTGTATCAAATCTGCAGGCTATCACACTGAGTGAGAATTCCAAACGAGGAAGAGCTGGCACTTGCAAAACGGTTTGGAAGAGACCTGTGACATCTTTGAATACAACAACTAATGAAGAAAAAATATTTCAATCATTATATGAAGCCGGTAAATTTTTCGATATTTGTGGACCGTCAGTACGAAAAGTTGCAGAGGGGGCTTATCGATCGGCTATTTCAAAAAAGACGGGGCAAAAAGTTCAATTTAGTTATGTCTAATGCGTCATAATTTCCAATTAGAGATATGTCATTCTTATAGAATAATGAATTCTGAAAACATGAATAGCATCATAGTTGAAATAGCAAAATTGAAAAATCAGGATATCAAACTATCAGATGGATTAAAT
Source organism: Unio delphinus (assembly GCA_029339505.1). Taxonomy (NCBI): domain Eukaryota; kingdom Metazoa; phylum Mollusca; class Bivalvia; order Unionida; family Unionidae; genus Unio; species Unio delphinus. The sequence continues at coordinate 10,245,404 of JAQISU010000162.1, forward strand.
CCTGATCAAATTGTGTCTGATTTTCAGGATATAGAATACGGGGTTAGCACTAACAAATATATGCTACCCAAGAAATATGCACTCATCAAAAAAATTCAGAATTCTATTAAAGACTCTCTTTCATTTTCCAGTGACATCAGTGTGTTCGTTCCGTTGTATACTATCGTAGAGGGAATACGAAAAGAATTAGGTAACGAATACGAATTGAAAAAAGAAGTCAACTCTAAAACTAGAAACCTACGAGCATTAATTCAAGAAAATGAACAATATTGATTACCCGACCATTGATTGCCCCCGACTCTTATCATTTTTTGATTGCCCGATTATTTATCATTTTTTTTAGCCGACCCTCAGAGGGATGTCAAAAATCGATGGACGATGTGTCAGATTGGTCAAAACTAGAATGTTGAAACTATCAGTATTATTTTATTTATATACAATTTTGATACTTTCAACATCAATGATAGAGCTGTCAAAACAATCAAATAACACTTCCATGACCGTATCAAAAATCATCCGACATGTCACTGATGTCAAAAAGGGAGTTGCACGATGGTGTTAGGTCGGATTAAAAAATTGTTTTACAATTGAAAAATGGTTTCTGATTTCAAATAATGGTCAATGAAGCATTAACAACCCGACTGGCTCGTGAGCGACTAGATGCAATTAAGAAATTTATACCAATTCGTGACTCTGTAAGAAATAAACTACAACAACGACAGAGTTTACAAACTGATTTTGCTCTGGGGTCTGAAGAATTGTTTAAACCAGTAACCACAGCAACGAAGGGGGTAGAGCGTGCTATACTGGGAGATGATCCTAACGGTAGGAGAAAGGAAGAGGGTCTTATTTCTGTACTCGAAAAAATAGCAGCGAAAACTGAACAAACTGAAAAAACTGATCCGAAAAAAACGACTGTTTCTCTGTTGAATAAATTTACTGATCATGCTAAAATATTAATAAAAAAACCTAGTTTATTGAAATCAAAGGATTATCAAGCCTTTGGTAATTTTGCTGCTCAAAGCTATAATTCAAAAAAAGATTTTTTAAAGGACGAGTATAAAAATGATAGAATATCAAGTAATGATTGGTTTGATAATTTGTATAAACTAAATAAAGGGATTGGTCGTTTGAATAAGGATGAGATAGGATACAAGGAATTTCAAAGGGGGATTAGTAATTATAAAAGAGAACAAATAGAAGAGCGACAACGAGAAATAGAAGAACGGCAAGAACTAAAACGTCAAACACCAACACGTAGACAAACAAGAAGACAAAAAAAACAACAACTACCACCTGATGATGATGATGATGATTTAGAAGAACGACGTCAAACACCAACACGGAGACAAAAAAAACAACAACTACCACCTGATGATGATGATGATGATACTCTTGATTATTTACAAACCACGGATACAGACAAACTAGATGAAGCAGCTGGCTATAGCGGAAGTGGACTGCAAAATCCAAGGATTGGAAACATTTGTCCTGATAGTGTTATCAATGATATATCACGATTAGATGTTCTCATCGGAGGAAAACGAGCTGGAAATAACTCTCCAGAAATAATTAATGAAGCAGCTGATATCTGTAGACGGTTATTTGCCGGCGGTATCATGGATATCAAAACCTATCGAGATTTCATTGACGAGTTAGCAAATGGGTATCATAGTGATTAAATAACAATTGAAAACACTATTGTTTTTATAATAATGATCATCCATTACAATCATGATAAACCAACCCCCGTCTATGTAGTTAATTCACGGTTTCCAGTTTATAAGGCATACTACGGAGATGGCCTCGGCAATACCATTTTAGGATTCTTTTCAAGAATGGCCCCAAAAGTGATGCCGTTAGCTAAACAGTTATCAATGAAAGCCATTGATGTTATTCGTGATAAGGGTATTAGTACTGTTGGAAATCTTGCCGGGAAAGCGTTTTCAACTGCGAAGGATAAAATAACATCATTAGTGGGGCGAAAAAAGAAACCGTTACCGTCTACAGAAGAAATGCATGCAAGTGTTAGTAAAATTATAAATAACGCAGTAGATGAAAAACTAGCGTCGATGGTAAATCAAGGAGACCAAAGTAATATTGCAAACATGATAGCAGGAAGTGGCCTTAAAAAACCACGTCGATGAAAATGGAAAAATCGTTTACGATTTCACTATTTAGACTCTGATAAATAGAATAAAATGTTCAAAAAATCATCTGATCCAGCATTTGATATAGACGCCCCAGTGCGTAAAGATGATTCTGTACGCGATTATCAATATTATTCTTATCACGCAGTACAACCAGATCTCCGATCGCGAATTGAACTTCAAGTTCATGATACCAGTAAATATTTTCTACCGTGTGAGGCATTTATTGAAGTAGAAGGAGAACTTGTAACAAATGTTGCAGCTGATACCCCATATGACAATAACTCAAATGTCCGAGTTGGTTTTGTTAATAACGGCATCATGGCGTTATTTGAAAGCGCTAGATATCTCATTGATGGAAAAGAAATTGAATCCATTGACCGTGAAGTTGATATGGCCACAACAATCATAGGGTTAGCGAGATATTCTGATGATTATACAAGATCAGCGGGTCCATCTATGATGTTTGCAAAGGATACCTCTGATACCGCTGATCACCTTCAATTCATTAAAGTGTTAACAGCACAGGGTACTGCAGAAGCCAATCAACAAGAAGCAGCTAATCCAGAACGTCGAATTAGACCCGGAGCTGCGTTTGATATTCTCGGAGGCGTTAATGGGAATCTCAATTTAGGATTTGCAACACGTGTAGCAACGTTGCATGGGCAGCGTCGACGATTTTCATGTGCGATTCCACTACATCACATATTTGGATTCTGTAGAAACGTCCGAAAAGTTATTTATGGAGCCAAACACACAATAGCACTCGTGAGAAAGGGTACTGATGATGATGCAATCTGGCGTAATGCTGGGGTTGCTGCCGGTAAAGTCATTTTAACAAAACTATCATTATGGATGCCAGTGTTAACTCCATCAATCACAGACGAACAGCGACTACTATCATTTATGGACCAAGGAGGAAAGTCGTTGTTAAGTTGGTTATCAGTGACCACGGATATTAAACAAGACAGTGTTGATGGTACATTCACATGGCACCTGGCATCAAAACAAGGGGTTTCAGCTCCACGTCATATATTTATTGCGTTACAGAATGCTGCGCGAGTTGGTAATCAAGAACGAAGTCATATGATATTTGATCAGTTAGGTGTTAGTGAAGTCTCGCTGAGAATAAACGGACAGCAGGAACCATCCGAGGATATACAACTTGATTACGGTCAGAATCATATTGCACGTGTCTATCATAACCTGTTGTCATTTATGGCACGTGATCTAAATGTGGATACCGGTTTGCAAATATCACAATTGGATTTTAAAAGCCTTTATCCGATTTATTACTTTTCATTGGAACATCTTGATTTGATGAGACAATCTGTCGTTGATATACACTTTAGAGCCCGTGTAACCCGTCCGACTGGTCCACCAGTTGCTGGGGTTGCTCCTATCCTTATCCCGAATTATAGAGCGGTTGCTGTCATTCTCAGTGATAAATCATTGCTACTCGAAGGTGTTGGTGGAAGAATGAGAGTGGTAGATGCCCCAGTAGAAAATCTTTGAACGATTTTTCATTGAATTAGAATCAATCAATTATATATAATGTCATATAGTGTTATTAGTGTTACGTTAACTCCTGGTCAAATCAAAAAATTGCAATCAGAATCGGCTAAAAAATGTGGAACCACAATCACGTTGAAACCTAATCAAATGACGGGTGGTGAAAATAAATTATCGCTGACAACTCGTCAGGTGAAACATTTCAATGATGCTTTCAAGGATAAAAAGGGAGTTCAGATTACTCTCTCTGCGGCTGCTATTAAAAATATGATGAAAACAGGAGGTATATTTCCATTGTTAGCTGCAATACCAGCATTGATTGCAGCAGCAGCCCCAGCGGTGGCTAAAGCAGCAGCGTTAGGAGCCGTTGGTACTGCAGCAGGAATGGCGTTGAAAAAGGCAGCTGGACAAGGATATAAAAAAAAGAGACGATCCGTTCAAGGATTGGGTCTAAGACTACCAGGAACCCCGTATTCGTGGTACAGCGGAAAGGGTCTAAGACTACCAGGAACCCCGTATTCATGGTACAGCGGGAGATCCGTTCACGGATCAGGCCTGAGACTACCAGGAACGGTTTATTAATTGAGGAACCTATGGTTCCCAAATCTTCGATGGTTCCAATGTCCAATTTCGATTTAATGGATGCTGCTAAAAAACTAGCGATTAAACATTTCAGAGGTGTTTTTATGAAAGATCAATTACCCCATCAACCAAACAAAACTGAAACAGGTATTATTAATCTCGATAACAGCACCGGACATGGAACTCACTGGGTTGCATACGCTATTGATCCACGTGGGATTGTCTATTTTTATTCATATGGATTAGCCCCACCAAAAGAGTTTATGCGGTATATAAAAACCCTTCCAATGAAGACTTGGTATTCTACGCTACCAACACAACAAATCAATGACCCACCAATATGCGGCAGTGAAGTATTAAATGTCCTTGACGCTATTTCTAACTCCTTGGGTAACCCAAGGGGAAAACCACCACACATTGTCGTAAATGACTACACTAGTAATCGCTTTTTAGAGAGAGATATATAAAATATCATGATTGATATTTGGGGAAGACCTCTGAAACCCAAACCCGATGACAATGCAACTCCTGATTCTATCAAGGATATAACAAAAAAAAATAAAGATGAAATAGCTGAGACGTTGAATTTAGAAAGTGTTGAACCCAATGAAATAGTTGTATTTCAGGACAAACAGGGTAAATTAAAATCTAGTAATATCTCTCTGGATGATATTTTAGTTAAACAACAAAATGCAATCGAGAACACAGTTGCGTTATTTTCCGATCAGGGTAAACTCAAACCGGGTGTACTCGTTTCGACGATTACAGATCGATTAAAAATTCTCAACGATGAGTTAAACAATTCTGTGGTTGTACTAGCAGCACTTGAATCTAGAATTGAAGAACACATAAAACAGTTTATATCATTTCGTAGAAATATCATTGATAAATTTATTGGAACCCCGTTAGATAAAATTGAACTAAAACTCCCTGATATTAAAAAATCCACCGATGAGACGAAAACTTTCATCAAAGACATCAAAGTGGATGCAACGAGGATGATAACAGTCATTGAAGAAACAAAAATTCCTCATGAGAAAACCAACAACTTAGTATACACGATCCAACACGGATCATTTGAGTGGACACCTACAAACAACACATTAGATATCACTGCAACCGTTAAGGGTATTTATCGATTAACACTAGTAACACCATTATCTCAATTTAATATTTCATCGTCCAGTTCATCCGTGTTCAATAATACGATTTCAACGATCATCGACAAGAATACAACTGAAAAGTTTACAATCACATCTACTGATAAAAATTTGGTTAGGGTCTCAACAACGTGGTGTGTGGAATTCGTAGCGGATTTAAGTTGAAAATTGCAAAGCAATTTCACTAACGGTTTCAATTGAAAACGCTAGCGTATTTAAAATAAAAAATGATTTCATCATCGCAATATCGCTATGATCAGGTCAGAGAGTATCAAACTAGACTCAAAACCTTGTCTGAGGAGTATGAATTGAAAATTAAAAAATATCGCAGGAGAATTACCGCAATTGATGTTACTGTGTACGCTGTGAGTGGTGTAATCACCGGAGCTGGTATTATACTGTCTTCAGTGACAATGATGGCCCCGATAGCTGTTCCAATTTGCATTTCTGCGGCAACAACAATCGCTGGAATAATTTCAATAATCACAAAAAAAATATCCTCATGCAGCCAACGGAAACTACAAGACTACATAATTCAATTTCATGTTGTGTCCACTGCATACTCGCAATTATCCTCATTGATATCGTCATCGCTCGATGATACAATTATATCAGAGAGTGAGTTTTCAGCGATGGTAGATATATATGATTCTGCGATGTCAAAATTAGAAATACAACATGAGTATAATAACAATGACAACACAGATGGAATTACTTCAACAAATAGTGGAGAACACAAACCCAGTACAAACAAGCATGATCTCAATAACCTCAACGAATCCAGAATTCAGTGTGAATTTCCCCTCTCCAGTCCCAGTGAAGGAGATAGCGCTAGCAAAATTACGAGTATACCACAGTTGGCCAAATATTAGGTCAAAACCATTTGGTGGTCAACAACCGAATAATTCACTGGTATTTGCAAATAAGAATAAACCCGACGGTACCCCAGACTGGAACGTTGTTTCCATACCAACCGGATCATACCAAATTGAACAAATCAATAATGAATTCGCGCGTAGAATAAAATCGATTACTGGAAAAGAGTCAAAAATAGCTATAACGGTTCATGAGCCAACACTATCATCTGCCATTGAAATAAGCACAGAAGGATACGTCGTAGATATCTATCAGAGTTCTATTAGAACCGTACTATGATGGCCTGAATTACCACCCGGTGGAAAAACCGTTAAATTACCAGAACCACAAAAAACAGATTATATCACCGACAGGATAAAATCTGATAATCCAATAAAAAGCTATAGATATTATGATAAGTCGTATTTTTTCATTAGAGTAGAATATGATGAAAGAGCACGACTTATTCATCATCTTGCTAACCGGGATAAAATCACTGAAAATTTCACAGCTTTCAATAACGATATTTCGTTGTTGTTTATATCACTTAGATCCGGCACTCTCACCCGAGATGAATTTATCAGTGTCGTAGAAACATGTAACAAAATCATCAATGACATGGAAACATTTCATTCACAAATTATTCAAGAAGTATTAGGTGACAGTAGTCCTAAAACAAGAGATTTATTTGCAATAGAATATAGGATCCGCATAGGAGATATTCCAACATTCAAACTTCCAGGATATAATATCTCAGAACTACAAAAATCTCTCGATGATGCCATCGATGAAGGTTTCAAAAAAATCCATGATACGTGGAAAAAAACACCATCACAACCACAAACAACTATCCTGACCCATAATAATGACCAAGATGGTGGTGGCAGGCATATTGCTCCGTTCAATGTGAATATTTCAACGGTGATTGCGCTCAATTTAGTATGTGATGTGATCGAAGGAAGCTATCAAATAAATCTAGAACGATCAAATCAAGCTCAGCAGGGATATATTTTGTATTCATTTGCACCAGCAGCTCCTCCAGGGTTTTTAATAATTGAGTCCCCGGTGAATCCAGTCTATATGCGATGTCATAATAATTCATTAACCAGAATTAATTTCAAACTCACTGACCAGTCTAATAATCTGATTGATTTACAAGAGGAGGTTTTACAAATTAGTCTGTTTGTGAAATCGTAGTGATTTTCGTCGTAGTGATTTACATGACCCTCGAACACGATATCGTATCGGACTGGATCAAATATTCGGTTAACCCCAACTGAAAGTTCTAGCAGCAGAGAGGGTAGTGACAACGATGTTGTAGTCCCTTTTTCCCAAAAAATCGATGGAGGATTTCATTAATTTCATTGATTTTTTCATATTTTTTTTTTATCCTAATCCATGATTCACACACACATTTGGGACCTGATGTCATTGACTTTTGGGCCTGATGTCATTGGTTTCATTGATTTTAAGCGTGATTTCAGTGAATACTTGTCTAAAAATGTTGTCCGGCTCACCCTCTCTGCTGCTATCCGTGAGGATGGCAAATGGATCATTAGGGATAAATTTGAACCCATTCTCAGGGGCAAAAAAACTGTCACCGTGAACCAGGATTCCAAACCGGGAATTTTGACTGGAATTGATTAACCCTACTACGAAAGATCTTATCCTGTCACAGCAGTTGTTTACGGGATCTATCCGCTCAATGAAAAACCTGATTTTTCAAAACTAGCACCCATGAAATATTCGACAGGACTCAATTGTGTAGCAGAACGAATAATAGAACACTTCACAAATGCGTCCCGGGGAAATAAACTAACTGATCTAAGACGAAAAAAAATAACCGAGTGGGAGTTCACGGTAAAAGAGCATGGAGCAACAATTCAGGATATAACTAAATTAGAAAAATCATTAAGATTTCCAATATCGGTAAGGACAATCACCGGAGAAGTATTATACGAATCGAAATATAAATCAAAAGGGACTCCCATTGAAATTATTGATCATAACGCGCACGCGTGGTCATCTGCAGTAACAATATTCCCACGGGATAGAACCGTAAAATATCTATCCCAAGCCGAAGAGTTTTTTTCAGAGCAAAAATTATTTGATGCTATTTACCATTTGAGTAAAAACGATCCTGTGTCAGTGTGGCTATTTCATAGTAATTCAGACGAGGAATGCAGATTTGATTAGTTTGTAAGGCCTAACGGAGAATTATACCGTACTGAAGAGCTGCAGAATCAAATGAAACAACTAGCTAGTGAGTTTTCTGAGGGGGAAATCGAAGATCAATTATTAGCAAACTGTTTCACAGTACCATCCATTGCAGCACATTTTGCTAGAAAGAAAAACGCGTGGAAACCAACACGAAGTGAGTTTTTATCAGATGTCAAATTGTCTTGTCTTGAATACAGCCACGGCGGATTATGGAACACAAAATACACCGCTGATACCGTTATTTCAGTTGATATGATTGCGCGTTATCCAGGAAGTTTTCTTGGGTATGGAGAATGCGAGAAATATTTAAAACGATTTGGACACCCTACACACGAAATGACCCGTGTTGCTATTAATGGACCACTTCCTGATTTTGATTTAACCGGATTCGCTTGTGTGGTATCATTTGAAATGGCTGAAGGGCTTCATCCGTGTAGTTATCTTTGGATTGGTAAACACATGTCTGAAAAACACTGGATGCCAATAGTGTTATTACGGTATATGCTTGATTGTAAGATGTTAAAATCATTAATTGTGAGTGAAGCAATTATATCCAATCGAGCACAGAAATCAGTCTGGTTACCACAACCTGATCTAGAAAAAATAATTAGCGAAGAGCGAAAACTGTTTCCTGATTTTAATGAACAACAAATCATGGATTGGTCCCAACAGTTATTTGAAATCAGAAAAAATGAAGCAAAAAATCTTGGACGAAGAATAATCGGTAAATTTACCCAAGGTGGCAAAGATGATAATACGAAATATTCTTCACGATTGATTATAGACAACGCTGAATACGATTTTGTAATCGCGGATCTAACGAATAGGGGCCTATATGTCAATCGTAAGGACGCATTTATGTCCGATGGAACCAAATTGGGTACAGTTATTACCTACAATGATGGATACCATCCGCAGTACACACACTTAAGAGCTTCTATGCTCGGTTATGCTTCTATCAATCGGTTTTCAATGATCAATAGATTTCCTACCACCGCAGTTAGAGTTGCTACTGATTCATTTTACATAAATAGCAAAATGGCTGATTTTAAGGCTACTGGCAACGAGAAATGGGGATCATGGAGAATTAAGAAAGAAATGATTCATGATTATATTCCATCAGCAGATGTTACCATTGAAAATAATTACTTAGAAAGCAATCAGTGTTCAGAATTTTCTAGTGCACCACCGATTTCTGATCCAATATGCCTGTATAAAACAGTTTTTTTAAACGGCTGTGGTGGGTCAGGAAAAGCAACCCGGGCAATTGAGTTATTTCGTGTTTCCAATCCAAACATGATTGTGCTAACACCAACTCATAGACTTGCAAGAGAAATGATACAGAGAGGGGTAAATGCCTGCACTTATCACAGCTTTTTCCGATGGAAGGGAGATAAATGGACTCCTGAGCGCATGGGAGAGAAATTTATTCTTGAAATCAAGATTTGGGATGAAATAGACACAGTGTCAGAAGATGTCTTAAAAATATTTCTTGAGTGGTTGTTATTGAAGAATACAAAAGTCGTCATGTGCGGTGATCACGGGCAACCACCACCATTTTTCGGTGCATCTCCCCATGAATGGCTAAAGGGTTTTGTAGACTATTATGAATAAATTGATACCGATCATAGATCACTTGATGAAAAATTAAAAGAATTGAAGAAACTAATTAGATTACAACCGGATAGAATCCAGTGTGAAATAACCCGTGAAATAATTTCGGAAACTCCCATGAATGAATTTTGGGAAGCGTGGAGACCAAATGATTTAATCATTGCAAGTAGAAAAATAGTCAGGGACACACTTCAGATGAAGTTATTTGAATTGCATAAACAAAAATTTGCAACACTTCCAGTACCGTTATGTTATAGGCCATCGGATACGCGAAAACAGAATATTGAAGTTGATATTCCAGGCCTGACAGAGTCAGGGCGTGAAAAGAAGATTCTCGTATTAAATGATATTGTGCTGGTTGATATCAATGTCGTTGAAGATGCATTGCGTGCTAATAAATCCCCATGGACGCTAGGATACGCAGCGACGATACATTCTTCACAGGGATTGACTATATCGGATACAATTGTTTGGATGGTAGATAATCGCATAGAATGGTCGAATTTAGTCTATCTCGCAGTGTCTAGAGTACGAAAAATAAATCAACTTCGAAGAATTGTCTTCGATGATGAAATCATTGGCGATGATGAAATCATTGGTGACGATAATGATATTATTGATAAAAAACTCTCCGGTTACAAACAACAGGACAAAAAAAAAACAACGAGAATTTGATATTGATGCTGAATTAATAATCACTTTGAAGAAACAACAGAATAATCACTGCGCAAGTTGCAATTGTATAATGCTTTGGCAGTATTCGGATAAGGATCCTCGCCAATTCACCGTAGACAGAAAAAAAACAATCTCGGTCCTGTCAGAAATAATGTGATGTTGACTTGTCTTGAGTGTAATAGACGCAAGGGTGCTAGTTAAGACCATGCGGTGGTAATTGAGTATCGTCAGGAATTACTTGTAGTTGTTGTCTAGTAAACCCACGCTGAGGGGCAGTTGAATCCAGTTTATAGATGTTAAGTCTACCCGTAGATCGTGTTATACTAGATATCTTATGCGTAGTGACGCTCCAAATAGGATCAGTAGCCCTTTTTGTACCACCCTCAAGCTCTCCTGGTTCATATAAATACCTCACAATGACATTACTACCAAGAATTGGTTCTTTGAAATCTTTTTGTGGTTTTTCAGGTATCGACTTCTTTTTAATCGCGTTGATAGGTTTCATGTTGATGGTTCTAGTAATCTCGTTATTCAGTGCGGTAACTACACCTGGTAATCTCTTAACCCATTGACGGGATCTTTTTTCTTGGATGAATTCTTTTGCATATTGATATCCAAATAACCGCTCAGCAAGAATCAGATTAAATCGTTCTACAATGGCCTGATCACGATGCAATGCAGTATGCCCTCGTCTGATAGCGACATTGTGATATTTCATTGTAGATAACACTGCACCTTGAAATTCCTTGCCCGGGCCAACTTGTAACAGATTTGGCAGTGCAGAGGGCTCCTTCGATAAATCCTTTCAAATGCAGAAGCCACTTCAGTGGCTGATTTTGTTTTTAACGGTTCTGCTTCTTTGTATCGACTTGCAATATCAACTACAGTTAACTCATATTTGTAACCACGATCATGTGGCAGAAATAATAGATCAGCCTGATGAACTTCATTAGGAAAGGTCACATCAAAATGCGAGAATTGAATTTGTTTAGGCGGTGGTAGATAAATTTGCCATAGTGCCTGTTTGGATAACCAATGAGCCGCAGTGGTTTTTTTTCACTTTTGCGGCGCTAGCGTGTTTACTGATTGCAGCGTTACCCTTCCAGTATCCTCTTGGGGAATACTAAATAGATTCCATGTTGTTATTAATTACCAGCACCTAGCATCAATTTACTTTTCATAGCCGATTTTATCAAAAATGAAGCCAATTTTTCTTTGAAGGATTTATCAGGAATGGCATTCAACGCATGAATTAATTTCACATCTGCTAGATGCCTGTGTTGCAAATTGCTGCTTTTATAAGCAACATCATGAAGGTGACAGGCCTTATCAATAGCGTTTATTGGTTCCTCACCGGGTCGGGGCTGATTTTGATCATTGAGTCTGATATCAAGTCTTGTTCCCGGTCCACAATAACTATACCCTGGAAGGTGTTTTTCTCCGGGGTATTTTACCCATGGGGTTCCAGGGAGTTTTGCTAATTTGGCAGCGATATCACCTCCTCGTTTTTTTTTAAAGGTTCCTTGGGTTCCTTGGGTTTAGAAACAAATCTAAATTTCTTTGTACTACACTGTACGCATTTACCAGAAAGCGCTGATCGGTTATTTTTAGTTGTAATCGTCGTCAAGTCATCTGTGCCAGTACGCGCCTTACACTTCACGCAATATAGATCCATAATTTATGTATAGAGATATGAATATAATTGATTTTTCAGCGACTAAATTAAGAGAACCAGTGAAGCATCATGCAGCGCTACCAAACTCTATCCGCGCAATTATAATCGGACCATCTGGATCCGGTAAAACGCAATTGTTGCTCAATTTAATAATGAGATGGATGAAGTGGGATAAGTTGTATTTAATTGCCCCTAGCGTAGACGACCAACGATGCTATGAAGTACTAAAAGATTTTAATGAAAACGCTTCAGAGATTGCTGGCGAGGATGTTATTGAATTTATAACCGATATTGACGAAGCACTATCCGTGAATGACCTCGATGGAAGTATCAACAATTTAGTTGTATACGACGATGTCATGTTAGATAATCAAAAAAATCCTGCTAGAATATTTTCCCGAGGCAGGCATAAAAACACTGATGTGATCTATGTCACTCAACGCTACACTCAGATTCCAAAAGTGATTAGAGATAACTGTAATATGCTTGCTGTATTCAACGGCGTTGATACACATACGCTACGAAATATTTGGCAGACATGGTGCTCCGATATGGACTTCAATCAATTTAGAAATTTCTTTAGTCATGCTCAGTCTGCCCCACACGGATTTGTAACAATAAATTTACATGACCCTCGAACACGATATCGTATCGGACTGGATCAAATATTCGGTTAACCCCAACTGAAAGTTCTAGTGAGTGACAACGACGTTGTAGTCCCTTTTTCCCAAAAAATCGATGGAGGATTTCATTAATTTCATTGATTTTTTCATATTTTTTTTTTGGACCTAATCCATGAAACGATATCAGATTCACACACACATTTGGGCCCTGATGTCATTGGTTTCATTGTTTTTAAGCGTGATTTCAGTGAAAACTTGTCTAAAAATGTTGTCCGATTCGCCCCTTCTGCTGCTGCTTTCCATATCCATGAACAATTATTTTGCGCCATTGATATATTATATATAATATTTTAAAATTTAATTGAACATATACCTTGTCTGGGATATATATATATATATATATATATATATATATATATATATATATATATGCAATATATTTACAAGTTTACCGACATAGAATTATACCCTCCGCGTAAGAAAAAAACTGACCTAGATGATAAAATAAAACCACGAATGTAGAAATCACAAATCAAAAACAGTATCAACAAGGCGAAGTATAAATTTCTTAAAGACGACGCAGATATAAATAACACTTTTAGACGGATTGACGTACCGGGGAAATATTATCAAAGATACCACGCTATAGTAAACAATATTATATACAAGTAAAATTCAGTAGAGTCTTCAGACGGGGTTGGAAATTATACAATAAACACAAGCGTTTAATGACTGCAAAGGAACTAGAAATTGTAACCGATAAGGCAAAACCGGGTATGTTAGCCGGGATTGATAGAGCGTATTACAATACAGCGTATCCGGTAACAGTAACCATACAGGGAATCTTCTTAATAAACCCCACATATATTAATAAACTCTCCCGAATGAAGATGGCATCGATGTTAAATTGTGTCGCTGAGCGAGTCATTGAACACTTCAATAATGCTCGACGAGGAAACGGCTTAACTGAATTAAAAAAATCCAAGATAACCAAGTGTGTGGAATCTGTTTAACACACAAGAGCATCAATACAAGATGCTGCTGAGTTGGTAAAGAAATTAAGACTTCCGATTACTATACAAACAATCAACGGGGAGGTTTTATATGAATCAAAGGATAAGAAAATGGATCTCTGATTGAAATCATTCATCATAATTCTCTTGCGTGGTCTAGTTCCGTACGAGTATTCCCTGTGTCGCGAACAATAAATATTACCACGGAGATATATTCGATGTAATCTACGAGTTCAACAAAACCGATCCTGTATCAGTATGGTTGTTTTACAGTAATGAAGAAGGAGGATATGATCAATTTGTGAGATCGAATGGAGAGTTATAACGAACAGAAAACCTTCAAAACGTAATGAATAACCTCGCGAAGAAGAATATAAATAACATCGAGAAAAAAACAAAACATTGTTTTACTGTACCATCGGTCGCAGCACATTTTGCCAGAGATAAAAATTCATGGAAACGAACCAGAAATGCATTTATCGATGACATACAAGCTAGCTGTGTAGATTATGGCCATGGTGGATTGTGAAATATACAATATAATATAATACATACGAAATCCGTTGACATGGCAGCGTGTTACTCTGGAAGTATTCTCGGGTGTGGTGAATGCAGTGAATACTTTAAGCGATTTGGGCATACAACACTCGAAATTACCAGAGTTGCTATTAATGGACTTTTACCAGATTTTGATCCGAGGAGGTTTGTCAAGGTAACATCGTTTGAATTCCGCGATGGTCTTCATCCGATATTTTACGTCTGGACCGAAAAACATCTATCAACGAAAAAATGGGCTCAGATAATGTTATCACGATTCTAGTTAGATAAAAGAAATACTGATATCGTTAATTCTTCAACCGCGATCAGAGCTTATCGGGCGCAGAAGGATGTTTGGCTACCAACTCTGGATAAATGTGACGACTCGGATAAGAGTAAACAACTAAAACGATAAGCAAAGGATCTAGGAAGAAAAATAATTGGAAAATTTACTTAGGGTGGATCGTCCGAACATCGACAGTTTTGCACCCGATTGGTCTTCGATGATGATGAACTGGATTTTATAATCGCGGATACAACAAACAATGATATACTTACCTAGAGAAGAACAGCCTATTTATCCAACAATTAAAAATTAGGAACATTTGTTGAATATCACGATGGAGAATCACCTCAGTATACTCATTTAAGAACTTGGATGCTCGGTTATACAACGATAAATTTATTCAAGAACATACACTGATTTTCTGACATCGCGGTTAGAGTAGCGACTGATTCATTCTATTTCGATAGAAAATACGGAAAAGACGTAGAGGAGTTTAGTACAGATGAAGGTGATTGGGGAACTTGGAGAATAAAACATGAGACGTTACATGAATACTGCGAGTCGGCTGATACTCCCATCGAGGATAATTACCATGCAGACACCAACAATGAAGTATCATCGTATCCATCTGTGTACGATTCAATAACCAGACATACAAATGTTTTTTTGACCGGTCCAGGATGATATGGTAAGACAACCCTAGTAATCGATTTATTCGGAAATAACATTGATATGATTGTGTTGACTCCAGCTCATCAACTTGTCCGAGAAATGACATCTCGGGGAGTAAACGGTTCTACGTATCATAGTTTATTTCGATATAATCGTACCAATTGGACTCCCGAGCGAATGGGAACGCAGTGAATTCCTGGAAAAATCATATGGGATGAAATAGATAATACTGGTAATAATAATGATAATAATAATAATAATAATAATAATAAAAATAATAATAATAATAATAATGAGTACTTTGTATAGCGCCTAATCTTACGAAGCTCTAAGCGCTTTACGCCATCAATAATGATATGACTACACTACAGAACAACAAATGACAAAAACAATGAAATTGTAAAACATAAAAACATGCTGAAAACATATAAGGTACAAAACATGGGTATGTCGCTAAGTTTGTCCATGCAGTCGAAACAGGTGAGTCTTAAGAGCACTCTTAAAAGGGACCACTGTGTCTTTGTGTCTAATTTAAATGGGAAATTTGTTCTACCTCGCCGGGCTCCCTAGTGTGCAAGCGAACCTTGTCCATATGACTTTGTTTTCACCTTGGGAACAATGTGTATAACATTATCAGTAGAAGAGCGTAAGGATCTAGCTGGTGTATACACATGGGTGAGGCTGGATAGGTATGTTGGACTGGAGTGTGTCATTGAAACATAGCACAGAGAACAAAATTTGTGTTTGGTTCTGTATTGAATTGATAGCCAATGCAGGGTACAGAGCAGTGGTGAGGTGTGCTCTTATAGCGGTACTCCAAAGATGATCCGTGCAGCTGTGTTTTGAACATTTTGAAGTTTCTGGAGTAAATATTGTGACGAACCAGACCGAATTGAGTTACAATAGTCCAGTCTTGAAAGTACTAATGAACACGCAAGTGTTATAGTGGCATCAACTGAAAGATATTTACGAATGGAACTGATTAGTCTCAATTCAAGATATGCAGCCTTGCATATGTCCATGACATGTTAGTGCAATGTGACAGTACTCTCCGGAGTAACGCCTATGTTCCGTACTGACTGCGTGAATTTAATGTTGGTGTTGCTGATATTTATTGTCCAAGGTAAAGGATGTGAATTATAACGTCTTTGTGCTGTGATCAGAATAGCCTCAGTTTTATCATCATTCACATGCAGCTTGTTGCATGTCATCCATGATTTCACATCAGAAATGCACGTCTCAACTCCATGGATGGTTGTTTCAACTTTAGTTGGGTGGTTAGACTTGTATATCTGGGTGTCATCAGCATGCAATTGGTGCGACATTGGGTGATACAATATGACACTTGAGAGCGGCTAAGTATACAGAATAAAGAGAACAGATCCAAGAACAGATCCCTGTGGAACACGACAATATACATCAACCTGGTTCGAGTGTATTCCATTTGCAGATATAATTTGTGTCCTGTTAACTAAGTAGGACTTAAACCACTGTAAGGCTATATTCTGAATGCAAAATACATCCTGCAGACGGTGAAGTAATATATCATGGTCTATTGTGTCAAATGCTGCAGATAAATCCAAGAGAGTGATGACTGTAATCTTTACACTATCCAAAGCAGAATGTCACTAAATATTTTCAGAAGAGTAGTTTCCGTACTGTGACAAGGGCGATATGCAGAATGTACATTGATCAAAAGACTGTTTAAAATCAAATGGGATACAAGTTGAGAACGAAAAATAGATACAGTATCAATAACGTTGTTCAAAACATTCTTGGATTGGCTGCGAATAAATAAAAACCGCTGAGATAATGTATGGTGATCATAGTCAGCCACCGTCAGTTACTGGATTATCTCCCCCTTGTTGGTTGAAAAATACCGTTGATTACTACGAAGAAATTAACACAGATCATCAATCACTCGACGCGGAGTTAACCGCGATGAAATAGTATAAAATTCAATGTGAAATAATACGTAGAACATTCCCTGAAACATTTATTGCGGATTTCTGGGAAGCGTGGACCCCAGCCGATTTGATAATCGCGAGCAAAAACAAATCCGAGTTATAATTCAGAAGAAATTATTTTATCTCTATTAAGGAAAATTTTCAACGGAGCCAGTACCGCTATGTTATAGACCCACGGATACACGACGACAAAACGTTGAAGTTGATATTTCTGGAAAATCCGACCAACGAGTACTTGTGTTAAATGCTATTATGCCGGTTGATATCGCTGTTGTCATAGATGCAATAATTGCCGATAAATACCCATGGCGGATAGGTTACGCGATTACAATACACTTGTCGCAAGGATTGACTATCACGGATACAACTGTTTTACTCATCGATGATTTATTTCATCGATTGCTCGAATTTATTTTATCTTGTAGTATCGCGAGTACGAAGAATAAATCAACTTCGAAGAGTTTGCATCGGGGAAAATCCATTTAATGAAAATTCAAAGAATTTCAACAATGATATTAGTTAAGGCCACGAAGAGGTAATTGCGTATCATCTGTGATAAATTGTAACTGTTCACGAGTAAATCCACGCTGTGGTGCAGTTGGATCTAATCTATATATTACTGGTCTGTTTTTAGATATGACCACGCTGAATATCTTATGTGATGTGATACTCCATATAGGATCAACCGATCATGTTCTACCGCCTTAAAGTTCACCATGCTCATATAAGTATCTCACGGTGACATTGATAGGTAATATTGACGAAAGAAAATCACTCCTCGGTAAATTAATATTTTTTTGTTACCACGACAACAGGTTGCACGTTTAACATCCGAGTAATTTCATTGATGAGTAAGGTGATTACTCCTGGCAATACTCTTGACCCATTCACGATATCATTTATCATCGATGAACTCTTTCGCGTGTTAATATTAATACAATTTATCCGCGAGTGATCTGTTAAATCGTTCAACAATTGCCTGATAGCGATGTATCGCAGCATGTCCTCGTCGTATTTTGGCATTATGCTGTTTCATCGTTGATGATACTTCGCCTTGTAATTTCTTGCCGGGATCAACCTGAAGAAGATTTGGCGACCGAAGAGGACCTCGACGATAAATCCTTTTGAACACGGAGGCAACCTCAGGTGATAATTTGGTTGATAACGGCTCAGGCTCCTTGTATCTACTAGCAACATCAACCACCGTCAACGCGTATTTATAAACACTTTTTTTAACAGTGTCATGTGGTAGAAATAAATCACCCTGATTAATTTCATTAGGGGCAATAACATCAAACGACGCGTATTGAATCTTTTTCGGCGGTGGTATATCAATTTGCCATATCGCTTGTCGGGATAACCAATTTGCCGCTGTTGTATTTTTTACTTTTGCGGCTTTGGCGAGTTTATCGATGGCTAATTTATCCTTCCAATATCCGTCCGGAGAATAATAAATATATTCCATATAATTAAATACTAGTACGAGAAGCTCCGCTTCCAATTATTAATTTACCTTTCATAGCGGTTTTTATTATCAATGAAGCTTACTTTTCTTTGAAGGTTTTATCCGGAATTGAATTAAGCGCGTGAATTAATTTTATATCTGCGATGTGGCGTTGTTAAAGGTCTTTGTTTTTATAAGCAACATCATGAGTGTGACAAGCTCTATCTATGGCGTTTACCAGATATTCACCGAAGCGAGGTTGATCTTAATCATCGAGTCGGATATCGAGTCGGGTTCCCGAACCACAATAACTATACCAGGAAGATGTTTTCTCCTGGGTATTTCGCCCATGGGGTTCCGGGGTGTTTTGTCAAATTGGCTGCGATATCATCTCCTTTTTTCTAACAAATCTATATTTGTTCATACCACACTGTGAAAATTTGATAGCAATCGCATGTCTGTAATCCTTATTTGTGGGAGGAGTTGGGTCAATCGTTGATGTACGCGATTTACATTTCGCACAATATAAATCCATAATATATTTACGTTATATCTAATGGGAATTACTAACTTTTCCGCGTTGGAAAAACAAAAGCGAGTTAAACATCATCCGATGCTACCAAATTATATTAGAATGATCATCATTGGTCTTTCTGGAAGAGGTAAAAGCAACTGCTACTTCATTTGAAGATGAAGGGGATGAATGAGGATAAAGTATAGTTGGTGGCACCAATTTTAGACGATCCAAATTGCTATCAGGTGTTTAAAGACTTCAAGGAGAGAGCAGCGGAGATAAGCGTAGAAGATATTGAATTTGTCACCGATATCGATTAAACGCTTTCCGATGAAGATATTGACTCCAGTGTTAATAATTTACGATGTTAGATAAAAAAAAAACATTCGGCTAGGATATTCTCCCGGGAAAGACACAAAAACATCGACGTGATATATGTCAGTCAACGATACACTCAAATTCCAAAAGGTAATCAGACATAACTGTAATATCCTCGCGGTCTTTAATTCCGTTGACACTCATACACTTAGAAATATCTTTCAAACTTGGTGGTGCGTTGATATTGATAATATAAAATTTAGAAATTTCTTTAGTGTTGTTCAAGCAACACCACATGGATCTATAACGATAAATTGATCTGATCCTCGAACAAAATATCGAATCGGATTAGATAAAATATACGGCTAATTCCCCAATGACCTTAAGTAACCATATATTTTATAGTATAATGGAAAATATCGGAGAAGCACAAGTCACTAAATTGACTAGAGAGCAATTGGGCGCGATTAAGAAATTTCTCCCGGGAAGAGATTCTTTCCTAGATAATCTGCATTGGAGTCAACAAGCACGAGTTTTTTTTACTGTTGATGCTGCGCAATTATTTAAGCCAATAACTACAGCTACTGAGAAGGCTGCTACCGTGTCTGAAAAAAAAGCAAAGCGAACCAAACAAAAAAAAAGAGATTTTACGAGCTTTTCCAGTTAATATAGTTGCTGCACAGCCTCCTCCCCCTGCCGTACAACCCAAACGAGAACAACAGGTTGATGTTGTTGATCCTAAAAAAAGGTAATTCTTTCATTGATAAATTTCTTCCTGGTAAAATTGATGACATCAGGAAAATGCGATTTGGGACTATATCGGATTAGGCTAATTTTGTAATCAGAGGTTTCAGGCACATAGATAAATATTTATAAGCTGAATATGTTAAATCAACAGGTAGAGAATTTTTTTATTAATGGATATATCGTGTAAGTATTCGTAAAGAACGAGCTACAAAATAGAATAAAACATATAGATCATATTTGAATAAAATCTACAAATTTGAAAAAAAGCTAATCGGCCCGAATTTAAACTTTTTCAATTACATGGAACATCAAAGCTTTAAGATGTAGAAAAAGCAGAAACTCTACTTAAAAAAGCAAGATAATAAACAACCGGAGATAGTTTTATAGGAAGCGGTCTCATTTCTTGTCCTAACAATAGTCTCGCTCATATAGCGCGATTGGAGGTTCTTATCGGGGGTAAACGAGCTGGTAATAATTCCCCGGAGATAATTAATGAAGCCGCTGATATCTGCCAACGATTATTTTAAGGTAGTATTATGGATATTGGTGTATATCGTAAATTCATCAATGAGCTCGCGGACGGTGTTACCGTCAGCGGTTACCACAGTGACTAATTACCCCAGATTAGATGAATAACATTTAAATAAAATGATCATATATCGCAGTCATAATAGACCAACTATAATGTTGGTGCGGTACATTCACGATTGCCAGTATATCAAGTATACTACGGATATAGACTCGGTGATATCATTAAAGGGTTATTTACTAGAATCGCTCCGAGAATCACACCATCCATCTAAGAGTTATCGATAAAAGCAATTAGGGTTATTCGCGATAAGGGCGGAAACGCGGTTGGTGATCTCTCTCGCCAGTAGCGTATTCAACACTTCCAGAGAGAAGGTTATGTCGTTGATTAGAAAGAAAAGAAAAAAACAACACCGGTAAAGTTACCATCAACGGAACGTATGCCGTCCCAGATAAGTAATATAATTATCAATGTGGTAAATCAACAATTAGACACGCTGGTAAAATGATCGATGATAAATCAAGACAGTGAATCTCAAGGAAATATTGTTGCAAATTAAATCATTGGTTTTGGTTTGAGAAAATCAACACGACCATGATTTAAATCGACAGTTACATAATAAAATGTTTAATTTGATTTCCGATGAAGCCTTTGACATGGTCGCGCACTTGCAACGAAGCGATGCTCGTCGCGATTATTATTTTTTTTCAAATAATGCAATAGATAATAATTCTAGATCACGAACTTCGGTTTAATGATACTTTTAAATATTTCTTACCATGTGAAGCTTACGTCGAGGTAGAAGTTCGACTAGTACAACATAATTCGCTTGATACCCCGCATGATGATCTTCCAACTACCCAAATCGGATTTGTCAACAGTGGTATAATGGCGTTTTTGGTAGCACACAATATATAATTAACTCTGACAAGTTCGAATCCATCGATAACGACGTTGATATCGCAGTTACAATATTGAGATTAGCGATATATTCTGACGATTATGCAAGATCTGCTGGTCCATCAATGATGTTCTTTAAAATATTACTCAAAACGCCGATAATAATCAATTTACTATAAGACGAACAAAAAAGAGCATAGCGCTGCTGTGGATGAAGCTTATGTCGAGAGTATAATATTTAAAAATAATGATAATTTCAATCTAGGATTTGCAACTCTTAAAACAATGTTAGACTCCAATAGAAGATTTCCCTCTGTGATTCTATTGTCTCATATATTTGGATTTCGTAGAGATGTTAGAAAATTTATCTAAGGAGCTAGTGACACTGTAGTAGAAACGAGAAAAGCAATTGACAATGATGCAATCTGGCGTGGTAATGGTACCCCCGACAGCAAAGTAATTTTATCCAAGTTTGCATTGTCAATGTCAGTAATGACTCCATGCGATGTTTTATAACAGCGGTTGTTATTGTTTATGGACCAAGGTGGTAAATCATTGATGTGTTGGTTAGATGTTACAACAGCTACAACAAGAAGTTCCATCACTGGTACATTTACATGATAGGTCGCGTTAACAAAAATATGTCCGCGGCTAGATATATTTTTGTTGAGTTTCAAAACAAAAACAGAATAGATGGAGCCGATACACAACTACGTAGTCATATGATATTTGATAAATTAGCGGCCATTGCGAGTAAATAATCAGCAAGAACCCGCCGAAAATATTTTCATTGAATATTCCAATAACCAAATTGCTCGAGTGTATCATCGTTTGTGGACTTATAAGGGACGCGATCAAAATATTGATACCGGGTTACAGATATCACAGTTGGATTTTCAAAATTTGTATCCGGTATATTATTTTTTTATTGCAACATCTCGATCTATCTAGGCACTCCACCGTCGATGTAAAATTTCAAGCCAGGGTAGGAGCACTATCTGCTGGTGGTTCATACAGAGCAATCGCTGTTATTCTCAGTGGTAAATCACTGACAATTGTAGGTGATGGTGGAAAGATGAGAGTAGGTGATGCTCCAGTGGAAAACATGTATCAGTCTGCTATTTAAATAACAATGTAGTACAATCAAGTTAAGGTCACGTTGAATCCTGGTCAATCAAAGACATTACAATCACAAAACGCTACCACATGTGGGGTAAAAATAACACTATAGCGAAAACAGATTTCTATGGGTGGACCTTGCCACATAATAAGGCGAAAATTGAATTTTATTTCTTCTTGAATACAAACTAATTTCACCATTTTTTTCGTTTCGTCGTACATGCGTTACCTGGGGTGAATAAGTGTTTTTCAAGGTAAATGACGTGTAGAGATTTGCATGTGCCTGACTACAAATCACTTGAAGTCAGGAACATTATAATCACTGGGTGCACGGAAATTTTGCAGTGAATTCTGCTCACCTATTTGGGACATATAAGGCAGAATATTTCTAAAACGATTACGAGTCAAAAGTATCTTGTCAAATTTGAGATAGCTCGTCATTCTTTCTCCAGCCAAAGGGGTTAGTTTAAATTTATATTTCATTTTATTGTGAATTTTATTCAGTTTATCATTTAATGTAATGGTGCCTTTATTACAATGCAGATTTGAATCTTTGGAATTACTAGTCACTATTAGACTTTAAATACAATAGCGTAATCTAAGTTTTAGATTGTTTTAGAAGCGACTATCATTAGACTGGTTTCTTTATTATAGCTGAAGTGTAGCTGAATGTAGCTGAATTTTAGCTGAATGTGATTAATTGTGCCGTGATTTTGCTGTTTAATTGTGCGAACAAATTGAGGTATCTGTTAGTCTGTCTGTCGGATTGTCGGATTGTCTGTCCGTCTACGTCTGTCGAGATGTGTAAATATCCGGAAATCTAGAAGTCTAAATGTCCGAGTGTCGGAGCTGTTTAGAGGTGTAAACGTCCGGGGTAGTATCTAAGTGTTTGGGGCCGGTGGTTCTAGGAGATGCTGTATGCTGTCTGTACGTATAGCTGTAGTGGATCCGTGAAGGGCATGCGGCCGATAAAAGTATTGGGTCAACCCTAGGTATTCGGAGAAGCTGTGCGGTGATTCAATAGTTGGTGAATCGAACGGTTGTACAGGGTCGAAACGCATATGTGTGTTTCAGTTGTATTTACAATTGAATACATTGTTATATTTACACGTGGTTATTATGAATCTTTAGGATTCCAAAGGATTATATGAATCTCAATAACTGTTAGTAACTTGATTTAATACAATTAGATGTTTGTACTTGTTGTCGCAATCCATACGTGCGATAATGGAATTTGATGTTTGTATTGGTTGTGCGATAATATAGCTTTTGTAAAGGTTCCATTTTTATTTGAAACATTTGTGTAGTACAGGAAGTTCCTTGGATCTGTGTTTAGTCCAGGAGATTCCTTGGATCTGTGTTTATTTTTTTATTAATATTTAATTTTTTTTTTAATTGTGAATGGTTGTGAAGTGTGATTGTGGGTTGAACGCATGAGTTATTGTGTTGATACATTATTATTTTTCATTAATAATTTATTTCATAAATTTACATCATCTTTCACATATTGTGTTTGTGTTGTTCATTTAATCCATCAACCACTCGGTACAAATTCTGTTACAGTCCAAAAACTTTATCGTTGACGAAATCTCAACCTCTTCAACAAGACATTAAAGGCGAACACTGGATTAAACATGATTTTCCTCGCCGTGATTCCCGCGTTACTTGCCACTGCTGCACCGGTGATTGCTAAAACATCCGCGTTGGGTTTGCTGCTGGTACCACCCACCGCTTGATCCGTTGTAAAAAAAATTACCGGTGGGAGGTATAAAAAATGGGAAAAGGGTTCAGATTACCAGGCAGTCGATACACTCGATATGGAAAGGGATTGAAAATCCCAGGAAGCAATCGTCGATAACTCCCATGTCAAATGTTGATTTTTTCGCTGCGGGAAAACGATCCTCGATAAACTAGTTCAGAGGTGTTTTGATGAAGTTACCGAATCGGCCATCAATCACATAAACAGGTAAAATTAATCTCGATGATAACACTGGACAGGGAATTCATTGGGTCGCGTACGCGATATACCCCAAGTGGTTGTTTACTCGTATGGGTGAATATTACACATATATAAATGTATTTACCGGGTTCAAACATGTATTAAAAGCATTGAAACTCCATTTTATAGCTTCTTTGGATTCCATCAACGGTTCTGTTATAACTCACCGATATGAAAACCGCCGTGGATAAAATAACAACGTTGCGATACGAGTATGATAATAACATTTCCGTCTACATATAAAAGAACACATCCAAGTTAAAACCGAATTAATCAAATTTCTAGGAAAACTTACACCTGATATCCCTATAAAACTCGCTAATGTGAAAACCGCCGTGGATGAGCTCGTGCTATTACGATCTGGATATAAAGATAATGTAAAACAGTTGACAGGGTTTCGTGATAATTATAGAAAGCTAAACGAAGAGTAGTTTGGAAAACAAACAACGGTTTCTATTAAATTCGCTGATATTAATACACCCATCACCAAGATTAAAAAAACTTATGAAGCCATCCAAAATGATTTCCCAAGGATGATTAACACACTTGATAAAGTCAAAATTCCCCTTACGAAAATTATCAACGCGGTATACACGATCCAACATGGATCCCTCGCTTGGACTCCACAAATTAACACACCAGATATAACCACGGAAGTCAAAGGAATCTACAGATTAACTATAGTATCCCCGTTGCAGTTTAATATATCATAAAGCAGTTCCTCCGGGGTAAACAATAAAATATCCGCCATTACAGACAAGGGATCAACTGAACGATTCATGATAACCACCACGGATAACAATCAAGTTCCTTAATTAATAACATGGTACGTATAATTTGTAGCCGATTTAAGTAAACACCTCAATTGAAAAAAATCACCACAGCGTTAAAACACACATAACAATATCGATATGACCGAGTCAAAGTGTTACAAACTAAACTCAAATCGCTCATCGACGAGTATCAAAACAAAGTAATAAAATATCAACGAAGGATTATCACCGTTGACGTAATTGTGTACTCGGTTGGAGATGTTATCGCTGGAACCGTTGTGATATTATTATCAGTGACAATGATCGGGTGGCTTTTCTAATTTGTACATCCGTGGCAACAACTATCGCGCGGGTGAGGTGGGGTGATTTCAATAATAACAAAAAAAATATCATCGTTTAGTCAGCTTAAACTACATGATTAAACGGTTAAATTCCAAACTGAATCAACCGCGTACTCTCAAATATTCGCGATTCTATCATTTTCACTCGACGACACCTTAATATCAGATGATTAAAAACACGAAGATAGCTACGATGGCAACGCCAACAGAACTACTTCAGCGGATCATCGAGAGTACAAACCCGGCGAAAACAACAATGATATCGACGGTAACTACTAACCCTGAATTCAGTATTGAATTTCCAACTCCGATTCCAGCAGAGTAAATCGTGTTAACTCAATAACACTTATATTATAACTGGTATAATATTAGATCAGATTCACCCAAAAACACATTTGTGTTCGCGTATAAGGATTCCCCTGATGGTGAACCAGATTGGCAAACAAGACATCTTCTATAGGGAGCTTATGACATCGAATATATCAACAAGGAAATTCTTCGCAGGATAAAATCTATCACTGGAAAGGAAGAATTTGACATTGAGATAACCGCTCACCAACCATCGCTGTCAACCGCGATAATCTCTCCAGTATACCGCGTAGATATATATAACTCATCAATTAGAACTATATTAGAATGGCCTGAAGATCTACTATTGGAAAAGATACCGCTGGTGGAAATTCCACCATGACGAGAAGAATCACCAGTGGAAAAATCACCAATATAAAAACCACCAGTGCAGAGACTCCGTCTCCCACTGGTGGATCCTCGAGTCGAACCTAAATTAGCTGATTACACTGTATCCACAGCGGCATATCACGACGCCGAATGAAATATTAATATTAGTTACACAATTTTTTTAAGCGTGTAATATGAGGGAAAAATTTGGAATCATGCAGATCCAATTAGAATTGCTAATCATTTCGTAAAAAATAAAAACGATTTTGATAAATAAAAAATAATTTCGATAAAAAATTTCCCAATGAATATCGACCTGAAATCGTCAAATACATAGAAATATGTAATCAAATAATCGCCGAAGCAAAATTATTCAATCGGCAAATTATCTTCCACGTAGCAGCAGAGAAGGCGAACAGACCACGTTTTCAAGCAAAAATAACTCTTGATACGAAATCTCATATTTTAAGCAAAAAAAAAAATAAGTTTCCATTTAGCAAACGGAGACTTTACGATTTTCAATCAATTTTGGTCGCAACGATGTGGTCACCGCCCTCTCTGCTGCTACAAGTTAACAAAAAAAATAAATGATTTGATCGAGTCTTTATGATGAAAGTCCTTAGGACTTTACAAACAAACTAATTGCTAACACCTCATCTTTTATATCAATTAAATTATTTGACTGGTCGGTGAGTCGGAAATTAATTATCGTTAACGAATTATTATGGCATCGCATGTAGACAGGATTAATTTGGTTTTCAATAATTAGGAATCCTGGAGGAGCTGTTGGTGCAAACGAATAAAGAATATATCCCTGCTGAACTTGATTTGATTGCTCTAATTGATTTGATAGCTTCCTTCAATTGCGTCACATGTTAAGTTGAGAGCAATCACCGTTGAAATATTCACATTGTGCGGGGCAATATGCCTACCGCCACCATCTGGATCATTATTATATTTGAGGAGGAAATTTGAATCTAGTGTTTGTAGCACCTTGATATTGTTTCTAACAATTTTTGTTAGTTCCTCAGCGTTATATCCGGGAAACTTGAAATTACGCAGATCGGCTTCTGTGATATTGTAACCGGTTAGGAATTGTTGTTTACTGTCGCTGTTGTCATTAATTATTGTTTGAATAATTAGTTCATTTTTATATTCCATGTCAGATACAAGCTGATTTAGTATTTCAACGTGTTTTTGCGATTTTGTTTGCCGTAGATGTTCTAGTTGTGTTTTATGTAATTGATTAATTTCATTAAAATAACCAGTGATGTTATTTAGCGTAAATGACATAGTAACAGATGAGTCAGCTGTTCTTTTAATAATAAAATCCCATTGCAATGTGTCTTTGTTGGTAAATATAAATCTATCGGCGATTTTTCCTTTTTTATATCAGATAAATTATCTCGATATCTGAGATTTATTTCATGATATGATTGTACGTTCGTGGTTAAGTCGGCGGCGGCTCCGGGTGGTTTTTCAGGCCATCCTAGCACACTTTTTAACGAGCTGTTATAGATATCTACAATGTATCCCTCTGTGCTTATTTCGATCGACGACGAGAGCGTCGGTTCATGAAGTTTAATAGCTATTTTTGATTCTTTTCCAGTGATTGATTTTATTCTACGCTGAATTTCAGCATCGATTTGCTCAATTTCGTACGTTCCAGTTGGTAACGAAACAGTTTCCCACGCTGGAGTACCATCGGGTTTATTCTTATACGAGAACACCAGTGCGTTATTGGGTTGCTGACCGCCAAATGCAACCGATCTGATATTAGGCCAGCTATGATATACTCGTAATTTTGGCAGCGCGATCTCGCGCACTGGAATCGAAGAAGGGAAGTTCACACTAAATTGTGGGTTTGTTGATGTTATTGATATCATGCTTGTTCGTATCGGAGTGGTATTCTCCGCGATTCGTTGAAGCAGATCGAGTGACATTATTGTTAACGCTGTCTTCAATTTCCAATTTCAACATCGCGGAGTTATACAACTGGGTCATCGTGGAAAATTCAACATCGGATATGAACGAATTATCTATCGACAGCAAGATCAACTCGGATAATTTCGAGTATGCGTGAAATACCACCCTGTACCGAGCTGTATAATCGGTGAGTTTTTTCTGAGAACACGATGATAACTTTTTAGTTCTCGCGGTGGCGACTGCCGCAATCGTTGTTGCCGCGGTGATAGCAATTGGAACTGCAATCGGAGCCATCATGGTCACCGTCTACAAAATAACCCCAGCGCTGGCCATCACACCGGACACCGAGTACACGGTGATGTCAATGATTGCTAAGCTGCGTCGGTATTTTTTCATTTTTTCACGATAGCGCTCAGAAAGTGATTTTAAGTTTGAGGAAAATTCTTTCACGGTATTATATCGATATCGATGCGATTGTGATACCTCTGACTCCGTCAACGGGACTATTATCGGTTCAACTGATTTAATCGATGTCATTGTTATTTTAAACCCGCTAGTGTTTTCAATTATTCGATTGTGTACTCGGATTTATGGTCGGTCGGGGGGATACCGGATACAAATTCTAGCGTCCAGGGTAGAGAATCCCTAACCACTGACTCGTCGGATGTAGTTATATCAATCCTAATAGGGTATCTTATTCGGTCGGGTGCTGCTGGTATCATATCGTGTATATATGTTACTGTGTTAACACCTGTTATATATAATAATGCCGGGCCGACTTTCAAATCAAATTTACGATGATGTATTATTGTAAGTAGATAACAACCCGGTATACTACCATATTTGCTGTGAAAATGTAAACTATTTTCATTTCCTCGGATCCAATCAAAGGTTCCACTGGCAACTGTGTATACGATGTTATCAACGGTTTTTACGCGGTGTGGAATTTTTACCTTATCGACGACGTCGCTGGCGGGGTTTTGTACCTTTCTAAAATCTTCTTCTAGCTGAAGAATATCATTGTAAATATCGAGATAATTTGCCTTGATTTCGTCAGTATTTATCATCCTCAACGCCTCCTTGTTAAATAAGAATAACTCCAGAGGGATTTTAATTTCATCGAGAGTTTTTAGTTTAAAATATGTTTATAAATTTCGAGATAATTTGCCCTGATTTCGGTAGAAAGCATCATCCTCCCATCCCTCTTGTTAGAAAAGAATGAAATCAGAAGGTCGTTGATTCTAAGCCGTGCTTGGGTTTTAATATGGTTGTCGATGTTAGAAAATTTCGTCGTGACATCTTGGAGGCTACTGCCCTCACAGAACTTATTAACAATATCGCTGGTGAGCTTTTGTTCGTCAATAACGCTTTTAATTTCAGCGAGAGTCATGCCTGTCAACGATGTGGTTTCAGACACAGGTGTTCTCATTAAAAATTTATCCACGATGGTATTAAGTGTTGTTTGTCTCACCATAAACATATTAATATCTTTGAGAGTCATCGTAGATGTAGCCGGGACACCAAAGAAACTATTAGCGACGTAGGCATTGTGAGTATGCTTGCCAATAAACTCGCTAATTTCAGCGAGAGTCATGCCTGCCACAAGTGCGGTTCCTAAAAATTTACCAACGACGTAGTTAGTGGGTTTTTGTACCTTTTCAAAATTTTATATTAGTTTAGAAATATCCGTGTAAATATCGAGATAATTTGCTTTGATTTCATTTTCATTCATCATCCTCCCCGCCTCCTTGTTAAAAAAGAATAAAGATAGAAAGTTTTTAATTTCAGCGAGAGTCATGCCAACCACAAGCGGGGTTCCAAAGAATTTATGTACGACATTTTTGCGAAAACTATTATAACCTCTTATATAATCATCCAGCTCACGGCCGTGGGCGGCAATCCTGTCGGTGATCGTAGACACCAGGTCGCCTGGTTTAAGTTGTCCATCTTTGGAATACAGCGCAATAGAGTTTTCAGTGGCGTCGCGCTGCCGTATCAAAATGTCACCCGCGGATATATTACTGGTTTTCAATTTACTCTGGCGATCTTGAAATACCACTATTTAATTCGGGTCAACACTTGCTAAATTTAACGTCTCAGCGATTTCATCTTCAATTATTTTTTTTACATCCTCGATAGAACCCGCAGATGTTTTCGTGGTGGGTTTCGACAGAGATCGTCCCCAAATATCAATCATTATTGTAAAAACTCTAGTATTTTCAATTTATTGATTCTCTAAAATTACCTTGTAATTTCCCACTCGTGTATTCATTTACAACCAGATGAGGTGGTTTCTGTGACGATGAAATCTCCGAGAAAACATTTAATACTTCACGGCCGTAAATCGGTGGATCATTTAATTGTTGTGTTGTCAGCGTGGAATAAAAAATCGGAATTGATTGATTCTTTGAATTTATATACCGCATAAACTCGATTGGCGGAGCTAACCCATATGAATCAAAATAGACAATCCCACGTGGATCAATCGCGTATGCAACCCAGTGAGTTCCCGATCCGCTGCTGTTATCAAGATTGATGATACCGGTTTCAACGCTGTTTGGTTTTGTCGGTAATTGATCTCTCATAAAAACCCTCTCTGAAGTTTTTTATCGCTAGTTTTTTAGCAGCATCAATTAAATCAAAATTGGACATGGGAACAATTGGGTTTTCAACTAATAAATCGTTCCTGGTATTCTCAGGCCGGATATGTGAACAGATCTCCCGTTGTACCATGAATACGGGGTTCCTGGTAGTCTTAGACCCTTTCCCTTTTTTTATATCCTTTCCCAGTTGCCTTTTTCAACGCCATTCCTGCCGCGGTACCATCGGCTCCCAACGCCGCTGCCTTCGCCACCGCTGGGGCAGCCGCTGCAATCAATGCTGGTATTGCGGATAACAATGGAAATATACCACCTGATTTTATCATGTTGGCGACTGCAGCCTTTGAAAATGCAATTTGAACTCCTCGCTTTTTTTCATTGCATCATTGAAATGTTTTATTTGGCGATCCGTCAATGATATTGTATGTGTACCGCCGGACATCTGCGCTGGTTTTAACTTTATTGTTGTTACACATTCTTTAGCGGATTTTTATCGCAATTTCTTGACCTGACCATCAGTCAGCTTGACACTAACAACACTATATGTCATTTTATTGTAAAACACATTTATGATTTCAATTGATCTAATTGGAAACTCTTCAAGTTTCATTTACATATTTTCCACTGGTGCATCAACGATTCTCATTCGTCCGCCAGCCCATTCTAACAACATTGATTTATTACTGAGAATAACAGCAAACGCTCTATAATTAACACCACCAGGATCTATACGAGCCCTAAAATGTATGTTAACGACGGATTGCCTTGTTAAATCAAGATGCTCCATTGAAAAGTAATAAATCGGATATAGGTTTTTAAAATCAAGCTGCGATATTTGTAAACAGGTATCAACATTTTGATCACGGGCCATAAATGACAGCATCCGATGATACACACGTGCTATATGGTTGGTTTCGTAATTAAGCTGTATATCCTCAGATGGTTCCTGTTGTCCGTTTATTCTCAGTGAAACCTCCTTGACTCCTAATCGATCAAATATCATATGACTGCGTTCTTGGGAGCCTAATCGATCCCGATTCTGCAGCGCTAAAAATATATGACGTGGAGCTGAAACGCCTTGTTTTGATGCCAGGTGCCATGTAAATGTATCAGCAACATTATCCTTTTTGGCATCAGTTGTTGTTGTTAGTCAACTTATCAATGATTTGCCACCTGTGTCCATAAATGAAAATAACATCTCTTCCGTGGTAATGGATGGGGTCATTACTAGGATCCACAATACTATTTTACTCAAAACAATTTTACCATCAGCGGTACCAGTACGCCAAATTGAATCATTGTCATTGCCTTTTCGCACTAACGCGATTGTGTGTTTGGCTCCGTAAATAACTTTTCTGACATTTCTGCAGAATCTACATATGAGATGGAGTGGAATCGCACATGACAAATATCGTTGCGGTCCGTGCAATGCTCCTTTTCGTGCTGCAAATCCTAAATTGAAATTACCATTAACGCCTCCAAGAATATCAAACGCAGCTCCTGGTCTAGCTCGACGTTCTGGATTAGTTGCTTCTCGTTGATTATCAACTGAAGTGTCTTGCGGTGTTAACACTTTAATGTATTAAAGGTGGTCAGCGTTATCAGAGGTATCCTTTGCAAACACCATAGACGGACCAGCCGACCTTGTATAATCATCGGAGTATCTTGCTATCCCGATTATTGTTGTTGCAGCATCAACTTCACGGTCTATTGATTCAATTTCTTTTCCATCTATGAGATATCTTGCACTTTCAAATACCGCCATTATGCCATTGTTGACGAAACCAACTCGGATATTTGAATCATCTGCATATGGTGGATCATTATGAGCAGCATCGTTTGTTACGAGTTTTTCCTCGATTTTAATAAATGCTTCACATGGCAAAAAGTATTTACTGCTATCTTGAACTTGAAGTTAAATTCGCAATCGTAGGTCGGGTTGTATTGCATGATAGGAATAGTATTGATAATCGCGGACGGAATTGTCCTTAAATACTGGGGCTTCCATATCAAACGAGGGATCAGCTTGTCGTTTAAACATTTTATTAAAATACTAGTGTTTTCAATTGTGAAACTCTTTGTAATCATCGTCGTTTTTGTTTTCGTTTCAAACCACTTCCTGCTATCGCGTTCATGATAGCGCTATCTGTTACCGTTGAAGCCGTCAATGGCGACGGAGTTACCGAAGCAGCTAACGACGCTAGTTTTTGTTCCACTGCGCTATTTATTGCTTTGCTGATTTTTGCAGGCATCACTGTAGTTGATGGCAGCACCGTTGGTTTCTTTCGCACCAATAATGCTATTTTATCTTTTGATGCAGAAAATGCCTTTCCGGCAAGATTTCCAACAAAATCTCCGATTTTGCTGGTTCCCTTATCACGAATAATATCAATGGCCTTCATTGATAATTGTTTAGCTAACGGCGCCACTTTTGGGGCCATTCTTGTAAATAATCCCGCAATGCTATTACCGAAACCATCTCCGTACCACGCGCGGTAAACAGGCAATCGTGAGTTCACCACGTAGACGTTTACATGTTTATCATGGTTGTAGTGTATAATCATCTTGTTATAAAACTAGTAGTTTTTCAATTAGTGATCAATCGCTAAGATCCATAGGATTTTCATTATAACCATGGGCATCTTTGTGATTTTCAACTAATTCAGCAATGAGTTCTCGATATACATCAATATCCATGATACCGCCGGCAAATAACCGAGTGCAAATATCAGCGGTCTCATTAAATATTTCCGGAGAGTTATTTCCGGCTCGTTTCCCTCCGATGAGAACCTCTAACCGTGATATATCACTGAGAATATTACCAGGACAACTACGAAACGTCAAGACGTTTTGACCACTACCTGAAATTACTGGCAATTTCTGAGATTTAGAAAATCCCTCCCCACTACTATAATCATATGCTTCCTCCAGTTTTTATAAATCCAAAGTTTGTAAATAACTAAAAGGATCATCATCATCTCGATCAGATGGTCCAGGCGAAAGTCCAAGCGAAACTGGGGGTGGTAGTTGTTGTTGAGATTCTTCTTGTTTAGCAGGTGAAAAAGATATTTTTTTGCAAGTTGTTGTCGCCGGCGCTGCAGTCCTTGTGGTTTTCTTTGTGATTTTTGTTCTTCATATTTATTATACACTGTGCTCACCATTTTGAGATATTCAATATATGACGTATTCTCGCTGTCAACTTTACCCGTTTCAGTTTTAATTTTGTAAAATATATCAGCCCAATGTTGTATACCTCTCACATACTTGTGCTGTTCTGGTTTTAACATTTTCTTTCTGTTTTCATACGTTGTAACAACAAGTGTAGGAAACTCTGCATGGTCAGTCTTATCAATTGCTGCTAACCCTTCTTCGTTAAATCGCGCGCGTAATTCATATACTATTTTATCATTGGTCTTTTTCGGACCGGGTGGGTTTTTTTGTAACAACGCTGATGTCTTTTCAGTTTCCGCTGCTATCTTTTCAAGCGTATCAAGCAGCGGCGTCTTCTTTGATCGTTCTCGCTCAGGAATATCTCCGTATATCGCTGCTTCAGTTAACTTTTTCACATCTTTGGTCGCACTTGTTATCGGAGTAAACAGTTGTTCACTTGACACAGAAAAGTCAGTCTGCGCTTGTTGTCGTTGTTAAAGTTTCTCGCGAAGTCTGTATCAAACCGGTATAAACTTTTTAATTGCTGCTAGCCGCTCTCGGGCTAATCTAGTTGTAAGTGATTCACCTACCATATATTGTTTGTGAACTGAATTTTCAAATGTGAAACTATCACAATTAAAAGATGAGTTATTAAATAATGTACAATCAAGCTAACGTATCCATATTTGACAGGGTTAAACTGTACGACGCTATCCGCGAGTGTTTCAGAAATAACATCGCTGGGGGTTTCAGAATTGTAATATTTGAGAACGGCGATGAACGATTTATGTTAATGACGCGGCAACAACAACAACTACATGAAAATGGAGGCGTCGCGGTGATTACTTTCTACTACGACCAGATCATCCAGTATGCACATAACTGCATGAGCAAGCCCAAACTGATGAGTATTCTTTCAGGAGAAAATCCTATGTGAGTGTTAAAAAAAACGCTAAAAAAATTTCAGTAAAAAATTTACTGAAAGCCTATTTTTTATAGTAACGCTCACGTGGTTAGGATACTGGTTTTTCCTCGTTTAATATTTTTCTAAGATCTCGAAACTTAGAGCTAATTTCAGTTCGTTTTTGATACTCTTGGCCAAGCTTTTGACGTCTTGCTTCAACGGTGCTAAATAGCGTTATTAATACATTAATGTCATTACCGTACAAGCAAGCATTGATGGACTTTTGAATTCCTTTCACGAGCCTGTACATCTTGGGTAAAACATAACGACCCTTACTAAACTGATACTCTATGTCTTCATATTCCGAGGCAATCCTGTCGCAGTCGAGATCTTCAGATAATATTACCCCTCTATTTTGTTAAATTTGAGAGATTTCAGCAATTATAACATTTACATCTTTGATATCCATATTTTTATAGTATACTGTATCTCTAATTATTAAAAAAAGAAATAACACTCATTTGGCAATCCCGCTGGCGCCTATGACGTCAGAGAGACCCAGAGGTTACTTTATTAACTTAATTAAGGACAGCACATACATGAAAACCTCATTTAGCAATCCCGCTGGCGCCCTATGACGTCAGAGAGACCAAGATGTTACATATACGACAACACATCTTTGGAACTCCTTGGTTGCCTTCACATGCAAGTAAGCCCAAGGGGACCCGAAACATATATCTCCGAGGCCTAAGGTGGCAAACGCCATCTTAGACCGCCCAGAAGATATGCTTGGGGTGACGTCACAATGCCATATATATCTTAATTAACTTAGTTAAGGATGGATATATTCAATGAAACGATGATGGAATTTGTGATGTAATGATGTGGCACGGCACAAGACAGCACAAACATGAAACGACGGGGCGGATTTTCTACGGTTAATTCAACCAATCAAAAGCAACCCAATTAAATTAACCCGGTTTCATAATTGTGAACAAAAGACAACCACACACCCGAGTTAAATGGCCTGGGTTAGTTTTTATCGGTCGAGCTGGCCTTCGAAAGCCCCAAGCTTAATACCTTTCATATGCTATATAAGGTGAATAATACAGCAGCGTTGATTCACGGGTGTGTTATTTTTTTTCCTCGAATTACTTATTATTGCTGTTTCACAACATTTAAATGAGAAAATATTTAAATAAAACACTAAACAAAATAATACAGTTGTTAGATAACAGCGTGTATTTTACCTGTTCTAATTCTCTAGACAAAATATATTATCGATTAGATCACAAAGAGCTGTATACAAGGAATTTTAACCACGTCCACCTACTTCAATGAATGGGAAACACTAGTATTTCCTGCTCGTTCCGGCTGAGCGAACTTAGGTAATACGCTGGATTATAAAGAACGTCTGTACTAAAAGTGTATTAATAGCTGAATTTAGATGGTTTAAATAAATACAACTGTTTAAATAATGCAGTTTTAGCCAAAGCGACAATAAATATCTTTAGAATTATTTAAAATTGATAAATACAACTCTACCGAAACTATGTATTTACTCCATTACAGTCACGTGCGCGCACATGTCAATTATACCTCTCCTACAGGTAATAGCAGACGGCACAAATTCCTTTGACGTCATTATACAAGGGAACTTAGTAGGTAAAGTGTTATGAGAGGTTGGATTTATCCATAAAGGATTTATCTCCATTGAATCGTTTCAGGTGTATACGAATTTTATTTTATGACCATTTTTTTCGACAGAGCAGTTTTAATTATATTTTGTGCAACAAATCGTATTGAAGGCCTACAAATATCAATATATGTACTGGCTTCATTTATCGAATGAAAGCTTCTCTCTTCATTATTTTCTAAATCAAACGATTTGACCCCCCTAGGGCGTTTTGCGTGTTTGACAGTTCCACCTAATTTTGCATTCCGACTTAGTGAGACGGCTTGAAGATTCCAAAGACAATTATCTGTCTTCACGCCATTTATGTGATCAATTACAAAGCCATCTTGAATCAATCCGTTATGACATTCAAAAACAATTCTATGACAGAGATATGCACTAAGCAGCAAATACCCCATATTATTCAGATATCCAACCGGTTTTTTTAGTCTGCGGTGCCTGACAACACCATAACTGGAGGCTTCATAATTAACAAGCACTGGATGAGGTCTGAAATCTTGGCTCATTTGTATAATAATACTACTTATCTAATTTATTATCTGCTTTAATTATAAACCTCTTGATATAATCTTGAGGGGTTTTGATGACTTTGTCATCGTTAGGGTCAATGACGGTATTTCTTATTCGTTTGTCATAATAGCATTTTAGTTTTCTGTATCGTTTACCCCCACAATCAAGACACAACTGCGATTTTCCCCTTACCCCAGCCCCACATCGGAGGCATGGAAGGGGACCAAAGGAACCGTTGCGAACACTTTGTAAATGATACCCACAGAATTCGCTTCTGCATAATTTGTTACACGGGGTTGTTAATCCAATCATTAGCCACTTGCAGTGATTCATTATACTATATTTTTATATTTAAATACTTGTTTTAATTATAACATGGAGGAGTTCAAGAGATTATCGAAAATTAAGCCCTGGAAAAATACTAAATTCATTGATTATAAAACGGAGGAGTTCAAGAGATTATCCAAAATTAAGCCTTGGAAAAATACTAAATTCAATCTCGATAAGGAGTTACAAAGATGATCGAAAATTAAGCCTTGGAACAATACTAATTTTAATCTCGATAGAGCCTCTGATACACCAAAACGTCTAATCTGTGATAGAACTATACTGGGTAAAATCAGGGAGTGTTTTAATGAATTCTACCGAGACGGTGCAGCATCGAATAATTTCTCATTATAGAAAACATCCCCGAAGAACTTCTTAGGGATATATCTCACGGTTCTATCTCGTGGAAATATTGTTACTGCAGCCGTCAACGCGTGTTTGTTATGATCAATTCTTTTTATTGGATCTCCTCGCGTTTGATATTTCGGTTCGTATAATACTTCTCCGGTTATTGTCGTCACACGCTGTGTAAGGATGATCCTGTTTCAGTGTGGTTACTTAGAAGTGATGAAGATTTCGAAATAGGATTTGATCAATTTGTATGACCAAATGGCGAATTATATCGCATTAAAGAATTAGATAACAGAATGAGAAAAATCGCTAGTGACTTTGCCTTGCAATTTCCATTTTCATCGGTGAAATTGCAAAGCAATTTCCATCCAAAAGAGATTTCATTCCATGAAAAACTACTCGCGGGTAGCTTCACAATTCCATCAGTAGTAGCTCACTTCGCAAGAGAAAAAAAACTCATGGCGTCCAACACGAAGTGATTTTCTCGAGGACGTTAAATTGAGTTGCGTCACATTAGGTCATGGAGGACTGTGGAATACAAAATACCATCGTAACGGTATGATTTCAATTGATATATCTGGGTGTTATCCTTGAAGTTTTCTCGGGTATGGAGAATGTAGTAACTATTTTAAACGATTTGGACACCCCACACATGAAATGACTCTTGTTGCGATTAATGGACCATTACCTGATTTTGATTTAACCGGATTCGCTCGTGTGATATCATTTGAACTCGCTACAGGGTTACATCCGTGTAGTTATGTCTGAAAAGGCTTGGATGCCAATAGTGTTACTACGATATATGATTGATTGTGGTATGCTAATATCGTTGATTGTTTCCGAAGCTATTATATGCTATCGAGCTCAGAAAGAAGTTTGGCTACCACAATCTAGATCGTATAATTAGCGAACAGCGAAAACAGTTTCCAGATTTTAAGGAAGAACAAATCATGAATTAGTCTAAGGAGTTATTTGAAATTAAAAAAGAACAAGCAAAATATTTTGGACGAAGAATAATCGGTAAATTTACCCAGGGTGGAAGATACGACAATGCAAAATATTCTTCGCGGTTGATCATAGACGTCGCTGAATACGATTTTATTGTAACGGATTTAACGAAACAGGGAAAACTTGTATCCCGTAAGGATGCTTTTCTATCCAATGGTGAGAAATTGGGTACGGTTGTTACCTACTGTGATGGATATAATTCCCAGTACACACATTTGAGAAGCTCTATGCTAGCCTATGCTTCTATTAATCTATTTTCGATGATAAATAGATTTCCTAATACCGCGGTTAGAGTAGCTACTGATTCGATGTATATACACAATAAATACAAATCAGCTGTAGCGGCATTCACAGATCCTGAGAAAAATTGGGGGCGTTGGCGATTTAAAAAGAAAACACTACATGAGTATTGTGAATCCGCAGACGTTACCATGGATGATAAATATCTCTCATGTAACCCCATTGAAATTCAATCAGAATTTTCTAATGCACCACCGGTATCTGATCCAATATGTAGATACAAGACAGTTTATTAATACGGTTGTGGTGGGTCACGAAAGACAACTCGTGCAATTGAATTATATCATAGAAACGCTAGCGTTTCAAAATCAAACATGATTGTGTTAAAACCAACTCACAGAATCGCCAGAGAGATGAAACAACGAGGGGTAAATGCCTGCACTTATCATAGTTTCTTTCGATGAAAAGGCAATGAATGGACCCCTGATCGAATGGGTGATAAATTCATTCCTGAAATCATAATTTGGGATGAAATATGCACAGTATCGTTGAACGTATTACAAACATTTCTTGAGTGGTTGTTATTGAAAAATACAAAAGTCGTCATGTGCGGTGATCACGGCCAACCACCACCATTTATCGGTGCATCCCCACATGAATGACTAAAGGGTTTTGTAGACTATTATGAAGAAATTACCACTGATTATAGATCACTTGATGAACAATTACGCGAGTTCAAAGCGCTAATTATATTACAGCCGGATAAAATCCAATGTGAAATAGCGCGTGAAATAATTTCAGAAACTCCCATGAATGAGTTTTGGGAGGCGTGGAGACCATCCGATTTGATAATTGCAAGTAAAAAAATAGTCAGACACACTTCAGATGAAGTTATTTGAATTGCATCAAGAAAGATTTTCAACACTTCCAGTACCGTTGTGTTATAGGCCTTCGGATACACGAAAACAGAATATAGAAGTTGATATTCCAAGACCTAAATCCGAAGGATTTCAAAGACAGAATTTAGTGTTAAATGATATTGTGCTGGTTGATATCAGCGTCGTTGAAGATGCATTGCGTGCTAATAATTTCCCGTGGACGCTAGGTTACGCAGCAACAATACATTCTTCACAGGGATTGACTATATCAGATACATTTGTTTGGATGGTGGATAATCACATCGAATGGTCGAATTTAGTCTATCTTGCAGTATCCAGAATACGAAGAATAAATCAACTTCGAAGAATTGTCCTGACAGAGTCAGGCGATGATGACACCACAATGGATGATGCTAGCATCGTTGATGTTAAAATTATTGATAAAAAACTCTCCGGTTACAAACAACAAGACAAAAAAAAAAAACAACGAGAAGTTGATATTAATGCTGAATTAATAATTACACTGAAGCAACAGAATAATCACTGCGCAAGCTGCAATTGTATAATGCGTAGGCAGTATTCGGATAAAGATCCTCGATAATTTACCGTAGACAGAAAAAATAACAGTCTCAGTCATGTCAGAAACAATGTGATGTTAACTTGTCTTGAGTGCAAGAGAAATTAACGGCGCTAGTTAAGACACCGCGGTGGTAATTGAGTATCGTCAGGAATCACTTGTAATTGTTCGCGTGAAAACCACCGCTGAGGGGCAGTTGAATCCAATTTATAGATTGGAGGTCTACCAGTTGATCGTGTTATAGTAGATATCTTGTGTGCAGTAACACTCCAAATAGGATCAGTAGCCCTCTTTTTACCACCTTCAAGCTCTCCTGGTTCGTATAAATACCTAACAGTGACATTACTACCAAGAATTGGCTGAGAAACGCTATCACTCTGTGGTTGTGGTATATACTTTTTTTTTATTGCGTTGTTAGGTTTCATATTGATTGCTCCGATAATCTCGTTATTTAGCGCTGCAACTACCCCTGGTAACCTTTTGACCCATTCACGGGATCGCTTTTCTTGGATGAATTCTTTTGCGTATTGATATCCAAATAACCGCTCAGCAAGAGTCCGATTAAATCGTTCAACAATTGCCTGATCGCGATGTAGTGCAGTATGCCCCCGTCTGATGGTGACATTGTGATCTTTCATTGTAGACGCAACCACACCCTGAAATTCCTTGCCAGGATCAACTTGTAACAGATTTGGCCAGCGTAGTGGGCCTCGTCGATAAATCTTTTTAAATGCAGAAGCAACTTCCGGTGATGACTTCGTCTTTAATGGTTCTGCTTGTTTGTATCGACTCGCAACGTCAACTACGGTTAGCGCGTATTTGTAACCGTTGTCATGTGGTAAAAACAATAAATCAGCTTGATGAACTTCATTGGGTACAGTAACATCAAAATGCGAGAAATTGATTTGTTTAGGACGCGGTAGATAAATTTGCCATATAGCCTGTTTGGATAACCAATCCGCCGCTGTAGTTTTTTTCACTTTTGCGGCGTTAGCGAGTTTATTGATTGCAGCGTTACCCCTCCAGTATCCCCTCGGAGAATAATAAATAGATTCCATATTATTAATTACCGGTACCTAACATCAATTTGCCTTTCATAGCTGATTTTACCAACCACGAAGCCAATTTTTCTTTGAAAGATTTATCAGGAATAGCATTTAACGCATGAATTAATTTCACATCCGCGAGATGTCTATGTTGCATATTGCTGCTTTTATATGCAACATCATGAGAATGACACGCCTTATCAATAGCGTTTATCGGATACTCGCCGGGTCGGGGCAGATTTTGATCATCAAGTCTGATATCTAATCGTGTTCCGGGGCCACAGTAGCTATATCCAGGAAGGTGCTTTTCTCCGGGGTACTTTGCCCATGGGGTTCCAGGGAGCTTTGCCAATTTGGCTGCGATATCACCTCCTCGTTTATTTTTAAAACATCTCCGGATTTCATAGAAACGAATCTAAATTTTTTTTGTACCACATGTTGCACATCTACCAGTAAGTGCTGATCTGTTATTTTTAGTTGTAATTGTCGTCACATCATTTGTGCTAGTACGCGTTTTACACTTCACACAATATAGATCCATAATTTATGTATAGAGATATGAATATTATTGATTTTTCAGCGACTAAAGCAAAAGAACCAGTTAAGCATCACGCAGCGCTACCAAACTCTCTCCGCGCAATTATAATCGGGCCATCTGGATCCGGCAAGACTCAATTGTTACTCAATTTAATAATAAGATGGATGAAGTGGGATAAGTTGTATTTAGTTGCTCCCAGCGTAGATGATCAACGATGCTATGAAGTGTTAAAGGATTTTAACGAGAATGCATCAGAGATTAAAGGTGAAAACGTCGTTGATTTTATAACTGATATTGACGAGGCACCATCCGTGGATGACCTTGATGGGAACATTAACAATTTAGTCGTATACGACGATGTGATGTTAGACAATAAAAAAAACTCAGCTAGGATCTTTTCCAGAGGCAGGTACAAAAACACTGACGTGATATATGTCACTCAACGCTACACTCAGATTCCAAAAGTGATCAGAGATAACTGTAATATTCTTGCTGTGTTTAACGGCGTTGATACACATACGTTACGAAATATTTGGCAGACATGGTGTTCCGATATGGACTTCAATCAATTTCGAAATTTCTTTAGTAACGCTCAGTCGACCCGCACGGATTTATAACAATAAATTACATGATCCTCGGACACGATATCGTATCGGACTCGATCAAATATTTGGTTGAAATCATTTATTATTTTTTTAACTTGTAGCAACAGAGAGGGCGGTGACCACATCGTTGCAACCAAAATTGATTGAAAAATCGTAAAGTCTCCGTTTGCTAAATGGAGACTTATTTTTTTTTGGTTAAAATATGAGATTTCGTAGGAATCCTTATTTTTGCTTGAAAACGTGGTCTGTTCGCCCTCTCTGCTGCTCACGTGATAAGTAAATTTAATATACGCGTAGAAGATATTCCAACATTTAAACTTCCAGAGTATAATATTCCTGATTTTAAAAAATCTCTCAACGATGTAATCGAAAATGGTTTCTCTGTCGTACATAATATATGGAAGATAAGTTATGGACCTCTCAATGCTGCACTTGTCCAACAACGATATCTCTCATACAATAATTTCCCCGAGCCAACCGGTCGACATTTATCGCCAAGCAACGTTGTTATGACATCAGTGATCGCGATAAATCTTATGTGTGATATCGTAATGGGAAGTTATAGA
Organism: Unio delphinus; assembly: GCA_029339505.1. Lineage (NCBI taxonomy): Eukaryota > Metazoa > Mollusca > Bivalvia > Unionida > Unionidae > Unio > Unio delphinus. Next base: position 10,289,229 of record JAQISU010000162.1, read on the forward strand.
GCAGATACAACATCAAATCAAGCAGCTTAAGGATATATCCTATATACGTTTTCCCCTCAAGTATCTCCGGGAAGTTTAATCGTACAAAGCCCAATAAACCAATGGATAACAAAAATAAACTTTAAACTCTTTCATCTGAATTTTATCTCAATCAATTTATCAAATAAACAACAACAATATACCCTTGATGTACGATATTAAGACTTTCATCGTAGATTTTCGTGTTATATTTTCATCGCGAGGCAAAGTCTTCCAGGTTCAACATTTAAAAACTACAACGATGTTATCAATTATGTACCAGCACGCGCGAGTATTTATCCATGATGGTGAACGACTCAACTCCGCGATTAGAAAATCATTCGCGGGGACAATCGTGGGAAATGTTGAACTAGTCATTACTGAATACGGTAATGAAGATTTCCTGCTGACGGAACATCAACTACAACTACTGCAACATCAAAACATAATAATAATTTCATGTAACCGGGACCAGATAATAAACTTTGCTCACTCGTCTATTTATGTTGATCGCCTCACGGAAATTGTATCATCGGAGTCGCAATGATATCTTCGAGACTAAAATTTGAAAAAAAGTTTTCAAAAATCAAAAAGGCCCCAGAAAATACAACGATGATTCTATGATTACTGAACATCATTATCACCGTGGTTTCCTATTGCTGTGATTTCCGTTGTTATTACTGTGTTTATAATTTCCGTCATGGTTTATTTTTGTAACATTTTTTCAGTGGATATACATGAGAACCCCAACTTATACAAGGTAACATCGAAAAATACAAACAAGCAAAACAGCAATACAACGAGAGTAAACGAAAGCTCCAAGAAGAGATCGCCGTGTTAAAAAAGAGATAGTCACGTTAACTAAGAGACGTGATCAATTACGAGCCGCCATGGAGAAAAACCAACGTATGGACAAAAAATGTTTGTATTCAAACAAACCAACGATAATTATAACAAAAATTTACCAGAAATGCACAACGCAAATATGTTACTTAAAATCGAAATTGCAGAATTAGAAAAAAACAAAAAATGATTTCACTTGTCGTCATTAATTTTTTCTTTATCGCTGTAAAAGACAAATTGCAATTAAATAAAACACAAACAAAAGAAACCATTAAATTGGGTGTCATGGTTGAAACAGGATTCATGTGTGTTGACAGCATAATTAGCGCTGCTTTGTACTACAGGAGAAAAATGTTAGTGATATGAATCAATTAAAGAAGCTCTTGTTACTGAGTGATGATGAAAAGATATTCTTCTTCGATTGACAATGGAAAAAACTAATTGCATAACTAGAAGCACTTATTATGCAGAAAAATGGAGTCTAATGATTGTCTGGATGCATTGATTCAAACATAAAATCAAATGATCAACAAACTTGCAAGTCAAAATTACAATTTGATAATTGTTTCATAGGCGTTTCTAATGTATATGATTTTATCACCTGCAAGCTGTCTTAACTCAGTCTTGACTATAACCATACACTAGGGTGTGCACAGTGGCTATTTGTTATATTTTTTCAGCAATATTCAACTAAAATTCCACGGCATAGTATATCTCTACTTGAAACAGTGGAAATCAGCTAAAGGCAGATAAAAGAATCGCTTCAGAAAATCTACAGAGGATCGCTTTGTGGAACACTTAGGTCATGGATGTTGCAGGATGGACTAGTAGCTATACTGAACTAGCAATTGATGCTGTATGAGATAGTAGCAACATGGACTAATAAAAGGATCGGATACCCAGAATTGCGAGCACGGGCAACTCAGTTACTATTGGCGCCATAATGGTCGCGTAGTTAACGACGGCATATGCCATTTGTTGTATCTATAAATAATAAAGACGCATTTCTTTGTATTACTGAAATAAAACTCAGTGAACTAAAACAATTTAACCCGTTCGTGTATTTACACAACTCTCCTAATATAAATATGTGGAGTTGTAATATCATATAATGGCAGAGCAGACGTTCTGGCATTTGCCTTATGTCTCGAATCGCCTCGCTGCGATGTGAACTGCTTCCCATAGACGAAAGGGACACAGTTGCACAAAATATTTATTTTCTTAAAATATAATGTTCAATGTCAAAACAATTCAGAATTTAATCCCAAGTAATCGTTAGTGTCACACCACAAGTAAAAACACATATTCCTAAATGAATTCCCAATGTCAAGATTTACCACTATCATATAATATAAACTTCCTTTGAATGAGTTGCTGGAGACCAACATGTATATGATGACTTTCTAATTCCAATGAATAAATTTACAAATAATTCCACTGATATACATATGAACCCAGCGTGGTGAATCCATAGTGTTAACATAAAACAGAAATATCTTTCTGAAGATTGCAATTTTTCTTGTGTTACGTATATTTAATATAAGTATTTTATATTTTTTTTTATTGTCATTTTAAGTTTTCAGATTCGTTCATTGAAGCTGGGGTGGGGTGACCTGTACTACAGAATAAACACCAGGTGTTGACCTCATTTCTGACCTAATTTCAGAGTTGTAAACAAGCTTTTAAAATGATTGGTTGGTTCCAAGGACAAAATGGAGTAAAGTATAAACATCTTTCTAATTTAGTTGGGTCATACGCTGTTTACGTGATTTCTTGAACGTGAAATTATTCTGAGAGATTCTAGAAAATTGTGATCCATTACTTCTTTACGTAAAAACAGGTATATAAGTGATGTTTTGGAGCGAGCTATTCAGTAGAAGAATTGGGCTTTTAGAATATTAAGTTGTGTCTTTTTTTAGTTATTTTTAATTGCCGTGTACTGGAAATTGTGTCAATTCGTTTGGAGCAAGAGGTATTATGGTGTTAGTTATCTGGAAAAGAATATGTGCTCATAGATTTTCAGTAACAACATTCTGATTTCGTCATGTGACATCAACTTCCATATTGGATACATCGCTGGAATTCGAACCTAAAATTATTTGGATATTTTATTATCAGGTCTTTTTGAATTTCTCTAGTGGAAAATATTTTGATTTATTTTTGGATTAATTTTGGAATTGATTCTTAAACCATAAGTTTATTTTTCTTTTCTGAAAAATATTTGTACTCAGTAAATTGTTTATTAAGTTTAACAAGCTTGTTATTTTCACTCTTTCTATGTTACTGTTTATTCGAGCCTAAGCACGTAACACTTGCCATGAAATAAATTTCTCAGATGATTACGTTATACAAGGTACATTTGATTCAATGGTTATGGCAACACGTTGTTTGGTATAATTCTTAATTGCTCATTGTATTGGCGCCACAACTTTTTCCGACTTTTAAAAAAGAGCCGGAGTATCTAAAGATACAGTTATCATCATCGATTAAAATTTACTTTGAGTCAGCTCCACGAGTGCGAATACTGTTTTGACAACTGTCACTAATTATTTGACGTGTTGTGTTAGACTGTTCATTTGCTCCACTTCTAAGTTGTTTGTCACCACCATGACGTATTTGTTTTTAAACACCTGTAAATAAATTTGTTCGTTTTCTGCAATTGGTTAAATTTGATGTATGTTTAGCTCCATCGCGATTATTTTCCATAGTCTAACACGAACCTGAAAATAGCATAACAGTATATGAAAATAGCTTACGTTGAATATAACACATTAGCGTATACACACCGGTCATGTTGCAGTTTCTAAAAGAAAGCTACATTTAATACTAAAAAAAAAAAAATGTAAACTTTAAAGGATATATAGTATATCATTTTGGGGGTACTAGGGCGACAAATGATATTGAAATGGGCCATATTTTTTAGCATAGATTGGTTTGAAATCTTTATATTCTTAGAGCTGATCTTAATTGCTCCATTATAGACATTGTAGGGAAATGCTTACATTTTTCTTTGTTTATCATGAGAACGGTATTATTTGGAAAAAGTGTTGACAAAGACAAAAGTGTTTGTAGGGTCAAATTATGTATGGACCTAAAAGAGTTTCTAGAGACATTGGAAATGTACGAAAAGGTTTTAATTAGTATTGACGTACGGGAAACTAAACAAACATTTAAAGATCTTATCAAAACAAAAATTGTTTTGTGACACTTTTAACCATCCACATTTTGACTACGATTCAAACATATATTACAAAGCAGCGACTGTACTTTAATTACAATCCAGAATGATGCATATGCATTCCATCACATTCGTTTTAATTACTATCCAATCATATAATACTTACATTCGATCACCAGTATATTGATTATTATAGAAAACTAATAAGGTTCGTTAGTAAAGTGAAATGGTATGAAGAGTTGGAAATGTATGAGTTGTGCAAGAATTTCACATTTTGAATAATTGTCTAATATAGACCACCAATTAAATACATTCCTAAACTCTTTGAGCGATCCCTAAACATGTACAACTACTATTAAAATAAAGGGTAAGACGTAAGAGAATATTCAAATATCAGAAAGATTCCATCCAACACACCATATTTCCTATCCACAACAACACGTACATTATCAATACGTCTTTTGTCTTCCATATAATTATATATCTAGTATGAGAGAAAGAAACAGAATGAGCTTGACAATGAACAAATCCACACAAATTTACCATCCAATATATATATATATATCGCTACGATGTCTGCAGTGAGGTGGTTTATAGTAATGTCAAGCACTGGGGCATGATACCGCAGACATGTAGCATGATGTCCGACCCAGTCACATTATCATGACACCAGGGCGACCAGTCCTAACACTAACCTCTTAATGGTGAGGTAGCTGTTAGAACCATTTTTTTAAAAGTCTTTGATATGACTCGGCTGGGGATCGAACCCAAGACTTCCATCTCCCATGGCGGACGCTCTAACCAGTAGGTCACTGGAGCGGTTCAAGTGTCAGGCAAATTAAAATCTATTTATTTTGAAGCGGATAACAGTACGCATCAGCCAACACCTCATCATCTAATACAAAATCATGTGTCCAGCTCTAAGGAAAACTAACGATGTTCTGTAGCTCCAAAATATTATTGTTACATTAAACTGTTGTATTGGCTATATTTTATCTAACTAATCCTTGTAATTTTCTTCTGGTGCCAAGGTCAGCCACATCCAATAAGCAAGAACCCTCTTTTGTAACATTTGGGAAATCATTCTTCTTAACATTGGTTGACTCATCGAAAGCCAGAACCATCAAATAATGACTTACCAATAGTATTTACTATTACTGAGTAACAACTCGTTGGATGATTTCCATAAAGACAAGCAGCAGGGGGGGGGGGATCCGACAAACATTATAGGCGTCGACGAGGCTTCCTTCTCGTTAATATTTAATATAAAGGTCTATTTGAAATATTGAGGCTTCCAAGTAAATATTTAATTGAAATGTCTATTTGGTAAACTAAGGCTTCCTCGTAAGGGTCCATTTGGCAAAAAAAAGACGCCATTGTTGTTCTGCTGCTATGGGTGAACAATTCGCTGAAGAGATTCAGTAAACGATTTTAACCGAATATTTTATCAAGTCCGACACGATATCGCGTCTTAGGATCTGATGAATTTATCGTCACAAATCGATGTGGGATTGACTGAGCACGAATAAAGAAATTTCTTAAGAGATTATGATCCATATCTCCGCTGCACTAAGTTTGTTTAATATTTCAAAGAGTATGTGTAACACCACGTTGAATACAGCAAGATTAGTACAGTTAACTCTGATCACTTTTGGTATTTGTGTGTATCGTTGAGTGACATATATCACGTCAGTTCTTTTATGCCTACATCTGGAAAATATCTTAGCAGGATTCTTTTGATTGTCTAACATGATATCATCATATACGACTAAATTTGTAATACCTCCATCAATATCATCAATGCTCGGTGCTTCATCGATATCGGTTATAAACTCAATAATACCCTCGCCGGATTCTTCTACCGCTTTGTCTATAAAATCTTTTAATACATGGTAACATAGCTGATCATCTAGACTTATAGCTATCAAATGCAACTTGTCCCATCTCATCCATCTCATCCAACTCGTTATTAAATTAAGTAACAATTGTGTCTTGCCACTTCCAGATGGTCCGATTATAATCATTCTAATTGAATTCGGCAACATCGCATAGTGTTTAATAGGTTCTCGTAGTCGGGTAGTTGAAAAATCAATTACATTCATGTTATTATAAATCTTCTTCTTGGTAATCTCTCGAGTCGAGGAAGACAAGTTGTGCACTTTCCTTCAACGGTAGACGCGCATGTGACTCCGGAGTCCAAATTACGATACACACATGCGGTTGCATGTGGGGCATGGGGCACCGGTGGTTGTTGGTATCTGGGATACATTTATGTGGCGTCTCTCACTGGTTTCAGCAAGACGCTGGCGACGGTCAGCCTCAAAGGTGGAACGGGCTTTTCTGGTCAGGGATCGCCAATGCTTTCTGTCTGAGACAGTGAGCTCGAGCTGGCGTGGTTGAAGATCAGCCCATTTGATGTTTGTCTTGAGGTTGTCTTTGTACCTCTTGTGAGGGCGGCCTTGGTTTCGGTTCCCCAGGGATAGCTCGCATAAGAACAACTGCTTTGGGATTCTGTTTTGATCCATGCGGATGATATGGCCAGTCCATCGAAGCTGGGCCTGGATTATTTTGGCTTCGATGCTTGTTGTGTTGGCTCTATCAAGGACTTCCAGGTTGGTGATACGGTCCTGCCACTTGATCCGCATGATGGATCTCAGGGAGCGCTGCTGGAATTGTTGTAACTGACTGATGTGCCTTCTGTAGAGTGTCCACGTTTCACAGCCATATAATAGAGACGTGAGGACAACTGCATTGTACACCTTCAGCTTTGTTGACAGGCGTATGTCCTTGTGCTGCAAGACCTTGGATCGAAGTCGTCCTAGTGCTTGACTGGCTTTTTTGGTCCTCGCAGTGATCTCTTTGTCCAGAAAGCCATCACTTGATATTGTGATGCCAAGGTATTTGAAATTGTCCACATTCTTCAACTGCGTGTCGCCAATGGTGATATAGGGTTGCGAATTGACAGTGTTTGGGGCGGGCTGGAAGATGACTTCTGTTTTTCCTAGATTAATTGTGAGTCCAAATAGGTTGGAGGCTTCAGAGAATCTGTCCACGATTGCTTGTAGGTGAGTCTCTTCATGGGCCATGAGAGCACAGTCATCTGCAAAGAGTGCATCAATGATGAGTCTTTCTAGTGTCTTGGTTTTTGCAGCTAGGCGACGGAGATCAAACACTGATCCATCCAGGCGATACCTAATGTAGATGCCAGTGTCAATGTCCCGTATGGCATGGGGCAGTACATGTGTGAAGAAGAGGTTAAAGAGTACTAGAACAAGTACACAACCCTGTTTGACACCATTAGATATGGGGAATTTCTCTGAGGGTTCACCGTCAGATAGAATCTCTCCATTCATGTCAATGTGGAGGAGCTGGATGAGGTTGGTAAACTTCTGAGGACAACCAAGTTTCTTGAGTACTACCCACAGTGCGTCTCTGTTGACTGTATCGAAAGCTTTTGTCAGATGCACGAAGACAGCATATAGATTCATGTTCTGCTCAAGGCACTTCTCTTGGACTTGTCTCACTGCGAACATCATGTCAACGGTGCTGCGGTCTGGGCGAAAACCACACTGAGACTCGGGAGGTTATTTTCTGACACTGCTGCAATAAGCATGTTGAGCAAGATGCGTGGAAGTATTTTGCGAGCAAAGGAAAGCAGGGAGATGCCTCTGTAGTTACTGCGGTCCATACGTGTGCCTTTATTTTTATAGAGGGTCACAATGGATGCATCACGGAGGTCATCTGGCAACTCTTCTTCCGTCCAGATGCTGATTAGCACGTCGTAGATAGCCTCCAGAGACTGCTTACTGAGAGTCTTATACACCTACGCTGGGATACCATCCTTTCCAGGTGCCTTGCCACAGTTTGTTTGTTTAATGGCCCTTCTCAATTCCTCCATCTTTGGCGGAATATCCAGTTGATTGAGCGTTTGCTGTTGGGGTATTTGGTCAAGAACAGATTGGCTGACAATGAGGGCAGGTTTAAGAGCTGATTAAAGTGCTCTTTCCATCTTTCCTTAATGTCATTCTTGTCTTTTATTATTGTACTGCCATCTGCAGCAAGCAAGGGCATAGAGCAGGACTTTGTGTGGCGGAATATTAACTTTATGGCATTGTAGAACTCTTTGGAGTTGTTAGTGTCGGCATAGCTTTGCACTTCATCAGCTTTTTTTTCCCACCATTGGTCATGCATCTTGCGGATTTCTCTCTGAGCCTCAGCTTGATAGGATTTGAAGCAATCTTTCTGGGGGATGGAGTTTGTGTCATTATGCCAGTCCATAAAAGCTTTGCTTTTATGGCAAGCAGATCTTCAATGGCAGCGTTGTTCTCGTCGAACCAGTCTTGATGGAGTCGCTTCTTTGGACCCATGGTTGCCATAGCGGTTTCTCTTATTATGTCCCTGAGGTTGTTCCATTTTTCAGAGGCGTTTCCACATAACGGTCCGTTTGTTGACAGCATGTCATCTAGTCTATTCTGGAATTCGAGCTGGGTGGAAGGCTGCTGCAGTTTGACAACGTTGAGGGCTGTGCGCACAAGCTTAGGACGTCTTATGTGGTGAGGGGCAATGTGCAGCTGTAGGGTAGTTCTGACAAGTCTGTGGTCTGTCCAGCATTCTGCTCCTCGCATGGCCTTGGTGATTTGGACATCCTTGGCATCCCGCTGGCGTACTATTACATAGTCAATTAAGTGCCATTGGCGAGATCTGGGGTGCATTCAGGTGTTCTTGTGTTTGTCCGCCATTCTGAACATTGAGTTTATGATTAGGAGGTTAAATTCTGTGCAGATTATGGATATATAATGTGCGAAATGTAAGAAGCGTACTGGTACAGATGATTTGACTACCATTACAACTAGCAATAACAGATCAGCACTTTCTAGGAAGTGTGTACAATTCAGTACAAAGAAATTTAGATTTGTTTCCAAGGATTTTAAAAAAAACGAGGAGGTGATATTGCAGCCAAGCTAACTAAACTCCCGGGAACACCATGGGAAAAGTATCTGGGAGAAAAACACCTACCAGGGTATAGTCATTGTGGACCCGGGACTAGACTTGATATCAGACTCGATGATCAAAACCAACCCAAACCCGGTGAATATCCGATAAACGCCATTGGTAAGGCGTGTCATGCTCATGATGTTGCTTATTAAAGCAGTAATCTGCAACACAGACATCTCACACATGTAAAATTAATGCATGCGTTGAATTCTATCACTGATCAATCCTTTAATAAAAAGTTGGCTTCATGATTAGTAAAATCGGCAATGAAAGGTAAAGCGATATTAGTGCCGGTAAGTAATAACAACATGGAATCTATTTATTATTCTCCAAGAGGATACTGTAGGGGCAAAGCAGCAATTGGTAAACTCTCTAGCGCAGCAGCGGTGAAATATACTACTGCAGCGGATTGGTTATCCAAACAGGCGATATGGCACATTTATATACCGCCGCCTAATCAAATTAACTACTCGCATTTTGATGTGACCGTTCCTAATGCAGTTCATCAAGCTGATATATTATTTCTGCCACATGATGGTGGTCATCGTAGTTGATGTTGCGAGTCGATACAAACAAGCAGAGACATTAAAAACAAAATCATCAACTGAAGTTGCTTCTGCGTTTGAAAGGATTTATCAAAGGGGTCCTAAGCGTTGGCGAAATCTATTACAAGTTGTTCCTGGCATGGACTTTCAGGGTGCGGTTTTATCAATGATGAAGAATCATAATACCGCGTTACGACGAGGACATACCGCACTACATCGCGATCAGGCTATTGTTGAATTATTTAATCGCACACTTGCTGATCGTTTTTTGGGATATCAATACGCGAAGGAGTTTATTCAACATAAACGGTCTCGTGAATGGGTCAAGAGATTACCAGGTGTAATTACCGCGATGAAAAGTGTGATTACTCGAACAATCAACATGGAACCTAACAACGCGATTAAAAGAAGCATATACCTGAAAAACCACAAAAAGATTTTTCAAAACAACCAATTCTCGGCAATGTCACTGTTAGGTATTTATACGAACCAAGAGAACTTGAAGGTGGTAAAAAAGAGCTACTGATCCTATTTGGGGTGTCACCGCGAATGAAATATCTAGTATAACACGATCTACGGGTAGACCAGCAATCTATAGACTAGATTCAACTGCTCCTCAGCGAGGATTTACTCGACAACAATTACAAGTGATACCCGAGAATACTCAATTACCGCCGCGTGGTCTTAACTAGCACCTCTGTGTCTGTTGCACTCAAGACATGTCAGCATGACATTATCTTTGGTATGACCGATACTGATTTTCTTTCTATCTACGGTAAATTGTCGAGGATCCGACCAACACCATTATACAATTAAAACGCCGGATAACACGCAACCATATCAACCCAAAAAATACTTTCAAGGTCGTATTTTGTATTTCATAATCGACCGTGGTTAAATTCTATACAACTTGATTTGATGTCTGTGAGAAATTCAGCTCTTGATGGTTTCAATGTTGTTTTCTTTCTCGCAAAATGAGCTGCAACCGACGAAATTGTAATACAGTTTGTTAGGAATTGTTCGTCGTTGAAACTCTTCGTGAAACTACTAGCTAGTTTTCTCATTGCGTGTTGGAGAGCCTCAGTTCGGTCTAATTCGCCATTGGGTCTTACAAATTGATCGAATCTGCCCTCGGACTTAAGTAACCACACTGACACAGGATCGTTTTTACTCAGTTGGTGAATAAAATCAAATAGTTTCTTTTCTCCGGAGAACTCTGCGGGTATATATTTTTTGGTTATATTCCTCGGCAATATTGCTATTGCAGGTGTCCATGCGTGTTCATTATGGTCAATAATTTTGAATGGAGCTCCATTCAATTTTGATTCCGATAGTACTTCACCGGTTATTGTCATTACCGATATTGGGAATCTTAATGATGTTTCTAATTTAGCTATATCTTGAGTTCTTGCCCCGTGCTCCTTTACTGTTAACCCCTATTCGTTTATATTTTTGCGTCTTAGATCAGTCAGTTTGTTTACACGCAACGTATTTGATAAGTGTTCTATTATTCGTTCTGCTACACAATTCATTCTCACTGACAAAGTCAGCGTCGATAATTTCATGGGTTTTAGTTTTTCAATGCTCGGTTTATCATTTAACGGATGTATCCCATAAACAACTGCTGATGCAGGATAAAATCTTTTGTAATACGGTTTGTCAATTCCGGTCAGAATTCCTGGTTTGGAATCTTGACTCCCAGTGACAGTTCTTTTATCCTTCAAGATGGGTTCAAATTTATCCCGAATAATCCAATATCCAGTGACTGAACGGATAATAAATTTTATTCTTAAAAAATACCTTTTTCGCCCAAGATATGAGATTATCTTGGCTGCTCTTTCGTCCTTCATGCTAGCATCAACGTTACCATCAATTCGAAATGTTGACCAACAGTGAGATGCTCCATCGTGTTTGAATTCATTAAAAAAAACACGGATTTTACCTATTATGCTTTTATCACCTTTTAGATTCTTTGGTGCTACGGAGACTATCGAGATTGAATTTAAAATTTTTAGAAGGTGTAATTTTCGATAATCTCTCGAACGCCTTTATATTATAATTAAAACAAGTAATTAAATAGAGAATTTATATATAATGAATCATTGCAAATGGCTTATGATTGGATCAGTAACCCCGTGTAACAAATCATGCAGAAAAGATTTCTGTGGGTATCATATGCAAAGTGTACGTAAAGGGAGTTATGAGCCTTCACCCTGCATAAGATGTGGGTTTGGTGTGAGAGGAATATGACAGTTATGTCTCGGTTGTAGTGGTAAGGGATACGGAGAGCTGTAGCTTTACTATGATAAACGAACTAAGAATTCCATCAATAACTCTACCTCTGACTGTGTCAGCGTCCCTGACCAAGTCATAAGAACACTGTAAGACTACATTAATAGATTTCCAAGTAATGTAATAATTCAACCAAATAATGAAATAGACAAATAATAGTATAGTATATAAATGAACCAAGAATTCCGACCACATCCCCTGATTGAAAACTATGAGGCGTCCCGTGATGGCATTATCAGAAACCGTAGACTGAAGAAACCAACTGGTTTTGACAATGACGTTGGGTATTTGAATTTTGACGCTGGAAAGAAGAAATATTACTGTCACAGATTCGTCTTCTAGGTGTTTAATGAATTGATCGAGGATAGTTTTATTATCAATCACATTGATTTCAATCCTCAAAATAACAAATTGGATAATCTAGAAGTTGTTACACAGAGTTAGAATACCAAACGAGGAGAAGCTGGTACTTACTTTTAAATCAATTGGGAAGAGACCTGTAAAATCATTTAAAACAGTAACTAACGAAGCAAACATATTCCAATCAATGTCTGAAACCGTTAGATATTTTGATATTTGTGAACCCTCAGTACGAAAAGTAGCAGAGGGAATAACCCGATCAGCTATTTCAAAATGGACTGGACAAAAGATTCAATTTTCGTATGTCTAATCAGGTTTTTGCATTATTCTATATAACCCCAAGGGAGATAACTCGTTTAGGTATGTTCACGGTCTATGAAAGAGTTATGGATCTCAATGGTTTTTTCCGATTATTTCTCAGTGGAAATATAATATATTTTGTAAGAAAACGAAACAAATGTAGTAATTTACAAATAATTGTATTTTTATTTTTTTGTGTTTTCTTTTTCTTTCAAGTATTCCGTTTTGTTTCATACACGAAAGGTATATGGATTCGTTCATTCATTTAGTTTTCATTTGTAATCGATCCATTGACGTCATTCATTGTACATCGCACCTGTTTGCTATTGATTGATTATATTAACTTACCTATATATTATATACCCTATATAAAAACTGTTAGCTCAGTGGAAATAAAAAAAATTTTGTAAGAAAACGAATCAAATATGTAGTGTTTTACAAATAATTGTATTTTTTATGTTTTCTTTCAAGTATTCGGTTTTGTTTCAAATATAAAAGGTATATAGATTCGTTCATTCAGTCAGTTGTGGCTTGTGATCGATCCGTTGACGTCATTCATTGTACATCGCACCTGTTTGCTATTGATTGTATTAGCTTACCTACATATTATATTCAAAAAGATATGCCTTATATAAGAACCGTTAGCTTAGTCGGTAACGTGTCGCGGTTCCATACTGGCGGTCATGGTTCGAAACCCGTAACAGGCATTATTGCCAACGGTGCCGACAGATGGTTTTAATAGGAGGGTGGGTTCCTCCGAAATTCAAATTGCAATATATACCAACCACGCCGTGGTGTGAATGATTTTCATTCAACCCAGGGTGATTTTGTGGGGGGTGGGGGTATGTGGCTGCAATTTGAATATAGGAGTGTCATCATTCATTATCATTGTATATATCCATCCATTCATTCATTGTTATATCTCGCATTGTCCCCTGTGCTGTCCCTTATCATTCATTCATTGTTATATGCCGTATTGTCCCCTGTGCTGTCCCTTATCATTCATTCATTGTTATATGCCGTATTGTCCCCTGTGCTATCCCTTATCATTCATGCATTGTATATATCCATCGTTTCATTTAATGTTATATGTAGTATTGTCTTGTGCTGTCCTTTATCATCCATTGTCATTATGTATATCCGTCTTTCATTTAATGTTATATGTAGCGTTGTGCCCTATGCTGTCCCTTATCATTCATTGTCATTGTATATATCCATCCATTCATTTGTTATACAATTGCCATTTTGAGTTATATGTAAATTTACCGTCATATATGTCCATTCGCTAAACATATCCTCTTGTGATTCTAATCCGTTTTTTATGTGTTAGATTCACTCTTAGGGGAATATGCTTCGTGATATATAAGCTATTGTTTGTGCTGTCCATTCACTAAACATAACCTCTTGTGATTCTAACCCGTTATTTGACGAGTTAGATTCACTCTTAGGGGAATTTGCTTCGTGATAAATGTGCGTTCTCTACACAATTGCCAAAACACTCGAATGGAATTGTATAATCATTCATTGACCTCATTTATTGTATATATCCATCCTTTATGTATGCCTAGAAACTACCCTAAAACCGTAGTAATGGCATTGTGCTGTCCTTAACATGTTTGTGCTGTCCCTATACAATTGCCAAAAAACCTCGAATGGAATTTTATAATCATTCATTGAAATCATTCATTGTATATATCCATCCAACATGTATGCCTAGAAACTACCCTAAAACCGTAGTAACGGCATTGTGCTGTCCTTAACATGTTTGTGCTGTCTAAAAAACGGGTCAAAATTGACCCAATTTTTTTTTTTGTATTAAAAATATGTATTATCACATATGAATTCTGAAAATATGAATAGGATTATATTCGAAATTTCAAAATTGAAAAAAACAAGAGATTAAATTATCTAACAATTTAAACCCTGTCCAAATTATGTCTGACTTTCAAAATATAGAATACGGTATTATAACTAATAAATATATGCTGCCAAAGAAGTATGCGCTGATAAAAAAATCCAGAATTCTATTCGGGACTCTCTTGCATTTTGTAGTGACGTGTGCTTGTCCCGTTATTTACTATCGTGGAAGGAATACGAAAGAATTGGGCCGGGATTATGAATTGAAAAAGGAGGTTAATTCAAAGATTAGAAATATACGGGCGTTATTTCAAGAAAATGAAAAGAACCCGCAGGATACCTCTGGTTGTATAACTAGCGATTTTACATGTATAGCGCGTTAGTAAAATTCTTGCTATAAATACATCACTGCATGGACAGATCTTGCACTCGATAGTGCATTAATGCGTAGGGGATGAGGCACGATTCCTTCCCCTCGAAACAATTAATTAGCCCCAAATTGGGTCTTAACCAGTCGTACATGCCCAGTGGGCGAAAACGACTTAAATTAAAAATCAGTCAGTCAGTCACAGATCTTGCAAATACAATGGACAGGTATATACCCAATACCGGCTTTGATAAAAAAACACGTTGCTACGAGGAAGTAAATTAACTAAAAAATATTTTAGTGAGTGTTTTTTTTTTGTTGCTTGTCTATCTGAGTCGGGTTAAAACGTAGAAATCATTTGATGATGACAAAATTACTACATTGTACATTAATTGGAAATTGCTTTACTGTTTCAATAATGGTTAACGAAGCATTAACTACAAGACTAGCGAGAGATAGATTGTCTTCAATTAGGAATTTTTTACCAATACGCGCCTCTGTCAGAAGAAAATTACAAATTAGACAAAGTCTTCAGACTGACGTTTCAGCCGGAACTGAAGATTTGTTTAGGCTGATAAGTACGGCAACAAAAGGGGTAATATCAGCCACTGAGCGAGCTATATACGGATATATCTCCAAAGAAGATCAAGAAAAGAAGCTCCTGTACTTCCAATACTTGAAAAAATATCAACGGAAACTGCAAAAACATCAGCGTTGTTAACAAAACCCCCTCCTCTTCCTCCTATTCCAAAAAAACCCGATTGTTTCTTTAGTGGATAAATTTTCAGAGACTGCTAAAACAATAATAAACAAACAACATGAATACAGTTTAAGCAATTTTGCTGTTAACAGCTATAATTCAAGAAGGGAGTTTTTAGCGGGCCAGTATAAAGACGATCCAATATCACCCGATGACTGGGCTAATGCGTTGTATAAAATAAATACTGGGATTTTGATACAAGGATGAAGGAGTATAGAAACTTCAAAAGAGAATTTGATTATTATAAAAAACAATAACGACAACAAGAAAGAAAGCGCCAAACACCAACACCAAGACGAAAAAAAACAAGAAGAACCTCAATCGGATGATGATGATGATAATCCTTTTGAGCGTTTACAATATGATGATGATGCACAGGGTTCAACCGGGAAGATATTTTCTGAATCTCGAAGATATTCCATGGGGTATCAGGTAGTGGTCTTGTTATTTGTCCTGGTAATGTTCTTGGTGATATAGCACGATTAGAGGTTCTCATAGGAGGAAAACGAGATGGAAATAACTCACCGAAAATAATTAATGAAGCAGCTGATATCTGCATGCTGTTATTTCAAGGCGGTATCATGAGCATTGATATATATCGAGATTTTATTGACGAGTTAGAGGAAAATATTACGAATTTTCACCATCATGGTTATCACAGTGACTAATCTGATGACGAAGTCATTGCATTATATAAATATCATTTAAATAAGATGATCATACACTACAACCATGACAAACCAACCATCGTCCATATAGTAAACTCGCGGTTTCCAGTTTATAGAGCGTACTATGGTGATGGCTTCGGTGATACAGTTGCAGGGTTATTTGCAATAATGGCTCCAAAAGAGGCGCCGTTAGCAAAACAGTTAGCAATGAAGACCATTGATGTTATTCATGATAAGGGTGTTAATGCTGTTGGAGATCTTTCTGGAAAAGCGTTTTCAGCCGCGAAGGATAAACTAACAGCGCTAGTTCGGCGGCGAAGGAAACCGGGACCACTACCGTCTACAGCAGAGATGCCTGTGAATAATAAATATCGAAATACATAAAAAACTAGCGTCATTGGTGACCAACGACCAAAGCTACATCGCAAATATCATAGCGGGAAGTGGCTTAAAACCACGACGTGGTCGTCGACGACGATGATTTAGATCAACGAATATATAATAAAATGTTCAAACGGTCACCGGATCCAGCTTTTTACATGGACGCCCCAGTGCGCAAGGATGATTCTGTACGCGAGTATCAATACTATGCCTATCATGCAATAGAATCAAATAGTCGATCAAGAATTGAACTTCAAGTTCATGATACCAGTAAATACTTTTTGCCTTGTGAAGCGTTTATCGAAGTAGAAGGAGAACTTTTAACTGCTACTTTTACTCCTGCTGTACCAGCACAGTATCCAGCTGATACTCAAGTCCGGTTTGTCAATAATGGTATCATGGCGCTATTCGAGAGTGCAAGATATCTCATCGATGTAAAAGAGATCAAGTCGATAGAACGTGATGTTGATGTGGCCTCAGCAATAATAGGACTAGCAAGATATTCCGATGATTATACAAGATCGGTGGGCCCTTCTATGATGTTTGCAAAGGATGGTAAAAATGTTGCCGGAGGAAATCAATTTGTTGTTAAGACAACCAAGAAATCAGGCTAATAATGCTAATGTTGATGCTGAGAATATGATTATAAGTACTACTGAGAATTTCAACCTTGGAGCCGCAACACTCATGTCAATGTTGCAAGGAGCTCGTAGATCATTTTCATGCGCGATTCCACTGCATCATATATTTGGATTCTGTAGAAATGTTCGAAAAGTTATCTATGGAGCAAAACATACAGTAGCACTCGTGCAAAAGGTTGATGACAATGACGGAATTTGGAGGATTCCAGCTGATGCTGCACATTCAGATGCTGTTCTGGTAAAGTCATTTTAACAAAACTGTCATTGTGGATGCCAGTACTGACGCTATCAATCACCGCAGAAGAACGATTACTATCATTTATGGACCAAGGAGGAAAATCATTACTAAATTGGCTATCGGTAAGTACAGATACAGATGTTAAACAATAAAATATTAATGGGCTATTTACGTGGAACCTAGCTTCAAAACAAGGTGTTGCTGCGCCACGTCATATATTTATTGCTTTACAGGATAACGCACGAGTTGGCAATCAACTCTTCAGCCATATGATATTTGATCAATTAGGTGTTAAAGACGTCTCACTGAGAATAAACGGCCAGCATGAACCATCCGAAGATATCCAACTTAATTACGGTCAAAACCATATTGCCCGCGTGCATCATCGGTTGTTGTCATATATGGCATTCGATCAAAATGTCGACACTGGTCTGCAAATATCACAATTGGATTTTAAGAATTTATATCCGATCTATTATTTTCCGTTGGAACATCTTGATTGAACAAGACAATCCGTCGTTGATATACATTTTAGAGTTAATGTGCTTCGTGGTGTTATTGCTAATTATAGAGCGCTTGCTGTTATTCTCAGAGACAAATCATTGCTTCTTGAAGGTGTTGGTGAAAGAATGAAAGTGATAAATGCACCAGTGGAAAATATGTAACAATTAGATCAATATGTTATTGTATAATGTCATATAGTCATATTAGTGTTACGTTAACTCCCGGTCAACTCATCAAATTGCAATTGGAATCAGCCAAAAAATGCGGAACCACAAAAACTCTGAAACCCAATCAGATGACTGGCGGGGCGAATAAATTGTCGCTCACAACTCGTCAAGTAAAACATTTCAATGATGCTTTCAAAGATAAAAAGGCGTTGAGATCACTCTCTCTGCATCTGCGATTAAAAAAACGATAAAATCAGGTGGTATATTCCCGCTGTTAGCTGCGATTCCGGCTTTGATTGCAGCAGCGGCCCCAGCGGTAACTAAAGCGGCGGCGTTAGGGACCGTTGGTACCGCAGCAGGAATGGCACTAAAGAAAGCAACTGGAAAAGGATATAAAAAGGAAAAGGTCTAAGACTACCAGGAACCCCGTATTCATGGTACAGCGGAAAGGGTCTGAGAATCCCAGGAACGGTTTATTAACACCAATTTCAAATTTTGATTAACTCGATGCTGCTAAAAATTGGCCATCAAAAACTTCAGATGTGTCTTTATGAAAGATCAGTTGCCTGCACAACCAAAGAGCGTTGAAACAGGTATCATTAATCTCGATAACAGCACCGGACCCGGAACCCATTGGGTTGCATATGCGATTGATCCAGGTGCAGTTGTTTATTTCGATTCACATGGATTAGAACCGCCGAAAGAATTTATGCATTATATAAACCACTTAAAAACTGCTAGTAGGTATTCTACGCTACCACCACAACAAATGAATGGTCCACCAATATGCGGCAACGAAGTATTAAATGTCCTTGATGCTATTTCAACATCTGGAAAACCACCACATGTTGTCATAAATGACTATACTAGCGGTGGCTGGAAATCAAAGATATGTGATTTAGAGAGAGATTATATAGAATAAAATGATTAATATTTGGGGGAGAAATTTATCAGCGCTGAAGAAACCCAAACCTGATGGCGTTCCAACCGGTGATATACAAAAAATCGAAGAAGAAATAGCTGAGACATTGAACTTAGTAAGAATTGATCCCAATGAAATAGTTGTATTTCAAGATCGTCAGGGTAAATTGAAAACCAGTAATGTTTCTCTGGATGATATTTTAGTTAAACAACGAGACTCAACAGAGAACACCGTTGCGTTACTTTCCGATCAGGGTAAACTCAAACCCGGCATACTCGTTTCGACGATTACAGATAAATTAAAAACTCTTAACGATGGATTAAAATTCATACCAAGTTTTTTTGGTGATCCAGCGACAACATCACCAAATTCATCATTAATAAAATCTATATGGACAATATAAAGACTGTCAATGACGAATTAAAATCAATTATGGCTTTCTTCGGCAAACCAGCGGTGATATCACCGAATTTACCATCAATACAAAAATCCATAGATAGATTAATTGAGCTTGATTATAAAATTGATCAATTTGAAAACAAGTATGAGAAGCATGAAAAGGATTTTACCACACTTCGAAATAAAATTGTTAGAGAATATTTTGGAACTCCACCGACGGTCACAATGAAACTAGCAGATATAAAAAGTTTTCTAGATGAAATAACTGCGATTAATTGGCAAATATAAGCTATCAAAACTGATATTAAAACAACCAATGATATTATCAAGGATGATATACATGAAAAAACAAATATTTCTCATGAGAGACCCAACAACGTAGTATACACAATTCAACACAGATCATTTGCGTGGACACCTACAGACACTATATTGATCATCACTGCGGCCGTCAAGGTTATTTATCGATTAACACTAATAATGCCAAATCAATTTAATATATCATAGTCGAGTTCATCTAGGATCAATAATATGATATCAACGATCATCGACAAGAATACAACGGAACAGTTCATGATAGCATCCACTGATAAATATTTGGTTAGGTTTTCAGTAACATGGCCAGTAAACAACTAAATTGAAATCGTAAACGATTGGAAAAAAAAATGTCATCATCAACGGTACCTTCTGTATCTCAATATTGCTATGATTAGGTCATAGAATTTCAAACTAAGCTCAAGACACTCACTGAGGAGTATCAAAGAAAAATAAAAAAATACCGACGAAGAATCTCCGCAGTTGATGTTACTGTGTACTCTGTGAGTGGTGTAATCGCCGGGGCTGGTATAATACTATCTTCGGTGACAATGATTGCTCCGATAGCTGTTCCAATTTGTATATCCGCTGCGACGACAATCGCTGAAATTATTTCAATAATAAAAAAAAAATCATCATGCAGCCAGCTTCAACTGCTTGATTACGTAATTTAATTTCATGTTGTGTCAACCGCATACTCGCAATTGTCCTCGTTGATATCGTCGTCGCTCGATAATACATTAATATCAGATAGTGAATTTTCAGCAATGGTACATATTTATAATTCCGCGATATCGAAATTAGAAATACAACATGAATATAATAACAATGACAACACCGCAGGAATTACTTCAACGAATAGTACAATATACCGAACCAATTCGCAAAATACCACACCGGTGAAGACCAGGATGTTCTCAATAACCTCAACCAATCCTGAATTCAGTGTGAATTTCCCTACTCCGATTCCCGTGAAAGAAATAGCGCTAGCAAAACTACGAGTGTATCACAGTTGGCCTAACATTAGATCAAAATCATTTGGCGGTCAACAACCGAATAATTGCTTGGTGTTTGAGAATAAAAATAAACCCGATGGAACTCCACACTGGAACGTTGTTTCGATACCATCAGGGTCGTACCAAATCGAACAAATCAATGCTGAATTCCAGCGTATAATAAAACCCATTACTGGAGCAGAATCGAAAATCGCTATAACAGTTCATAAACCAACACTATCATCTGCGATCGAGATAAACTCACCCGAGTATTCCTTAAACATCTATCAGAGTTAGAAAAGGACAATACTGGGTTGGCCTGAAATACCTCCTCGACAAGAGCAGCAGAGAGGGTGAATCGGACAACTTTTTTTTTGGTTATTTTTTATTATACCTTTAAAACGGTACGAATAGACCCTTCTCGCGAAAAAATAAGTCTCCGACCCTTATGATTGTTCGCGTTTTCGTTGATGTCGCAACGTCGTTGTCACTCACCCTCTCTGCTGCTAGAACTTTCAGTTCTAGGTTAACCGAATATTTGATCAAGTCCTTACTACGACGAAAATCACTACGATTTTACAAACAGACTAATTTGTAAAACCTCCTCTTGTAAATCAATCAGATTATTAGACTGGTCAGTGAGTTTGAAATTAATTCTGGTTAATGAATTATTATGACATCGCATATAGACTGGATTCACCGGGGACTCAATTATTAAAAATCCTGGAGGAGCTGTTGGTGCAAATGAATACAAAATATATCCTTGCTGAGCTTGATTTGATCGTTCTAGATTAATTTGATAGCTTCCTTCGATCACATCGCATACTAAATTGAGTGCAATCACCGATGAAATATTCACGTTGAACGGAGCAATATGCCTGCCACCACCATCTGGGTCATTATTGTGTTTGAGGGTTTTTATTTCCGGTGATGTTGTTTTTTTCCACGCATCATGAATTATTTTAAAACCAACATAAATGGCATCACTGAGAAGTCTTTTTAGTTCTGGTACGTTATATCCTGGTAGTTTGAATGTTGGGATATCTTCAACGCGGATTTTATAATCTGATGCAAATCCGTCTCTCGATATGGGATAATCTTCATCTAATATATCCTGAATAATTTTTAAATTAAATGTTTCCATATCGTCGATAATTTTGTTGCATGTTTCTACGACGCTGATAAATTCATCTCGGGTGAGAGAGCCGGATTTAAGAGATATTAACAACAGCGAAAAATCATTATTCATTGCCTTGAAATTGTCATTGATTTTAAGATCGTGAGCAGTAAGAAATCTCTCTCCCTTATTTATTATATTGTGAAGGATATTAAAAAAATCTGTAGTGACTTGGTGATCTTTATAACTTTTTACTGGATTATTGGGTTTTATCCTGTCTGTGATATAATCAGTTTTTTTGGGTTCTGGTAAATCAACGGTTTTCCCCCCGGGTGGGATTTCAGGCCATCCCAGTACGGTTCTAATAGAACTCTGATAGATATCTACGACGTAACCCTCTGTGCTTATTTCAATGGCAGATGATAGTGTTGGCTTATGAACTGTTATAGCTATTTTTGATTCTTTTCCAGTAATCGATTTTATTCTACGTTGCAATTCGTTATTGATTTGTTCAATTTGGTATGACCCTGTTGGTATGGAAACAACGTTCCAGTCTGGGGTACCGTCGACTTTATTCTTATTTGCGAATACCAGGGAATTATTGGGTTGTTGACCACCAAATGATTTTGACCTAATATTTGGCCAACTGTGATACACTCGTAATTTTGCTAGCGCTATCTCCTTCACTGGGACCGGAGAGGGGAAATTCACACTGAATTCTGGATTCGTTGAGGTTATTGAGATCATGCTTGTTTGTACTGGGTTCGTGTTCTCCACTATTTGTTGAAGTAATTCCATCTGTGTTGTCATTGTTATTATACTCATGTTGTATTTCTAATTTTGACATCGCAGAATCATATATATCTACCATCGCTGAAAACTCACTCTCTGATATAATTGTATCATCGAGCGATGACGATATCAATGAGGATAATTGCGAGTATGCAGTGGACACAACATGAAATTGAATTATGTAGTCCTGTAGTTTCCGTTGGCTGCATGAGGATATTTTTTTTGTGATTATTGAAATAATTCCAGCGATTGTTGTTGCCGCAGAAATACAAATTGGAACAGCTATCGGAGCCATCATTGTCACTGAAGACAGTATAATACCAGCTCCGGTGATTACACCACTCACAGCGTACACAGTAACATCAATTGCGGTAATTCTCCTGCGATATTTTTTAATTTTCATTGCATACTCCTCAGACAGGGTTTTGAGTCTAGTTTGATATTCTCTGACCTGATCATAGCGATATTGCGATGATGAAATCATTTTTTATTTTAAATGTTCATCATTGAATTGCAGAATTATTTATCGCCAGGTACTTCTGCTACATATTCTATCACCCACGGCATCGTTAATCTAACTGATCTACCTCTAACCACATTTATTTTAAAAAGTACTTCAACTGGATTAGATTTAAACATTACCGTGTTAACACCTGTTCCTAAAATGTTATCGGTTAAATCGACACATGTTATATTAAAATGTTCGTTAGCTATGATTGTAAATCGATAAATTCCCTCAATGTAATTCAAACCACCAAATATGTAACTGAGCGATGGTCCGTCTTTAACCCAATCGAAGATACCACTGGCTATCGTGTTTACAACATTTTTAACTTCATCGTTATGATTCGGCATTTTTACTCTGCGGGCATCTCGAAGTTCTACAAACGATTGTTCGATAGTTTTTAATGTGTATATCATTTCAGGGAGGGTAATTAGTTTTAAATTTTCATCGCTGAAAAATCTTAAATTAAGCAGGTACAAATCATTATTGCGGTCATTGATGACTTTTTGATCATCTATAAACGTTTTAATTTCAGCGATAGATGGTGTAACTACAATTGGGGATCCAAAGAACTTATGAATGACATTTCTACGGAAACTATTGTAGTTTCTTAAATGATCTTCATATTCTTTATCGTGGTTTGTAAATCGATCTGTAATCGTCGAAAAAAGTACACCCGGTTTGAGTTTACCCTGATCGGAAAATAACGCGATAGTATTCTCGATTGCGTTTCGTTGTTTAACTAAAATATCATCCAATGACACATCACTGCTTTTCAATTTACCCTGTTTGTCTTGAAATACAACTATTTCGTTCGGGTCAACATTTACTAAATTTAACGTCTCAGCGATTTCATCTTTGATTAGTTTTTTTACATTACCGGTTGCAGTGTCATCGGGTTTGGGTTTCAGAAGTCTTCCCCAAATATCGATCATGATATTTTATACACCATTCTCTAAAAAGCGATTACTAGTGTATTCATTAACGACAATATGAGGTGGTTTTCTAGATGCTGAAATAGCGTCAAGGACATTTAATACTTCACTGCCGCATATTGGTGGGTCATTGATTTGTTGTGTTGGTAGCGTAGAATACCAAGTCTTCATTGGAAGGGTTTTTATATAACGCATAAACTCTTTTGGTGGGGCTAATCCATATGAATCAAAATAGACAATCCCACGTGGATCAATAGCGTATGCAACCCAGTGAGTTCCAGGTCCGGTGCTGTTATCGAGATTAATAATACCTGTTTCAGTTTTGTTTGGTTGATGTGGTAATTGATCTTTCATAAAAACACCTCTGAAATTTTTAATCACTAGTTTTTTAGCAGCATCCATTAAATCAAAATTGGACATTGGAACCATAGGTTTGGAAATTGAAGATTTCTGAATTAGTAAACCGTTCCTGGTAGTCTCAGGCCTGATCCGTGAACGGATCTCCCGCTGTACCATGAATACGGGGTTCCTGGTAGTCTTAGACCCTTTCCACTGTACCATGAATACGGGGTTCCTGGTAGTCTTAGACCCTTTCCCTTTTTTTATACCCTTGACCTTTCTTCGGTTCATATGATTCAGCAATGCTCTGTACCGCTTTTGTTCCCAAGCCTCCAACTACCCCCAATGCGGCCGCTTTTGCTACTGCTGGGGCTGCTGCCGCAACCAATGCTGGTATTGCAGCAAACAACGGAAATATACCACCTGTTTTTATCATATTTTTGATAGCAGCCGAAGAGAGTGTGATCTGAACTCCTTTTTTATCCTTGAAAGCATCATTGAAATGTTTCACTTGACGAGTTGTCAGCGATAATTTATTTGCCCCGCCATTCATTTGATTAGGTTTCAACGTGATTGTGGTTCCACATTGTTTAGCGGATTTTGATTGCAATTTTTTTAACTGACCAGGTGTCAATGACACATTGATATTACTATATGACATTATACAAATACAGATTGATTCTAATGAAAAAATCCTTCGGATTTTCAATCAAAGATTTTCTACTGGTGCATCTACCATTCTCATTCTTCCTCCAACACCTTCAAGTAGCATTGATTTATCACTGAGAATGACAGCAACCGCTCTATAATTAATAATACCACCAGGACGGGTTACACGGGCTCTGAAGTGTATATCAACGACAGATTGTCTCACCAAGTCGAGATGTTCCAGCGAAAAGTAATAAATCGGATAGAGGCTTTTGAAATCCCATTGTGATATTTGCAAACCGGTATCCACATTTTGATCACGTGCCATAAATGACAACAGGTTATGATAGACACGTGCAATATGATTTTGACCGTAATCAAGTTGCACATCTTCAGATGGTTCCTGTTGTCCGTTTATTCTCAGCGAGACCTCTCTAACACCTAACTGATCAAATATCATATGACTTCGTTCTTGATTACCAGCTCGTGCATTATTCTGTAATGCAATAAATATATGACGTGGAGCTGAAACCCCTTGTTTTGATGCCAGGTGCCATGTGAATGTACCATCAACATTGTCTTGTTTAGTATCCGTAGTCACTGATAACCAACTCAATAACGACTTTCGTCCTTGGTCCATAAATGATAACAATTTTCCTTCTGCTGTGATTGATGGAGTTAACACTGGCATCCACAATGATAGTTTTGTTAAAACGACTTTACCATCAGGAAAAGTAGCATCACGCCATATTGCATCATTATCAGTGCCCTTTCGTACAAGCGCTACTGTGTGTTTAGCTCCATAAATAACTTTTCGGACGTTTCTACAGAATCCGAATATATGATGCAGTGGAATTGCACATGAAAATTGTCGACGCTGTCCTTGTAATGTTGCTACACGTGTTGCAAATCCTAGATTGTAAGTAGTAATAGTATTTATGACATCAAATTCAGCAGGTGGTCTTACATATCCGGCTGGTGCTGGATCAAGTGCTGTAGCTCGTGTTGCCTTGACTCTAGAATACTGGTTGTGTTCAGCGTTATCAGTAATATCCTTTGCAAACATCATAGATGGACCCGCTGATCTTGTATAATCATCAGAATATCTTGCTAACCCTATGATTGTTGTAGCCACATCAACTTCACGGTCAATGGATTCAATTTCTTTTCCATCAATGAGATATCTAGCGCTTTCAAATAACGCCATGATACCGTTATTGACAAAACCAGCTCGGGTAGTTTGGCTAATGTCATATGGAGGATCATTATGTGCAGCATCATTTGTTACAAGTTCTCCTTCTACTTCAATAAACGCTTCACAAGGCAAAAAGTATTTACTGGTATCATGAACTTGAAGTTCAATTCGTGATCGGAGATCGGGTTGTACTGTGTGATAAGAATAAAATTGAAAATCGCGTACAGAATCATCTTTACGCACTGGGGCATCCATATCAAATGCTGGATCAGATGACCTTTTGAACATTTTATTCTATTTATCAGAGTCTAAATCGGATTTTCCATTTCATCGTGAAAAACGCTAGCGTTTTCGTCGTGGTTTTTTAAAGCCACTTCCTGCTATCATGTTTGCTGTCATATTATTTTGGTCCTCTTGATTTACCATCGACGCTAGTTTTTCATCTACTGCGTTATTTATAATTTTACTAACACTTGCAGGCATCTCTGCTGTAGATGACAATGGTACCTGTTTCTCTTTTGGTCTCACTAATGATGTTATTTTATTCTTCGCAGTTGAAAACGCTTTCCCGGCAAGATCTCCAACAGTACTAATACCCTTATCACGAATAACATCAATGGCTTTCATTCCTAGTTGTTTAGCTAACGGCATCACTTTTGGGGCCGTTCTTGAAAAGAATCCTAAAATGGTCTTGCCGAGGCCATCTCCGTAGTATGCTCTATAAACTGGAAACCGTGAATTAACTACATAGACGAGGGTTGGTTTATCATGATTGTAGTGTACGATCATTATTATAAAAACAATAGTGTTTTCAATTGTTATTTAATCGCTATGATACCCATTTGCTAACTCGTCAATGAAATCTCGATATGTTTTGATATCCATGATACCGCCGGCAAATAACCGTTTACAGATATCAGCTGCTTCATTAATTATTTCTGGAGAGTTATTTCCAGCTCGTTTTCCTCCGATGAGAACATCTAATCGTGATATATCATTGATAACACTATCAGGACAAGTGTTTCCAATCCTTGGATTTCCTAATCCACTTCCGCTATAACCAGTTGCTTCATCTAGTTTGTCTGTATCCGTGGTTTGTAAATAATCAAGAGTATCATCATCATCATCATCAGGTGGTAGTTGTTGCTTTTTAGGTGAAAAAGATATTTTCTTTGCAGGTTGTTGTCGCTTTCTTTGCAATCTTGGCGGTTTTTGTTCTTGTTTAAACTCTTCGTATTGATTATACACGTGATCCACCATCCTGATATATTCAATGTATGATGCACTATCTGTCTTTTTTTGACTTTTTCCAGTTTTGTTTTTCTAGAATATATCAGCCCAGTGAGTGAAATTCTTAACAAACTTATGATGTTCTGGTTTCAACATTTTTTTTCTGTCTTCATAGGACGTAACAACAAGCGTAGGAATTTCTGTTGGATCAGTCTCATCAATTGCTGCTAACCCTTCTTCGTTAAATCTCATGCGTAAGTCCTCTACTGTTCTTTTTGATTCTATTTGTTTTGTTTGTTCAGTTTTCGCTGCTAGTTTTTCAAGCTCACCAATAACAGATTTCCCCGTCTCGGGACCATCTCCCAGTAAAGCACGCTCTACCCCTTTCGTTGCTGTGGTTACTGGTTTAAACAACTCTTCAGACCCCAGAGCAAAATCAGTTTGTAAACTCTGTCGTTGTTGCAGTTTATTCCTGACAGAGTCGCGAATTGGTATAAATTTCTTAATTGCATCTAGTCGCTCACGAGCCAATCGGGTTGTTAATGCTTCATTGACCATTATTTGAAATCAGAAACCAGTTTTCAATTGTAAAACAATTTTTCCCATCGATGATTCCATCCTTAACGGTCCAATTTTTTATTGCTGTGAAATATTTTTATTTTTTATCCTTTGATTTTGCCTGTTTTGGTGCCATTTTGGTGGTTTTCAGTTGAAAATCTCAAAGAGATTTTACAGTCAAGTAGTCGATTTTACATGGGATTTTCCATAAGGAAAAGCTGTTAAAACTCATTTTTGATGATTTTTAGCCATTTTTCATCAACTTTTGCCTGTTTTCAGTGATGTTTGGTCATTTTTCATCGATTTTCCTCAAAAAACCTCGTAGGGTCAAGTAGTCGATTTTACATGGGAAAAAGTTCTTAAAAGTTAGGATTCGATTTTATTTTCGCAGTGTGAAATATTTTCACTGATTCAATCAAAAAATGAAAATCTCAAGGAGATTTTACTGTCTGACAAATCTTTTGAGGGCCGGTCAATCAAAATAGTTCATTTTCTTGAATTAACGCTCGTAAGTTTCTAATTTTAGAATTAACTTCCTTTTTCAATTCATATTCGTTACCCAATTCTTTTCGTATTCCTTCCACGATAGTATATAACGGAACAAACACATCTACTTCACTGGAAAATGCAAGAGAGTCTCGAATAGAATTTTGAATTTTTTTTGATGAGTGCATATTTCTTTGGTAACATATACTTGTTAGTGCTAACTCCGTATTCTATATCCTGAAAATCCAACTTGATTTGATCAGGATTTAACCCATCTGACAATTTAATATTCTGATTTTTCAATTTTGCAATTTCAACTATGATGCTATTCATAATTTCAGAATTCATATATGATAATACATATTTCTAATTCATTTTTCAAAAATAAATGAGCTGTTAATATTTTTAAAATTAATTCTGTATATATAAATATATTTTTTAAAATTAATTCTGTATATATAAATATATTTTTTAAAATTAATTCTGTATATATAAATATATTTTTTAAAAATTAATTCTGTATATATAAATATATTTTTTAAAAATTCAGTCTGTATATATAAATATATTTTTAAAAATTCAGTCTGTATATATAAATATATTTTTTAAAAATTAATTCTGTATATATAAATATATTTTTTAAAAATTCAGTCTGTATATATAAATATATTTTTAAAAATTCAGTCTGTATATATAAATATATTTTTTAAAATTCAGTCTGTATATATAAATATATTTTTTTAAATTAATTCTGTATATATAAATATATTTTTTAAAATTAATTCTGTATATATAAATATATTTTTTAAAAATTCAGTCTGTATATATAAATATATTTTTTAAAAATTCAGTCTGTATATATAAATATATTTTTTAAAAATTCAGTCTGTATATATAAATATATTTTTTAAAATTAATTCTGTATATATAAATATATTTTTTAAAATTAATTCTGTATATATAAATATATTTTTTAAAATTAATTCTGTATATATAAATATATTTTTTAAAATTAATTCTGTATATATAAATATAAATGCAGACAAAAATAAATATCAACCATGATGAGCGATTATCAGTCATTTGGCCCCCTTGGTATAGGCCGTTTTGGTTCTATTTGCATTAATTGGGTCCCTTATTAGGCCTTTGTGTCTTTCATAGGGTCCTTTGTTAGAGCATTTTTCTGTTTCTGTCTTATATCAGAATGTTTTTTTTGTGTTTTTGCTCTTTGAGATATGACCCTATGACCGTTTCTATTAGCCTATAATTCATTCTGGGGTTACCCAATGTGCATCCAAACCTTTTCTTGGCCGGTAATTCATTTTGAACACCATACGGGGCTACCCAAATGTGATGGAGAGCTAATTACATCCATGGATGCTATTTATTTTAGGGCATTTATGTGTTTACATTCAACAATGCAACCCATGAAATCAAATTCATGGTTGCGTAAGTTGTCAAAAACCGACAACCCACCGCTACCGTAAATTTGATAGCATGGGTTTGCATGTTATGTGAATGCACATAGAGGGGTTGCCCTTCTTCCCCTCAATTAAATAGAAAAAAAAACATCCACCGTTTCACCATCAGACAATTTGTCTGCTATGGGGCGCGAACATGTGAAGAATAACTGTCTGGGTTTACAGTTAGACCACTATTCACGTCTATAAAGAATAACGTTTTTTAACGTATATATGTTGTAACTATTCATATGGTATATAAAGGGAATTAATACAGCAATCCGCAAGGTATGCTATTTTATTTTCTTGAATTACTTATTAATGGTGTTTCACAGTATTTAAATGAGACAGAATATTTGCATTAAACACTAGAACAAAGAATATAATTGTTTGAAAACATTTCTTTTCTTACAAAACAATGCCCAGCCGCTGAATCACAATACCCATTAAACAAGTTAACACAATCTAAGGGAGAAAAAATACACGTGTGTTATCCTGTAACGCCTGCATCTCCGGATCACATCCTATGTTTATGAAATACGCATTAATCGCACGTGAGACAGAATATTTGACTTAAACACTAAAAAAAAAGAAATATTTTCTTTTCCTATAAAAAAATACCCAGTCGCTAAATCACAATGATAACTCCCTTGGTTATATCCATTGGTTATATTTAAGAGTTGTCTCCCTTGGTGTTATAGACATACGTTCGAAAATCGAATTTTTTGTCCTGTCTATTTTGAAATGGTAAAGAATTATTCTGAGAATCGGAATCAATATAACCATCCTTGATTCTATTATTCAAGAATTAATTTATCATTCAACACCTACAGAGAACATTAAATGTTCACATATTAATCTATCTATCTGACTGATCAAATACCACAAATCCAACTGGATTCTTCAATCTGCGGTTTCTGATAATACCATTACGGAATGCTTCATAATTAACAAGCACGGGTGAGGTCTGAATTCTTGGTTCATTTGTATAATAACACTATTTTTCTAATTCATTGTTTGGTTTAATTATAAGTCTCTGTATATAATCTTGAGGAGTCTTTATTATTTTGTCATCGTTGGGGTCAATGACAGTATTTTTTATTCTTTTATCATAATAGCGTTTTAGTTCCCTGTATCGTTTGCCGCCACACATAACACATAATTGCGACCTCCCCCTAACCCCAACCCCACATCGAATACAGGGTAACGGACCAAGGCTTCCACGACGAAAGCTTTGCATATGATACCAACAGAATTCATTTCTGCATGATTTGTTACACGGTGTCACTGATCCAATCATAAGCCATTTGCAATGATTCATTATACTTAAATCTTTCATTTAAATGCTTGTTTTAATTATAGTATGGAGGAGTTCGAGAGATTATCGAAAATTAAGCCTTGGAAAAGTGTTCAATTCAATCTTGATAGAGTTTCTGATACACCAAAGAATAAAATTCTTGATAGAACCTTGATTAGTAAAATCAGAGACTGTTTTAATGAATTCAAGCGTGATGGGGCAGCTCATTGTTGGTCAACATTTCGAATTGATGGTGTTGTTGACGCTACCATGAATGATGAAAAAGCAGCAGTGATAATCTCACGTCTTGGGGAAGAAAGAAATTTTTTTCGAATAAAATTTCTTATCCGTGATAATGGAAAATGGATCATTAGGGACAAATACGAGCCTATTCTTAAGGACAAAAAAACTGTCACTGTGACTCAGGATTCAAAACCAGGAATTTTGACTGGAATTGACAAACCCTACTACGAAAGATCTTATCCTGTCACAGCAGTTGTTGACGGGATCTATCCGCTCAATGAAAAACCTGATATTTCAAAACTAGCACCCATGAAATATTCGATAGGGCTCAATTGTGTAGCAGCACGAATAATGGAACACTTCACAAATGCGTCCCGGGGAAATAAACTAACTGATCTAAGACGAAAAAAAATAACCGAATGGGAACTGACAGTAAAACAGCATGGGGCAACAATTCAAGATATAGCCAAATTAGAAACATCATTGAGATTTCCAATATCGGTAAGGACAATCACCGGAGAAGTATTATACGAATCGAAATATAAATCAAAAGGGACTCCCATTGAAATTATTGATCATAACGCGCACGCGTGGTCATCTGCAGTAACAATATTCCCACGGGATAGAACCGTAAAATATCTATCCCAAACTCTGTTTGGAACCGAAGAGTTTTTTTCAGAGCAGAAATTATTTGATGCTATTTACCATTTGAGTAAAAACGATTCTGTGTCAGTGTGGCTATTTCATAGTACTTCAGACGAAGAATGTAGATTTGATCAGTTTGTAAGGCCCAACGGAGAATTATACCGTACTGAAGAGCTGCATAATCAAATGAAACAACTAGCTAGTGAAATTTCTCCCCAGAGTTCTCTGGGGGAAGACAACGATCAATTATTAGCAAACTGTTTTACAGTACCATCAGTTGCAGCACATTTTGCTAGAAAGAAAAACGCGTGGAAACCAACCCGAAGTGAGTTCTTATCAGATGTCAAATTGTCCTGTCTTGAATACAGCCATGGAGGATTATGGAACACAAAATACACCGCTGATACCGTTATTTCAGTTGATATGATTGCGTGTTATCCAGGAAGTTTTCTTGGGTATGGAGGGTGTGAGAAATATTTCAAACGATTTGGACATCCTACACACGAAATGACCCGTGTTGCTATTAATGGACCACTGCCACATTTCGATTTAACCGGATTCGCTTGTGTAGCATCATTTGAAATGGCTGAAGGGCTTCATCCGTGTAGTTATCTTTGGATTGGTAAACACATGTCTGAAAAACACTGGATGCCAATAGTGTTATTACGGTATATGCTTGATTGTAAGATGTTGAAATCATTAATTGTCAGTGAAGCAATTATATCCTATCGAGCACAGAAATCAGTTTGGTTACCCCAACCTGATCTAGAAAAAATAATTAGCGAAGAGCGAAAACTGTTTCCTGATTTTAATGAACAACAAATCATGGATTGGTCCAGACAGTTATTTGAAATCAGAAACAATGAAGCAAAAGACCTTGGACGAAGAATAATCGGTAAATTTACCCAAGGTGGCAAAGATGATAATACGAGATATTCTTCACGATTGATTATAGACAATGCTGAATACGATTTTGTAATCAAAGATTTAACGAATAGGGGCAGATATGTCAATCGTAAGGACGCATTTATGTCCGATGGAACCAAATTGGGTACAATTGTTACTTACACTGATGGATACCATCCGCAGTACACATATTTGAGAGCTTATATGCTTTGTTATGCTTCTATCAATCTGTTTTCAATGATCAATAGATTTCCTACCACCGCAGTTAGAGTTGCTACTGACTCATTTTACATAAATAGCAAAATGGCTGATTTTAAGGCTACTGGCAACGAGAATTGGGGGTCATGGAGAATTAAGAAGGAAATGCTTCATGATTATATTCCATCAGCAGATGTTACCATTGAAAATAATTACTTAGAAAGCAATCAGTGTTCCGAATTTTCTAGTGCACCACCGATTTCTGATCCAATCTGTAGATATAAAACAGTTTATTTAAATGGCTGTGGTGGGTCAGGAAAAACAACCCGGGTAATTGAGTTATTCCGTCGTGGAAACGCTAGCGTTTCTAACATGATTGTGCTAACACCGACTCACAGACTCGCCAGAGAGATGAAACAACGAGGGGTAAATGCCTGCACTTATCATAGTTTCATTAGATGGAAGGGAGATAAATGGACTCCTGAGCGCATGGGAGAGAAATTTATTCCTGAAATTATCATTTGGGATGAAATAGACACAGTGTCCGAAGATGTCTTAAAAATATTTCTTGAGTGGTTGTTATTGAAGAATACAAAAGTCGTCATGTGCGGTGATCACGGCCAACCACCACCATTTGTCGGTGCATCTCCCCATGAATGGCTAAAGGGTTTTGTAGACTACTATGAAGAAATTGATACTGATCATAGATCACTTGATAATGAATTAAAAGAGTTTAAGAAATTAATTAGATTACAACCGGATAGAACCCAGTGTGAAATAGCCCGTGAAATAATTTCGGAAACTCCCATGAATGAGTTTTCGGAAGCGTGGAGACCAAATGATTTAATCATTGCAAGTATAAAAATAGTCAGGGATACACTTCAGATGAAGTTATTTGAATTGCATAAACAAAAATTTGCAACACTTCCAGTACCGTTATGTTATAGGCCATCGGATACACGAAAACAGAACATCGAAGTTGATATTCCAGGCCTGACAGAGTCAAGGCGTGAAAAGCAGATTCTTGTATTAAATGATATTGTGCTGGTTGATATCAATGTCGTTGAAGATGCATTGCGTGCTAATAAATCCCCATGTACGCTAGGTTATGCAGCAACAATACACTCTTCACAGGGATTGACTATATCGGATACAATTGTTTGGATGGTAGATAATGGCATAGAATGGTTGAATTTAGTCTATCTCGCAGTGTCTAGCGTACGAAAAATAAATCAGCTTCGAAGAATTGTCTTCGATGATGAAATCATTGGTGGCGATGATGAAATCATTGGCGATGATAATGACACCACAATAGATGATATTCTTGATAAAAAACTCTCCGGTTACAAACAACAAGACAAAAAAAAACAACGAGAATTTGATATTGATGCTGAATTAATAATTACTCTGAAGCATCAACAGAATAATCACTGCGCGAGTTGCAATTGTATAATGCGTTGGCAGTATTCGGATAAGGATCCTCGCCAATTCACCGTTGACAGAAAAAATAACAATCTCGGTCATGTCAGAAATAATGTGATGTTGACTTGTCTTGAGTGCAATAGACGCAAGGGTGCTAGTTAAGCCCATGCGGTGGTAATTGAGTATCCTCAGGTATCACTTGTAATTGTTGTCTAGTAAAACCCCGTTGAGGGGCAGTTGAATCCAGTTTATAGATTGGAGGTCTACCCGTAGATCGTGTTATACTAGATATCTTGTGTGCAGTAACACTCCAAATAGGATCAGTAGCCCTTTTTGTGCCACCCTCAAGCTCTCCTGGTTCGTATAAGTACCTCACAATGACATTACTACCAAGAATTGGTTGGGAAACGCTAAAATCTTTTTGAATTTCCATTTCAGGTATTGACTTCTTTTTAATCGCATTGATAGGTTTCATGTTGATGGTTCTAGTAATCTCGTTATTCAGTGCAGTAATCACAGCTGGTAACCTTTTAACCCATTCACGGGATCTTTTTTCTTGGATGAATTCTTTTGCGTATTGATATCCAAATAACCGTTCAGCAAGGGTTTTATTAAACCGTTCTACAATGGCCTGATCACGATGTAGCGCAGTATGTCCTCGTCTGATAGTGACTTTATGATTTTTCATTATTGATAACACTGCACCCTGAAATTCCTTGCCCGGATCAACTTGTAACAGATTTGGCCAGTGCAGAGGGCTCCTTCGATAAATCCTTTCAAATGCAGAAGCCACTTCAGTGGCTGATTTTGTTTTTAACGGTTCTGCTTCTTTGTATCGACTTGCAATATCAACTACGGTTAATGCGTATTTGTAACCACGATCATGTGGCAGAAATAATAGATCAGCCTGATGAACTTCATTGGGTCCGGTCACATCAAAATGCGAGAAATTGATTTGTTTAGGCGGTGGTAGATAAATTTGCCATAGTGCCTGTTTGGATAACCAATGAGCCGCAGTGGTTTTTTTCACTTTTGCAGCGCTAGCGAGTTTATGGATTGCTGATTTACCCCTCCAGTATCCTCTTGGGGAATAATAAATAGAATCCATGTTGTTATTAATTACCAGCACCTAACATCAATTTACTTTTCATAGCCGATTTTATCAAAAAGGAAGCCAATTTTTCTTTGAAAGATTTATCAGAAATAGCATTTAACGCATGAATTAATTTCACATCTGCTAGATGCCTGTGCTGCAGATTACTGCTTTTATAAGATACATCATGAAGGTGACAGGCCTTATCAAATAGCGTTTATTGGTTCCTCACCGGGTCGGGGCTGATTTTGATCATTGAGTCTGATATCAAGTCTTGTTCCCGGTCCACAGTAGCTATATCCTGGAAGGTGCTTTTCTCCGGGGTATTTTGCCCATGGGGTTCCAGGGAGTTTTGCTAATTTGGCTGCGATATCACCTCCTCGTTTTTTTTTAAAGGTTCCTTGAGTTCCTTGGGTTTAGAAACAAATCTAAATTTCTTTGTACTACATTGTACGCATTTACCAGAAAGCGCTGATCGGTTATTTCAAGTTGTAATCGTCGTCAAGTCATCTGTGCCAGTACGTTTTTTACACTTCACACAATATAGATCCATAATTTATATATAACGGCATGAATATAATTGATTATTCAGCTACCCGACGGCGGGAACCTATTAAACATCATGAAATGTTGCCGAATTCAATTAGAATGATTATAATCGGACCATCTGGAAGCGGAAAGACACAACTGCTACTTAATTTGATAACGAGATGGATGAAATGGAACAAATTGTATTTAATAGCCCCGAGTGTAGACGATCAGCGATGCTATGAAGTGCTAATGGATTTTAACGAGAAAGCAAAAGAATTTCAAATCGATGAAGATTTTATTGAGTTTATTACTGATATAGAGGAAGCCCCTTCCGTGGAAGACATCGATGGAAGTATTAACAATTTAGTGGTATACGATGATATCATGTTAGATAATCAAAAAAATCCTGCTAGAATATTTTCCCGAGGCAGGCATAAAAACACTGATGTGATCTATGTCACTCAACGGTACACACAAATACCAAAAGTGATCAGAGATAACTGCAATGTGTTGTGTGTATTTAACGGCGTTGATACTCATACGCTACGAAATATTCATCAAACTTGGTGCAGCGGTGATATGAATCATAATCAGTTTAGAAATTTCTTTAGTCACGCTCAGTCAAAACCACACGGATTTGTGACAATAAATTTAGCAGACCCTAGGACACGATATCGTATCGGACTTGATCAAATATTCGGTTAACCTAGAGTGACAACGACGTTGCGACATCAACGAAAACGCGAACAATCATAAGGGTCGGAGACTTATTTTTTCGCGAGAAGGGTCTATTCGTACCGTTTTAAAGGTATAATAAAAAATAACCAAAAAAAAAAGTTGTCCGATTCACCCTCTCTGCTGCTACAAGAAATATATACCACCTGAACCGAAAAAATCTGATTATGTCACAGACAATAAATCATATAATGAATTTAACCCCAGAATAATCGACGGTTCTTATAAAAAACTGTTAACAGAGCCTGTTTTTCATTGCAATGGAAGATGGATCTTTCGACAGCAGGATGGATGTTGGGTTGAACCTAGTTCACATCAAATCTCGAGAATTTTTAATGCTTTTAAACGAGAACATAAGAATAATTTAGATAAATTACGGCAAAGTTTTCAAGAACTAACTGTTGATTTATCGTCAAAAACTTCAATT
The DNA here is from genome assembly GCA_029339505.1 of Unio delphinus. NCBI lineage: Eukaryota > Metazoa > Mollusca > Bivalvia > Unionida > Unionidae > Unio > Unio delphinus. The sequence continues at coordinate 10,326,736 of JAQISU010000162.1, forward strand.
ATCAAATACACGGAAACATTAAATCAAATCGTATACGATATGGAATTGTTTAACATACGACTTATTCAAGAAGTATTAGATGCCAAGGACGGCTGTGATAGAATAGAATTTGCAGGAACACCCAATATACGTGTAGAAGATATTCCGACATTTAAGTTTCCCGATTTACAGAATTTAAAAAAAATTCAACCAATGATCTCTTCGATTGGTACCTCGCCCAAATGCTCGCTGCAAGGAAAAAATTGGAACCACCACCAACTATCCTCAGACATAATAATGAACCAAACGGAGGCTGCAGACATATCGCTCCTCAAAATGTGAATATATCCTCTGTGAAGGATTGAATTTAGTATGTGATGTTATCGAAGGAAGCTATCAAATAAATCTCGAGCGATCAAATCAAGCTCAGCAGGGATATATTTTATATTCATTTGCACCAACAGCTCCTCCAGGGTTTCTAATCATTGAGGATCCAACTAATCCGGTCTATATGAGATGTCATAAGGATTCAATAACGAGAATTAATTTTAAACTAACTGACTAATCCAATAATCTGATTGATTTACAAGGCGAGGTTTTACAAATTAGTCTGTTTGTGAAATCGTAGCTATTTTCATCGTAAAATAATTGTTAACACATAGCAGCAGAGGGGGGGGGGACAACTAAAATGGCGTCTTTTTTTTGCCAAATGGACCCTTACGAGGAAGCCTTAGCTTACCAAATAGAACTTTCTATTAAATATTTACTAGGAAACCTCAATTTGTCAAATGGACCTTTCTCTTAAATATTAACGAGAAGGAAGCCTCGTCGACGCCTATAATGTTTGTCGGATTCCCCCACCCCTCTGGTACTAGACACGTTTTTTTTTTTCACGACCACATTTGGTACGCCATACAATTTGATCACCAAACTCATTAGGAACTCATTAGGAACTTGTTGCTTTTGTTGGTGTTAGGTTTAATTCCAGTTTTCAGCATAAGATATAGGCTTTACATAGCGGCCAGTATAAATGGTAGAGGAAGAACCCAGGACATCTCCTGAATGAAGTACCGATCCACTATGAAAATCGTTAATGACAATGGAAGTCAAACTGGATTCATCGTGGAAATCGGTAACATGCAAGTTTAAGGACACCTTGCTAATACTAATGATGGTTATTACGAAACAAATTAAGAGACAGAGGCGATAAAGACAAATAACCCAAAATATCAGAATCCTTTTCGCAACTAAATATCAATTCGATGGATATTTCGTAAATATTCTAATGTATTATTCAACATCTGGTCAAAATGATTTCCACTTTTAACTTTTAGTTTGTCAAAGCCCTAAACGAATCTCAGCTACGTGCACAAATAGAGTACCATGAAGTAGCTCTGTGTGTCAAAGGTTAGGATGCCAAAGGCTTTCCTTACACTTTTCTCTCAATTATTATGTCATTTTATCTAGTAAGAAACAAAAAACGTTCAGAAGACATCATCATCAACAAGAGGTGTTTTATTATCATATCGACTTAACCAAGGATACAATCTTATAATTGTGTAATTTGATGTTAAAGAGTACAAGTTCGTGGGATACAGACTATTCATTATTAATAGTCATTCCCTTTAAAGTTAATGATGTCAATGCCTCTTATGAGGACGATGCAAAGAAAAAAAACCTTCACCATGAACTTATACTACTTCACTATCATTATATCAGTAAATTGCATTTTGACAGAGTCACAATTGGCATCGAAGGAATATGATCAAAAAATGTATTTTTGAATGTAAACTTCCTGGTAAAACCACTTTTTCGAGTACATAATTGATACCAATATATCGTGCGAATGAACATATCACTCGACCACCAGCAATATATATCTTAAAACCGATGAACACTCAAGAACTGGATGATTTAAAAGGTGATTCTTTGAAGAAAGGGAAAAAATGTCTTTAAAATGTCCTTATCGACAATATTGTAAAACCAGCCTTGGTGACATACTTACAAAATTAACTTCGAAAAACAAAACAAAAATCATCCTATGGGTCGCCTTAATACCCCCATGAACTATCTGCATGCGTCTTGCGAAGGCATTACGTGGTATTCCGCAGGAAGGAAGAGATATTTACAAACGTGGAAATCCCCGCGGCTCTCAAACATTTTCGCGGTAAAGAAACGAAAGTGCAAGAACTTGACAACTAAACGTCGTCGGTTTTTTCCTGAAACAAGAATGTATCCAGCTACTTGTGAATATTACAAGGCAAAACTGTTTGCAACGCCACCAGAGTGATGACAATGCTCCTTCTCCTATAAGTCTTATGATTGTTAGGTTTGTTTGCACATAAATACAATCTGTGCAAAACACGTCATCCTTTCTCGTTCTTTGAAATGACTGGGAGTTGTAATTACTCAAAATTCATATGGAAGAGTAAAAAAACATTCGGTGGGAGATTTTATATACAAATGTCGCTTTGGAGAAGATATATAAGGTTGTATTTGATGGTATTGAAAATAGATATTTGGTAGTAAATTATGTATTGGTTAGTATGTTTGGGACATGTCATGACAACTTTTGCAGCATATTGTAAAACAACAAGGTATTGGATAGTAACGTATGTATTAGATAGTATGTTTGTGACATGTCATCACACGTTTTACATCATACCCATTCCTTATCATAGCAGGTGTCATTATTTAGATACTAGCTGTTAAGGTGCTAGGAATGTCAAGTAGTACATATTTATCCACTTGTACACTTATTGTAGATTCCAATGTCAGGTTGAGCCCTTTGAAACCTTGCACTCAAAAATAAACTTCCTTATATTTTCTTATTAAACCTGATACATTTCGATAGTAAACAAAACGTGGTAGGTTATGGAATGTATATGCGGTGTTTTGTATTATAATCACAAAGTTGGTGGTGGATTGTATGCAGAGAGTGCTGGATTGTAATTAAAACAGGTGCTGAAATCAAGCATCGCATGTTGAATTGTACTCATATTGTACTTTATATAGTATATAAAGTGTTACCATTACTTTATATAGTATATAAAGTGTTACCATTACTTTTTCCGTATACAACATGTTTTGTTTGAATATAAAAACAGCGTATAAACGTTACCAATAAGTTTCCCCGTGTCCTTATAAATTTGTCGCCATAGATTCATTCATCCCAATAAAACATTGTCCCCAGAAACATACTTGTCTCTATCATTACATGTTATACTGGTCAAATTTAACATAGGATTTCTCTTAACTATTTATAGTGGCACATATTCTTATCCAACTTTAATAATGTACTATCTGACCTAAATTGAGTTTCAGAGGATTGCGTTACTGAGTGGTCTAAAGCACTAGTCTTCGCCGATCACTGTCATATCACGGTTCTACGCATCGGTTCGTGACTTACAATATGTAGCTTAGATATGGGAGAAACTTTCCAGATCCTCCATCTGTGTCGGAAGTTCTTGCCGGGTTTTCATTCTGACCGCCATGTGTAGCCTATATATTGAGTGTTGAAAATGGCGTTAAAAAAACAACAACCAACCATCCTTGGTATCTATATACTCGCCATAACACTTCTGTCAGATGATAACCTGTAGCCTTTATGATAATCAATTGTCTCACAAACGTTCCTCCTTAATACTAATCAAGTGCGCCTTTGAAAACAGAACTTGATATGTTTCAAATAAACGAATGGATTAATACGTTATCTGAATGTGACAATTGATAACAAAGAATAATCACATAATTACTTTTTTTCATTATACGCAGAATCCAAGTGGATTAGTCAATACACATTGCACTTTTGTGCAATACTGGTGCTATCTATTCACACGTTCTCTAATGGTTAGGTAATATTAAGGAAAACTGAACATTTAAGTTTTTTTAGGGAATAGAATCAGATGCAATAGCAGCTCATCATCTTAACCATAATGGCGATACTATTTCCATATAATTACAAGGTTTTTAGGTGAAGACATATCAGTAATGTTAACTAGCATCCATCGGCAGATTTTAGTGGCCCAATTCGGATTTTCGAATTTGGAATAAGCATTGAACCTGAAAGTTGAACGCATTGATCATTAAGATTCTATCACTTTTAAACGGTCAAAGTCTTAATGAAGGGTCATTTCGACCAATCTTTATAATCTTTCCTATGTCAGTGTTAAAACTCCAAATCAGCAAACGTTCCGACTTAGTGAAATTTACTGGATATCTTAGCATGGTTTTGGAAAATTCCAAATCGTCATTTTTCAATGGGCATAGTGAAATAACGCAATTTAGAGCTTCTGACTGACGAAATAAAAATTTGTCCTAATAAAAGTTTAGATGTGATTATGTGATATGATTTTAACGTAGCTTCAACACTTTTCCAGTCATATAGCTTCGATGTTTGCAGTGTGGCAGTTTATATTGATATCGAGCTATGGGGCATAATGCCAATGACATGAATCAGGATGTCTCACCCAGTCACATTATCATGACACCAGGTCGACCAGTCGTAGCACTAACCTATCAAAGCTGACAGCCTAGCTAGGCAGATGTTAGTCCATTTTTGTAAGTCTTTATTATGACAAAGCCTGTGTCCGAACTCAAAATCTTTCGCATCTGACTCGTCAGTCCGAAGACGGAAGTGCGGAAAAAAGAGTGGATACTCGTGATGGCCGGAACTGAGGATGTGACGAGTTTAAAGCAAAATACATAAAACTACATCAGGGATAAGGTAATCGGAATAGAAGGGCTCAATGAAATGGATCAATTCGGAACGCGGTAGAGAGAAAGGTTATGCAATTATTTACCACTATTAATTTAGCTGATTACATTTTTTTTTCTTGTCTAGGGTGGCTTGTATTGCCTTATTTCTTCTCAATAGTTTTGCCCAGTTCTCTGTCGATATTCCAACTTTTCACTCATACCGGGCCATAAATTCGAGGGAGGTTATTCATTTAATAAAGCAGCTAAATCATATTATTTACCGGTCTTACTAAGATGGTGACGATACACTAACCCATCATTGGTCATTTTTCGGAGTAAATGAAGCCATAATAACATAGTCATATCGGGTTCGGTGTTGTTTTAGGCTGAAATTTCTTATTGTCTAAAAGCTGAAATGGCATAATATGTGGAGCGCACAGAGAATACTTTATAACGCGAGAGAGAGAGAGAGAGAGAGAGAGAGAGAGAGAGAGAGAGAGAGAGAGAGAGAGAGAGAGAGAGAGAGAGAAAAAAGAGAGTGCTTTTAGTTGTTTTTACGTGTTGCCTTAGTAATTAAATAAATAGAAGGAACTTTTTGATCGAAATATAAACGTAATAAGTGACACATTCAGCATAGACAGCATGTGTAGCGGAAGACATCAAAAGTAAGAAAAGACTGCGCTTACTGCAATGAATAATCTCTCGGGGAGATGTAAATAATCTCAAACAAACGCATTAACAAACAATGTACATACCCCACAAAATCTGGATCCGTTGCCAATTGCGAATTCACACTTGTTATTGTAGGAATACACCTCACCAAGCAGTTTACTGCGTAAACGCCTTCCATTCATAATCGTTGTAGAAAGCATCAACATTGGTCAAGCACGTTCTAAAAACACATAAATGAACAGTCGACAGTGCAAATATACACACACACACACACACACACATATATATATATATATATATATATATATATATATATATATATATATATATATATATATATATATATATATATGTATATCTATAGATATTAATTGGCAAACGATTCTGAGAATGCTAGTTTTCTGATTTTATACAAAGAAAACTAAAACCCACTACCATTATTCTTGTAACAGTTTGTCAGATTCAATAAATGTTTGGAAACAAATTTGTGATATGTTATCATTATTGCTTTGCTACTATTTGTCGACTGTCAAAAGATATACAAAACGTAATAACGACACGTTTAACTCATTTAGACAACGTTATATGTTTGAAATGCACTGAGGAAATTAAAGGGATCACACCTTTTCTTACACCGATCACAAAAGTAGCAGGTTGTAAGTTCCAGTTTCGACACGTTAATCTGTAACTTTCAAATGAATTGTAATGAACACTTGGAACGCTGCTGTCGGTATGGTAGCACTAACTCTGAACACCTAGAATAGATTATTAGAAAATGGGTGTGCCCGTAAGAATACATGAACAGATGAGAGACACTGAATAACAATTTCCGGACATAAGAGCTTTTTCTTAGTCTCTTTCTCGTGACTGATATTTACGAGGAAAAGATTATCAAGACGCACAAAACGTACGATCTTTGTTGTTTTATATATATATCTTTTGCCCTATTTCACTAATCGTCATACTCAATAATGGTCGAGATGCTTTTCTATCAAGACCACAATTAGAACTGCAACCTATAACATTCATAGTTTGGCATTTATTTATTGAAAGAAGAATCCATTTCGGGAAGGAAAGCTAAGTATACGGTAGAAATAAAAATCAAAGTATGATCAGATAATTTCCAAAGATTACACAATATTTTTAAACAACAATGGTCTTCATGGATGGTCATTGTTACATCTTATGCCTAGTACTTTATTTCATTAAATTTATTAGACGCAAGCAAAATAATACTAGTGCATTATAAAAACCATGATATGATATCAGGTACTCTTGTTCAGTTGTGTCAGCAGATTCAAACGAAATCATGCTTGTGCTTTCATTATCGAGCGTGTGTTCTTTAACAGACGTTTATAATTACTGCAGGTACTGAGGTCCGAATATTCTTTATGCAGGTGTAGAGTTAAATCGTTCCATTATAGTCGAGTCGTGACGTAAATTACCATGTCCAGCATGAACCTGCACGTTTTAATTGTAAAATAAATATCAGTAACTCTGATAAATGTTTTGTATGAGTCATCTTAAAGTTGCATAACTATTGTCAACTAAACTAAAATCTGACTATTGAGAGCACTAGTCATCTCAATCCCTTAGCATTCATGTCTGACCTGTACCCTGAAAGCAGACTTGCAGCGAATAATCCAGGCACTTAAAATGAGATGCTGTAGAACCATCCATGGCATCTCTCATATCGACCACATTGCAAATGAAGAAGTGTGTAAAACGATCAGGCACAAATTAGGCCATTATGAAGACCCCGTCATCACTATCAAAAACATTAAACTGATATGATATGGCGATGTCATTAGCGCAAACAGTCTATCCGCAGCATTACTTCAGGGAATCGTCTAGGGTGGCAGAGGAGGGGTAGACAGAGAACAAAGTGGACTGACAACATCACGGAATGAAACAGGTAAAGGTTTGCGACACAAACATAGGCATATGATTTAACAAGTTGAGGGAATTGGTCAGATGTTCAGCAGCACAGTGCCTCAACGACCACACTAGGTCAAAAGACTGATGGTGTTGAATAATACCAGCGTTCCATTCATGACTAAAATATACTGGTATATCAATGCACTGAGGCCCACGGATATCATTTTATACCTTGTAATTGAGATATCGACTGTATGAAGTAGTATTTATACAGTTTATAGTTTATTATTAGGGCTTCTATTAATTGTTAGAATATAGTGGTATGTGCAGCTGTAGTCTATATTCTTTATCTGAACATTTACTCAGCAGTTTATCTAGTGGAGGTGCTGATGCAACGGTGAAATCACTGGCAAAAAGAATGCTATTTTCACAAACTTTTTGTTTGGACTACTAAGCGTATGAAATCGAATTGGAATACCGGTATGTGACTATGATATTTATTAATTCAACAAAACAGCACGGTAAAAAAGAAACTGATGTATCTGACATTGACATCTCTGCTCTGCTATATCCAAGACCATTCATATATTGTTACATACGTACCCTCTTTGCTAATTAACCCGATTGGTTTTGAGGAAAAAAAAACCTATCTATAGGCGAAACTGCTGATTTCATTTTAAATAAGGGATCGCCTGTATATGATTTCTGTGTCAGCGGAATACAAAGCAATAAGTGCCGTACTTTTGATTGTAAGGAAACGTCGCAGTTATCATGAAGAAGCAAATCGTCTAATGTTGATTTCTCTAACAAAGTCATTCAATCTCTCTTGTCAACGAGAATAAGATTGCACAATGATTTAATTATTTAAGAAAGATCAGGGGGAAAATAATTATACGAGACTAACCTAAATGCAAATTTAAGATTAATCCAAATATCTCCGCCGTGGTGTACCTTCTAATTTGTTAGTGAAGAAAATTCGGAAATGCTACTACAACAATGGTTGCATTTTCCGTTAATTCTGTTCAACCGTTATTACGTCAACAAAAACGATAAATAAATCTGAACAAACACTCACTTGTTTGTCTAACACAAATACAAGAACTATTGTTGCAAAAACATTCAGTTGGGTAATCATTGTGGTGTTTATCAAACGTATTTTTGCATCCAAAAGTATCTCCAAAAACGTAACTGCTTCCCCGAACCAGCTTTACTTTAATGATATGGCATTTGTATCGCTGAAAAAGAGTTTATATGTTATTTGTTCATGTTATAGTTGCACCTGATGATGGTCAATCTCTCAAACAATTCCATTGCTTTATTAAAGATTAAATTATGGGAATCTTGCGTGACGTTTATGAGGAAGTGAATTTGTATTTCGTTTTTACAACGTCGACGCTGCAACAACCTTCGCATATATGCGTCTCGTTCAAACGTCTCTCAGAGTACGAAACAGTATCATTACAAACAGAAAACTGCTCCTGACGTCTGACGGGGATAACTCGATTAATCTTAGTAGGCTCTGTACGTTGTTGTTTGAAAGGCATTATTACCGATATGGATCTTGTGTTACTAATACCAAATGATTTTACAGGTAGTAAAAGTCCAGTAAAGTCCTTGTTAAACATAAAAAACATAGATTCCAAGGACACAAATAGGTTTTTAAGCTCAATGTATTTCAACAAGAAAACACCATCAACTATCTTTTCCTGCCAAAACAGTTACATAAATGTAATACATAATCTAAAGTATATTTTACTAGATATCGAATACATATTTTAGCCAGTAAAAACATCAGATATCGACATGTGCCAATTACATCCATAATTAATAACCTTAAAAAATAATATATGTAGTCCTTGTTGTGGAAACAAAATATCAAAGATGCATTGAAACATATCAGGATCGGATGAATGTGTCATAGTACATATCGAATGCTTCTAAAATTTTGAATGCTTTCAGCATTAGCCTGATGCTTATACAATGAGCATAGTGAATTGTATAGACAACAAATGAAACCTGAGTAAACTAGTTAAAAGAAAAAATTTGGTAATGTTGTTTAAGACGTCCACGAGGAACAACCAGTATAAGCCAGCTCTGAAACCAAATGACGTTATTTTGCTATTGTAGCTAGTTACGTATATGTATAACCGATCCGTTTAAGAAGTATTATATAATAGAGTGTGCTCTGCTACTGATTTTTGGTTTAAGTCGTCCAGCCTCAATGTCTTTCCTCCAGGAGATGTACTTGGACTCGTATACATAACGTGTGTACCGGATGGAATGTATTGACCTACATAATTAATCGCTCTTTCCACACTACTATAACATTTGTCACGATATTTTCTGTGCATACATACTTGTCAAGTAGTGCACGTTTGAACGATTGCACGGAGCAAATAGAGAAAACCCATGGGTTCATGGAGTATGGTTTAGACTCTACGAACAAAGGTTCCTTTGGAGACATAATAAAATAATCATCTGCCCTGCAAGCGAATGCTTCTTCTTCACCATCATGGACTGCTCCTAGACTGGAAAGATGATTCAGGAAAGGCATCGTATAAGTTGTAGCCTTGACACGATAAACCTGGATTGAACTGTACCCTTAATGCATCAAGTTTCAGTCTACTCTCAATGAATGAAATATTCAAAAAACGAACCTGAATAAAATAATTTCTCACTACACCACACATTTTACATACGTGATTTTTTCATTAAAATCATTCCACATGTAGCTAAATGCAATAAGATCGATTCTTTGGCTTATATTATCTATTACTGAACGAAATAAATATGCAGTGTTCTGCTGCATGGAATATAATAACTATGGAGCAAAGCTTCTGAGGAAACCACTGGCCAGGAATAGCAGGTCTGGAAGAGTTACACATGTCCATAGCCGAAAGCTAAATTATTACACCCTAATCGAGTGGGCACAAATGCGGGCGTTATTCAATAGGTTATGTGTAAACTTACCTATGTTCAAGTTCGTGTGCTGCAGTTAACACAGTGGACATATAATCACGTGTCTTGGTTATCGATGTTTTGAAACAGTTATCACATACCGAACCAATGTAGGAATAACCTGAAAGGATTAAAGGAAAAAAAGATCACACATCATAAATTTGTTTTAAATTGTAAAGACGGAAATATATTAGTTGTTCAAAGTGTATAAGAAAATTTCTGAATGAAAAGTAAAAAAAAGTACACACGCCAATCAAGGTTAGAAATATAAATATAACTTTGTTTAAGGTGTTTATTGTATAATTCAATTACTATTCTAGAACACAAACTGTAAACGCATGTTTGTCGATAAAGATATTTGTAGAAAAACTGGAATATATTAGCGAAGGATGAAGACAAAACATGTCTGTTCAAGACAAATACGACTGCGTCACATTAACAACAGTCCTCTAGTTGAATTTACTATTCACGTTCTTGGAGTGCGGATATAAAATTTGGTGCTTGATTGAGATTGTATATATCAAATTTTATATTCAAACCAGAAAACCGAGCAATAAAATTATTGTTAATTATACTAAAATTGTAAACGCGTTTCCAATCAATGTATTGCTTTCTCTTTATTGAGATTAACACAATGGTTAGGATGGTGCAAGCCAACAACGATACAATAAAATTAAGTTTTTAACACGTGACTGCGAATAAATTCTGATACATATGTGATGACGACCAACGAACGTACTGTAAATTAAGTTATTTTATATAGTGTTTCCCCCTTTATTATCTTAAAATTTGAGCAGTCTTAAAAAAAGCAATCAAATTTTGGATAACAAAATTGTACTGGTTAATTTTGAAGTCGAATCCAGTGTAATGCGTCTGTTTCTTCTTTAAAGATGCAAATAACGCTTTGATATTAGTACCAATTTAATGCCAAGAAACAAACGTAACAATCCAACAAACGTCTCTATAGCCGACATTCCCAACCTGTCTGTACATTTCCTCCATTGCAAAATGGAAATGATTAGAGATTATCTTGACAACACAATTATAATAGAGGAGTCGTTTCTAAACAGTGGCATTTATAGAATGTCAAACGCAATCCTTGATCTCGTTTCACTCAGTCTATGAAATTCGTACGTACACTGCTGGTACAGAGCTCACCAATGCATCATATACTCGAGCAGGTTCTGACATCACTGTTTTTGGAATATTAAGTTTCTATATTGCTTTCACTAACCGATGTCTTATTGTATGGGCGTCATGTATGTACACCCTATTCCGACACAAACGTCACACCTGTGCAGTCTACATATATAATTCGGATGGAATATTGGTGGTGTCGACTACAAGGATTAAGTAATGTTCACATCAAATAAATTGAGTTACTATAGTCCAGTCTTGAAAGTACTAAAGAACACTTTACAAACTGGCCTCGGTTGCTTGAGGTCATGGGATCAAACCCACGGCTGATTCATACCAAAGAATTATAAGAATCGTACTAACAGCTGCCTCCATAGGCATTCCGCAGTAAGAGTTAGTGATATAACTGATCGGTGTGGTATCAGGATAATTTAACTGGGTGGCACATTGTGCTAAATATCTACAGCTTGATGCCCCAGTCCCAAACGTCACTGTAAACTGCCACATCGTAGAGATATGTTGGAAAAAATGTTAAAGCATCTTTATAATCCAAATCATTTACACATCCCATACACGCGATCAGACTGGGTATTGGAACATATCAGGTTTGAAACACCTCTTTGAGTCTTCCTCTTTCTTTCCTCTACCGGTGTCGGTCTCTATTAGTTTTGTGTCTTTATTCATGATCATCTTTAAATCTAATAGAGTTTGTTTCCTAAAATGCGTTCGGGTGACTGAGTTTAAAAGCTTGGTTGTACCACTACAATTTGTCTACTTCTAGCAAATAGATCAATGAACGATTAGAACTCTTGCAGTAACTGTTTCCATATAGGCATGCTACTTGTTTTCTTCCATACATCCAATCATGTAAATCTTTTCAGTCATTAATAAATTAATGTAAGGGACTAACATGAAAATTTGAAATAGTGTTTACTTCAACCATACAAGTTTACAACCTAACTCGGTTGATAGTTTAGGGTTAATCCTTTTACCTTTTTGTCTTGAAAGAAATTCTTCTTAGTAATTAGGACCATCACTGGATATAATCAAGATTGTATTTTATATGTACCTGTTTATCAATGACATTAAATGGTCTCCTTCACTTTCCAAGCAACATCTATCATGGTGATTGATTTCTATATAATTGTCTACGGCGTATTTAAAGGTATTGTTCTAATATAAATTCTAGGGACTCATCCAATATAAAGACGCATTGGTTCTCACACTCAAAACAAGAGTAACATTTCCACAATTTTCCATTATCATACATATTATATGGGTTATTTTCAATTGTTTAATCAGGATTCTTTTGTTTACCACCAGTATAAAATAGCGATTTTGATGTAGTTAATATTTCTAATTTGTTTAAATATAGAACATTAAGTCAATTTTCACCATAAAGAGTTTTATCATGAGTTTATCAAACAAGCGTCTAACTTTTCTCTGTAAAAAACCGCCGATTTCCAGGGGATGGTACCGTTCTTTAAAATTATATGGGTCCTCAGGGGTCCTACATGATGAAGGAAGCTAGACGTTTCTTCTTTCAGTATAAATATTAGACTGGTGAAGCCTGAGAATATTCCTATCTTGAAGTCGTCGTCACATTCGTCGCCCAATTTAATGGAACGATACCTCCATTTTCGAATAAAAGAATGTCGAGCGTTTCACATCGGATTGGCAATACTTTAAGATTTCTTCACAAACGTCAACGGGTTTAAAGAGTTACTTAAGTGAAAAATACACCCGTTGAATGTTTCTCGATGTTCTGTGTGCATGTCATCAGAGAATAAATAGTGAGCTTCACGCAAGCGCGGAAGCACGTGTTCATAAGTTTCAGAATTGAAAAAGTGTATAAATAACATTTGCCCAGTTGTTTCATTATCTACGTTTTTTTAACCTTCTGATCAATTGTATGACCCTAAGAGACCCTAGCATTTTTAAACTGCCATTGTCCCAAATATATGCAGATGCTTGACTGCCTGGTCTAACAAGTTATGCTTTCTTTATTGTTTGACTCCTATTGTCGAATAGTTTCCCATGCTCGTTTCAAGCATATAATCTCTTTCCTGCAGACATTCCATCAATCCATAACGATGGAACGTGATAAACTCATCTGATAATGTGTGAACGGTAATATTTAAGTACTGCAAATGCACCCCACACTTATTATATTTCTGGGTCAAATACTTCAGGAGATGAAGTGTGGGTTACGTGAATTGCATTGTTCCGTCAGTAATGGTAAACTCGTATTTGAGTTGTTGGAAATGTTAAATGTATTTTGTTCAAGACCACTCGGCGTCTCGCCCCTCCCCCCCTTTAGGAGGAAGAGAAAAGTAAGGAAAGATATTTATCAACACATATTCCAAGACACTTCATATACTATTAACGCACTACGCACCAACGTATTGTACAGTGTTTGAATCTCCACACACTAGCAAAAAGACTGTGTTGTAAAAGAAGATTAAATATCACAAGTGTACTATCTAATACATAACATGTACTATCCAATACCTACTTTTCTTCTATGACACTCCATTGGATATTCTATGGAACAACTACATCTGTGTGTACTATCCATCATTCGAAGTGTGTTTAATTACTATGCAATGCACTGTGAGAGTTATCATAACCCTAATTATGCTGGCAAATCAAAAGGGTATGCGTGCTTTACTTATCATGCATAACTCTCATTTCACAATCTGAAATAATAATTTAAGGAAATCATATTATATATTGAGTGAAACCCCAAAGATGATTTTGGACATAGATCCAGTCATCTATGAAGGCCATATAGTATTTTACAAAGAAGGATATGTGTGGTTGAAAACTGCAAAATAGAACCGATATAATCAGGTAGAGGTCATCTTGGATATTTTCAGCCTTGAGTGTCTGGGCTGGAAACAGCAATATTTGTTTTACTGTCTCAACAAGTTTAGAACCAATACTTTGCTAGCGACCTTAAAGTAAAATTGATTTGAAAAGATTCTGATTTTAAAAGAATACGTATGTCATTGACATGTATTGTACATTTTAATATTTGTATGAAATAGTTATAACGATACTTTATTTGTGTTGAGAAGGAGAGTCAGACTGACAAAAAGAGAGGTAAAATGTTCATCAGGGTTATCACCATATATGTCATATCTGTAAATTAAAAGAGTCTTAAGGAGAATGTATCAGAGACATTTGTAGATTTATTGAACAGTTTTTCAATGACAAATATAACAAATAAAAACAAATGTAAGTAAGTTCAGTATATAATTTATGGACGTTGTCTAAAGCTATTAAATGGGTGGAAGAAGACGTTGTATCTGGATTACGAGATACTTGTCCATTTGAAGCTGGCAAAACAAACACGAATAACAAGAACATTTAACGCCTTCCGCTTCTGACCATGCGTTGATTTAATTATATTAAATTGAATCAATAATTATCAAATTGACAACATTAGTTGATAGAATAATGAACGTTTGGTATACAATTCGGTAAGGAATTAATATGAGATGTCAAAGAAGCTATATATATGATGCGTACGAGAGTGTACTGGAGGGGTAGCAATTCTAGTGGGGGGACAGTTGTTTCCCTTTTGGTGTATAATTATCACCTTTGGTCACCACATGCACCCAGCTCGCACCTGTGTATCCAAGATGTAACATTCACACCCTGCAAAGCGGCTTCGGCTGGCTCACTCAACCAAGATAGAGTACTCAAATGGTCTTAAACAGTTCGTGAGTCAGAGAGTGCCTACCCAAGCATCTAAAGCCTGGATTTGTCAGATTGCGCGGAAGAAACTGACGGCTAGTGTAACAAGCAGAACCGATTTCCAAGAATGCGCTGTGGAGCGCAAAGAGCCGGACACAACATGTAGGTAGTACCGGTCATTCACTTCATCACAAGCCCAGACCAGCCGTGTTGTGGCAAAAAGAGGCTATCCCACAGGTATTTACGGATGCTATTTTATACACATGTAAAAGAGAAAACGATATCTTCAAGCTTATAACGACTATGTATGTATCTCTTTGCTCTCAGTCGCAGGCAAGATAATTGCCCGGATTCTCCTCAATCATCTCATACCACACCTTTACAATAGAATCCTACCAGAATTCCCTTAGTGATTCTGAAAATAGCTTTGAACCATCGAAATGGTGTTTGCTGCTAGGCTGTTGCCAGATAAAAAGCTTAAAGCAAAATACTGCCGTTGTCTCTATCTATATTGATCTGACCAAGGTCTTCGACACTGTTAGCAGAGAAGGACTATCAATGATCATGACCAATTACGGATGCCCAAGGAAATTTATAACTATGGTACAGCAATTATATGACTATATGTAAGCTAGAGTCCTGAGCAATAGTAAGATCTTTACTGTCTCGAACAAAGTTAAAAATCCCTGTGTAATGGCGCCATTACATTTCAGTTTGATGTTCTCATCCATGCTCCCAAATGCCCTTATAACGGTGACGTTGAAATCAATATCAAATACCGAATTGATTTTTTAATCTTCAACATCTGCAATGCTGCAAGCAAACCTTAGGTTAAAACATACATCATTAGATAAATTAAATTTACGGAGGACTGGAATCTGAACGCTTCGAAACGTTCTCAAATGTTTGTAAACATTTCGGCCTTAAAATGAACACAAAAAGACTGAAATGTATCATCCCGCCCCAAGATAACCACAACAAAGCCAAATATCTAACTCATCAATTAAATATTAAGAGCAGTGAATAGGTCTACATACTTTGCGCAACACTCTGTCTCAGAACGTTGTAGTCAATATCAACGTTAATGCCAATATTACAAGGTCCGCGCAAAAATTACATGCCAAGGTCTGGACCTGATGCGGTATTAATCTACAAAGTTTAAACTGTAGGAACTCGATAGTACTCAAAGTGTTCTTGTTAGCCCTGCCCAACGTAGAGAGTGTACCAGCGGCATACAGAAAAGTTGAAACACGTTCAAAATATCTGCTTTAGAAGGCTCTTAAATGTCAAGTAGCAAGACAGGATCCCATATATTCAGATCCTTGCCCAAGAAAGCATTCCAGTAAGATATATACCCCATCTTTACGCAATCACAGTTGCAATGAGCAGGCCATGTAGCTTGCATGCCAGACCAACAGCATCCAAAAGCATATTGTATGGCGAGCTTGGAATAGATAAACGTAACAAAGGATGCAAGAGAAAACGAGACAAAGACACCCTGAAGACGTCATTGAATAGTTTACTTATTTGGTAAGACAACTGGTAGCAGACCGCCCAGGCCATGGTTGTATGGCGCTATTCCATCTCTAGAGTGTTACACACACACACACACACACACACACACACACACACACATATATATATATATTAAGAACACACAAAGAAATGTGTCTTATGTTGTATTTGAATGATAGTCGAGATGAAAAACAATAGTTTGGACCGTTTATTTTGTATATAATATTATTCTGCAGTTGTTAAACATTACTCAATGAAGTCCGAAAACGTACTTCTACACAACATTACTATTCCTGGAGGACCATTACATTGACAGTGTTGAAATTTATAAAGGATGTCTTGCTTATTTAGGCCTGTCAAATAACATTATAAGAATTATTTTGACTTCATTCCATAATGCTGTAAGTTCCATTAACATTTTCATTCATAATTTCGATAATTAGTTCCATATTTCAGGATATCTTTAGCCAATGTCATTTCATGAAATGCCAATCCGTGTTTGAAGTTAACTTTAGCAAAGACCGTTGAACGGACCAAATAAACGTGGTCTTACATTGACCTTATATTCGATGTAAAGGGCTAAACTAAAAAGTCGTTGTTCATGCTTACCGCCCTGGGCAGCACACTCTAACATATTCTCTAAATAGAGGATAAAAGTGAACCCAGAAAGTCTTGGGAATGTGTAGGTTTTAGGAAACCTTCATGCAAATGAAGGGGATCACCAGTACGTGCACAATATTATAGGTTTTCATAGTTGGAACTATGTTGCGTGCTTCCAAACCTGCACCGTATACAGACTACACGCAGAGATGCGGAAACAGTTTTATATATAGTTCCTGAGGACGATGATGAGGATATTTTAGCAGGACATGGTTCGTGACACTAAGCCAATCACTCGGACCGACATAATACGCATGCACACGCTCCTGTTAATCTCACAGCTGAGATTTGCCGACCTCATCAACAGAATTCCAGAAGATCAAATACGAAAGATAATTTCCATTGCAGCATGACAAGTGATTTAATTGTGGTCCTATGAAAGGCTTCACAGATTACTTCAAGTCATATTTTAATCATGTCATCATTGACCCATAATTTGGGGACGATTACGCATATTGTCGCTCCATCTTACACAGTATTATCAATGCTTTCGCTACTATGGACTGCGAATACATGCAGCAGCCACGGAGATCAAGAATTTCACTATTGTTTGGATTTGCTACTTTGTTGTTTATTGGGAATACTTAGTGTTAGCATATAAAAACATTCCACTATTTGATATATTTATATATAAAGTTTATTAGGTTCCTCTTAGACTTTGAAAAATTAAAAGAAACTTTGAAAGTATTAAAATACGAACAATTCGATTTTGCACAGCAATTACTTTGTAACATAATGCGCAAAATATCATGCGTTATTGATGTTGTTTAGAAAGAGCACGTTCATTAAAAGTAAACATTATCTGCCCGACTGCAATAATTTGAAATACCTTGAAACAGTTACTAATGTAAATAAATCGTAGGGACACAAATGTATGTAATATTGAATTTCTGAGTGAATTACTTTAATAATTATGTTCTTTGTACTACATGTCTACGTTTCTACATAAACAACGCAATATTTTTTTAATATATTTTCGTGTTTCGATCAACCATAGCTGACAAGGGTATTTTTTATAATATGCAACTGGCTAAACCGTGACTCAATATATTAAAATTTAATGAACATATAATTGAACACATTCTTGGGTGTATCATGCCAATGGCCTTTGTACAGTAAAGCTGTAGGTTTATAAACGAAATACATACACTTACCTCGTAAAGAGAATTATGTGGTCGCTTAAATTGCCGTTTTTGCTAGTCCAGATTGCAAGATCTGTTATATAGTTTTCAACATAATTTCTGTCCGTTCCGAGAACAGACTCCACCACAGATTGTATGTGATCGAAGTCATTCATTCTCTTTAAAGAAAACAGGAGATAAAATAAAATTAAAATCAGTCTGTTACAGTACGTGTGTAGCGCCACTTACTATTTTTAAGGAAAATGAAAACAACTGACAAGGAATATAACTAGTTCAATTAGATGTCTAAAATAGTGCTACAAATAGCGACATGAGTGAAACGGTAAAAGTGCCTGATTAGCTCAAAATTATTTCCATACAAAATTAGTAGTTATTCTTCATTGGAGATGCCACAGTTTACTTCAGAAAAGGAGTTTTTTTGACAAAATCGTTAGATCTGATGCTTTTCAAAATCATTCAATTATGTTTTATATATTATTTGATTGACCACCTCGAAAACTACGCACCTTTGAAAATGAAGATCAGAGAATGACAATATCTCGTTTAAAATTACATATCAAAACATTTAGTTTACGAAGACCTGTACTTAATTTATATTAGAATCAAGAGATCTATTAGAATGACCATATCAAGTCATTAAAGTTAGCCAAGTTACGGGACTAGTATTCTGAGATATTTTGCTGCAAATATTACAAGGATTTGACCTCCGTGTTGGTCGGCAAATGAACTTCTATCACAACCGAACAAATCTAATTATATTATATATATATATATATATATATATATATATATATATATATATATATATATATATATATATATAATTATATTATATATATATATATATATATATATATATGTATATATATGGGCGATCATTAATCTAGTTATATCAGCTAGATACACATTAGTGAATTTCTCAAAGCTTGGTTAGGCAATGTTCATGTGTGTAACCATGTTCCGGCATTTTATGCATCTACACCTTTACTTTTGTACAATGTTCTGGATTGTACGGGTTTTCTTTAAAGGGATGATGTTTGTAAACTATTGTATATTATATTTAAAGATAAGGGTAGTTTGTAAGTTACAAAAATGTTTTTTGCTCAGACCGATATAAATTCAAGATAATGAACATGTTTACAATTTTGTATAATTAAGCTGTGATATGGGTCAGGCAACTAAGTGACCAATTTATATTTCCTATTCCTATTCACGCTATGCTATTCGTATATTGTGAGCCTTCGAATGCATTCAATGTTACCTTTAGGTTAATTTGTTAGGAAATATTTGATTAAAAAAATATTTCTGGAAATTTTAAATTCTTCATTATGCTATATAGTAAAGACAACATTTTGATTTCTTCTGAATTCCTTGAAAGGACATCTAGCAAACGCCATTGCTATATTTAAATACCGCTATCATTTTGGCGTATTGAATTTAATTAGTACATCATCATTTTCAAACTCTATAACTCATTTTGGACACTATATACATCAGAATTGTTTTTGTTTTTCGTTTAAAAATTAATTGTTTAAATTTCGTTTGCAGTAAAGATATATACTTTACTCTAACCATGTTTATACATCTATAAATAATTTAATGCATCTTGTACAATATCATGTGATTTTGAGAAATTGTTTAAACGTTTCTCCGGTATTTTGATACATCCTTCAATATTAAATTTTGTAGTTTGATATATTGTTGAGTCACTATAAAGATTGTGTCTTTGTTTATGTTTCGTTGATATACACAATAATTTGTTGATAATAATATGTATCTTAATAGAGTCCACTGCTTTAAATGAGTAGCATAACTAATTCTACTTAGTTTCCGTTAAGAGTAATTTTATAGACAGCTACATATTTTTAAATCTTGCCGGAATCTTTATATTTTAGAGAGACTACTTTCATTTTGTAAAGGATGCACACCTGCTTATTCAAAAAAAAAGTAATATAATATATAGTAATTTTGTTTTCTTGTTACATCATGTATTTGTATCTACGGTTTATTTTTCCGTAATGGAAACCGTTTTTCCAAGGATTTAGACGTTTATATTTAAGTACCTTCGCCAGGAATCAATCAAAATTGTATACTTTTTTAAGAGAGGGATCCAATATAATTGATTTTTGGATACGAGAAGAGGTTCGAATTATTGTAACCAATACAACAGAAACAAATTGCATCCGAGAGAAGAGATACTTTTGTATAAGTGAAAAGGGGGGATATATTGTAACCAATATTATAGAAGGAATTTGCATCCGAGAGAGGAGATAATTTTGAATAAGCCAAAAGAGGGAAATTATTGTAACCAGTGTTATAGAAGGAATTTTGCATCCCATAAATAAATGAGAATATAATACAAGAGATGGATTATCGTATCCTATTTAACGAGAGAGATTTGTTCATCTTCTAAAATAGAAGATTATTTGATCTGAGAGATCTGACGTTGGATTATCCAAAGGATGGGTTATAACTAAACTATAATTGTATATACATATCTATTTGCCTGTTTTAGCCTCAATAATGAAAACGCATCCACAGTAAGACTAAATGTAAAAACTTCATCTTACCTGGAAAATGTAAAACTCACCCTGATTTTAATATTAGGATCCTTTATTCCACGGTAGAGAATGTTTACCTAAAACAAAATATATTTCCAATCGTGACACAAACGTTTACACAAAAATGTTACATGGTCTGTACAAGATTTTCACAGAGGAAAAACAATTACAAAAAAAGGTATTGATACAATACAATCATCATAAACTAATTTATGGATATAAATTGTAGTCAATAAATCACACACACAGACACACTCAGACACTCACATAAACAAAAACATCTCAAAATAAAATATCGATAATGTTTAGACTTATTAAATGATATATTGATAATACAATCATATGATTTTTGTTGATAATTTACGCCATGATAGATAAATTACACAAGGAAAAATACAGACGATATATGTATAGCTTACATTATCCTAACGTTATAGATTGATAACTCACATAGTCATAAATATGCATTAGATAACATACATAATGGTAAATATGTATTAGATAACACATAATGCTAAATATGTATTAGACAACACACACAAAGATAAATATGTGTAAGATAACACATACAAACATTACATGTTATATAACTATCATTCACACGCATACATGGATGTATGGTTTCAGAACATACGATGAAGAAAACATAAACAATGATTGTCATGGAAAGGAGTTCAGATCACGTCTACAGCTAAAACAATTCGTCGGTCAAGTTAGTTACATATAAGTATATTTACATTCTTCTCACTAATGACGACGAACATAAATTTAGGTCTTGCTGACTAACAAATCGACCATTGCAAGTATTTTACGTTTGCTTGAAACAAAAACGGTACATGTGCATTAAAAGGATGATAATATGTTCCACGGTTACGTAATCATTACTTACACCGTTAATGATGTGGGAGAAGACTTGTCTAAGCTTGAATAGAACTAGAACAGAATGTACTGTACTTTGTTTCGTAGGCGCCAGCGAAGAATACTGAAAGCAAATATGAGAGAACAAAATATAGATAGGTATATAGATGTGTGCGTGTGTCAGAAATATAGTGTGCACTCCTCCATGGTGTGTTGTTCGCATTTGCAGAATCTTTAGTATATTACTAGATGGTATCTCATTGGGTTAGCATCTCTGCGTTAAACTTTATCTTAAATCAATTTATAACTGTTTTTCTTCCTGCTGAGAGTCATTTAAAACACTTTGGCAAACTTTGTTTTCAAGCAATTCATACCTAGATGCATTATTATATGGGCATGTACCACCAAAACAATATATCTCAGTGATGCCTGTACAATTTTCAGTTCAAAAGCTAAAACAAAATAATAAAGAAAATCAAACAAAAACTTCAGAGATATACACATGCATTATGTACTATGCTACTAGTAGTGTTTCAAACTTAGTCTCAGGTTCTAACTGATTGATCTAATATTTTGTCTGTTATGACCATGCCGATGTTATGGTCGATAACAATCGCTCTCAAAAAGTCGTTGCTACAGTTTCATTTCCAACTATGATATGTTTTCAAGATAATATCAGACTTACTTCCAACAAATGTGTCTTCACATCCTGCCTTAATTTTGGTGATTGATTGCTAAATTTTACTGTTGATACTGTGCACGCGCAGATGATAGTTTGCCCATTATCATTTAAAATATTTTTGATCAAAATCACACACGGTTTGAAAATTTCTACTACGCTCGAGTTGACTCAAAAATTACACTCTTACCTGGGATATTGGCCAATAATATATTCGTGACAACATCTGTACAACATCTGTTCAAGAGCGATCAAATAGTAATAGTCGATATAATGTCATATTCTCAGCTTGTATCGAGATACTGTTGTCTTATCCATAGCTTGTATCGAGATAATGTTGTCTTAGTTTCAGCTTGTATAGAGACAATGTCTTATTTTCAGCTCTTATCGAGATATTGTTGTCTTATCCATAGCTTGTATCGAGATAATGTTGTCTTAGTTTCAGCTTGTATCGAGACAATGTCTTATTTTCAGCTCTTATCGAGATAATGTTGTCTTAATTTCAGCTTGTAGAGAGATAATGTCTTATTCTCAGCTTCTGTCATCACTGATAACTGTAGCTAGGTTAAATATGTAGGAAGGTATATATTAATAGACACATGTCAAGATGTAAACAGATGAACGATTAATGTGTGATCTTATTCGCAAAACAAACCACTTACAAGTCCCATACTCCTGAATCGAGCAGTACAGCGATCTCAACGTAGTAGATTTGATTTTGGTTATCTGAGAACAGAATTTGAAATAAAAAATACAGTTATTTTGCAATGTTTCAGTCTTTAAAGGGTATTATTTCCTTATACAAATTAAGTATTAGTAATTTAAATGTAATGATGCCTTTGTGTTCATAGTAGGTTATATGCAAAATGTTAATTCTCCCAAATTATGGTGTATTATCTATACGAGTGTAATGTGTATAACTAAATATAATTTTCAATTGAATTTGACATTTTCATACAGGATACTTACCAGTGTCTCTATTGGTGTAATAACATTATGCCATCCACTAGTAAGGTTCTTACCTCTAGTATATTGGCGTGGCTTATTTCTGGAACATGCCATTGAGTTTGGGATCCGAAAAGGCTTTTGTCGATTTTCATTACGTCTAGGTAGGCGTTTCACTTCTTGCTCTATGTCTTTCTCATTGACTGTTCCTGCATATGAAGGATAAGATAATCCTTATTGTGTTTAAAGATAGTACAGTGAGATAATCCTTATTGGGCAAAAAAATAGTAAAGTGAGATAATCTTTTTATGTGTAAAGATAGTAAAGTGAGATAATCCTTATTGTTTGTAAAGATAGTAAAGTGAGATAATCTTTTGTATGTGTAAAGTTAGTAAAGTCAGATAATCTTTATTGTGTGTTAAGATAGTAAAGTGAAATAATCCTTTTTCTGCATAAAGATAGTAAAGTTAGATCATTCTTATTGTGTATGAATATAGTAAATTGAGATAATCCTTATTGTGTATCATTATAATACAATGAAATAATCCTTATTGTGTGTAAAGATAGTAAAGTGAGATAATCATTTTATGTTTAAAGATAGTAAAGTGAGATAATCCATATTGTGTGCAAAGATAGAAAAGAGGTATAGTCCTTATTGTGTGCAGAGATAGTAAAGTGAGATCATACTATATTGTGCAAGATAGTAAAGTGAGATAATCCTTATTGTGCATGAATATAGTAAAGTGAGATAATCCTTACTGTGCATGAAGATAGTACAGTGAGATAATCCTTATTGTGTATAAAGATAGTAAAGTAAAAAAATCATTTTTATGTGAAAAGATAGTAAAGTGAGATAATCCTTATTGTGTGCTAAGATAGTAAAGTGAGGTCAGTCTTACTGTGTGCAAAGTTACTAAAGTGAGATAATACTTATTGTGTTCAAATATAGTAAAGTGAGATAATTTGTAATGTGTGAATAGATAGTATAGTGAGATAACTCTTAATGTGTGTAAAGATAGTAAAGTGAGATAATCCTTATTATGTGTAAAGATAGTAATGTGTAATCATTCTTACTATGTGCAAAGTTAGCACAGTGAGAGAATCCTTTTTGTGTATAAAGATAGTAAAGTGAAATAATCATTTTTATATGCAAAGATAGTAAAGTGAGATAAGCCTTATTGTGTGCTAATATAGTAAAGTGAGATAATCATTATTGTGCATGAATATAGTAAAGTGAGATAATTCGTATTGTATGAAAAGATAGTAAAGTGAGATAACTCTTATTGCGTTTAAAGATAATAAAGTGAGATAGTCCTTATAATGTGTAAAGATTGTAATTGGAGTTAATTGTGTCGTTACAGTGCAAACTTGACACGCAAAAATGTGTACATGCCTTATGCTTCAAATAACATAACATAAGCGCTCGTACTCTCGGTAGCTACAGTGGAGCATATTTTTCTGAAACAATGTTAACTTTGTTCCACTGTCCCTATTGCTAATTACAGACTTACATTAGCTCTCAAGCATCTGTTCGGAAACAGGAAGCAGAATACAATTAAAATAAACATCGAAAAACAGATGTATCATGCCGTTTAGTAAGCACATTTCAGAAAGATAGCATGTATATTAAAACTATAGCTTTAGCTGCTCGTTCTTGTTGAAGAGATGTACTTAAATACAGTGTACAATTTTAAAAGATACCTTCGTTTATTTTAGTACTTTGCATTATGTTTTGTTTTCTCTCCGTTTTCTGCAGCACCCGATAAATCGGAAATGGTGTGGCTGACAGATGTAATTCGTTTGAGTATAGTCAAACGGGAAACCAGTGACCCTTGCCTTTCTGATAATTTGACTTTTCAGCTTAGAGGTGAGTTACGATATCTTACCTTAATCTTGAAGAGGAATCATGGGATAGATCCAAACGCTGACGTCTATTTTATGCCAAAATCGAATGACGGGCGATCCCATCTGGAGCAAGCACTCAATTTGGAAAATGAGGTTAAAGTTCAACATTTTAATGCAAATATAAGGCAAAATATTATATTTTAAATATCAATAATCACTAACTAGCGATCGTGATTTGTTTATATTGATTATGAATATCTCAGCACACCATTCATAAGTTTTATTAGTGAAACATATCCTCCAATCATATGTTCCACTGGAATGAAAATACTAAATTTACTTTTTGTTATGGCATCAATGAATGGGAGTTCTAAGGTGTATGTATGTATGCATGTTTGTATGTATGAATGTATGTATGTATGTATGTATGTATGTATGTATGTATGTATGTATGTATGTATGTATGTATGTATGTATGTATGTATGTATGTATGTATGTATGTATGTATGTGTGTGTGTGTGTGTGTGTGTGTGTGTGTGTGTGTGCGTGCGTGCGTGCGTGCGTGCGTGCGTGTGTGTGTGTGTGTCTGTGTGTGTGTGTGTTTGTATGTATGTATGTGTGTGTGTATGTATCTTTGTATGTGTGTGTATGTATCTTTGTATGTGTGTGTGCGTGCGTGTGTTCCTGCTTTCGTGCGTGTGTGTGTAAACGTATTTCATCATGTCGACTCAAATTCCCATCTATCGTTTAGGATTTGAGTTCCATCATACTGTCACAATCAACTTTCATTATTGTGAATAATACAGCAAGAATGTGTACATTAAACATGTTCGATCTAAATCAACTTTTGCTTACACTTTATAGTCAATCCCAATAAAAAACAATGTAAACATGTTAACAATTGTCAGGACTTTTTTGGTAAATACATTAAATACAAGTGTCCGCTCAATGCATTAAATATCTTTTCATTATTTTACCTAGTTATTTGAACGAACTTCCATTTATCACATTAGAGTAATAACATACATAAAATACGTATATAGTACATATATAAGCAATCCAACTCTGTAAACTCCACCTATTTCGTTAACCACACGTAATACAAATATGGATTGCAACCGAACTTACATACATTTGTACCATGCTAATAAACTAATATATCTACAGTGTCGGGTACTTACTTCTTTCCTATCGTCAGATCTAAATTTACACATTTCTATTTCAACAGGATGTTTCTTTCTACCACGATTGGCAGAATGGAACATTCATGACAGTCAGATGTGTGCGAAGATCAAATGGAGAGTGTGACAGAGTCATTGTAAGAGTATTATAAAATTGACAAACTGTGAAAACCACTTTACTAGGTTTAGTTGTAAATCCAGAACGCTATTTTCCCTTACTATCTAAAATTGACAAAATGTCCAAACCACTTTACTAGGGTTAACTATAAATCTAGTATGCTATTTTCCTTTAGTATCTCTACAACAGTAGCTATAAGGTCCATCTGTAATCATAGCTTTGATGCACATAATTACAAAGATTCAATGTCAAATACAATTAGCCTTGGTTTTTGTAGAATCTATTAGTTGACTGAAAGGTCTCATTTATCAATAGTATGAACGATATAGGACTGATGAAACTTGAATGATACGCACGTTACATTCGGTAAAATTGATTGATTCGTTAGTATGACCAAGAATGGTATGAAGGTTTCTTTTTAGTCCGCTTATTGCTACGAAGTTATTCTATGCAAACCTATTACGATTTTCGTTTGTAAAGTTAGAGCATTCCTCACACAAAACAACAAACAGACTCTAATGTGCTGCTTCATTACCGATGGAGAGAATTTCATATATTTAGGTTTGGATTCCGTGGTTGGTATGACAAATTCTGAATGGTTAAATATAGGTAAATGCTTTCTGGATTTAAAACTCACACCTATAATAGTAAAGCAGCAGTTATGCAAAAGGTTTAAAGATTAAATCATGAATAAACTATGAAGTGTTTATTCCTTAGAGCACATTCCTGTATTGGTAAAATGCTAAGTAAACTCACGTTCTAAAGTAGGTACTATTTATGTCATTTGTTTAGTGCTGTTTTTTCTGACTCGTACACATGAATATTATAGCGTTACTTTTGTCCTTTTTAGTCTTTTATCCAATTATTGTTGACTTCCAATCGATCAAAAGCAACTCATTTTTATTATCAAAACACGGTATTGATAACCGAAAGATCGATGATAACAGCGTATATGAGTTTTAAAAATATTAATGAACAATTAACAACAATTAGTAATGTTAATGAACAAAAAATGAAACAGCTGGTAAACACATTGTTAAAAAGGAATATGATACAATGTGTCACTCTTCTTCTGTGAGCTATACGATGTGATATTGCTTCCTTGCCATTTGATGTCCACCTATTTCATATCTTTTCACGTTCGGTGTATTTCTCTTAATGTATTTAGTTTTATCTTTTTTAGTATGTTTGTATGTATGTATGTATGTATGTATGTATGTATGTTTGTATTTATGTATGTATGTATGTATGTATGTATGTATGTATGTATGTATGTATGTATGTATGTATGTATGTATGTATGTATGTATGTATGTATGTATGTATGTATGAATGTATGCATGCATGTATTTATGTATGTATGTATGTATGTATGTATGTATGTATGTATGTATGTATGTATGTATGTATGTATGTATGTATGTATGTATGTATGTATGTATGTATGTATGTATGTATGTATGTATGTATGTATGTATGTATATGTATGTGTGTGTGTATGTATGTATGTATGTATGTATGTATGTATGTATGTATGTATGTATGTATGTATGTATGTATGTATGTATGTATGTATGTATGTATGTATGTATGTATGTATGTATGTATGTATGTATGTATGTATGTGTGTCTGTGTGTATGTGTGTGTATGAATGTATGTATGTGTGAATGTATGTATGTATGTATGTATGTATGTTTGTATGTATGTATGTATGTATGTATGTATGTATGTATGTATGTATGTATGTATGTATGTATGTATGTATGTATGTATGTATGTATGTATGTATGTATCTATGTAGGTATGTATGTATGTATGTATGTATGTATGTATGTATGTATGTATGTATGTATGTATGTATGTATGTATGTATGTATGTATGTATGTATGTATGTATGTATGTATGTATGTATGTATGTATGTATGTATGTATGTATGTATGTAAGTATGTATGTATGTATGTATGTATGTATGTATGTATGTATGTATGTATGTATGTATGTATGTATGTATGTATGTATGTATGTATGTATGTATGTGTGTGGTAATTATGTATGTAAGTAGGTGCGTATGTACGTAGGCACATACGTAATTAGCAGATTAAATGTCTTATTGTTGAAAGAAGATGGTGAGGAGGGAATCTCAAGAATAAATTGTTCAACTCTACTTCAATCTTTAATTATGATCTATGTAATCTATATGCATATATTCATTCACACACACACGCACACACACACACACACACACACACACACATCAACAACCGGAAATGTACAGCAAAACTTGCTGGATTCAATGTTACTTTGCTCCTCTTTTTTTCTCGAAATGTTCCACGATTAAACAAAATGACGATTATAACAGACCATTTGTATATAATGTGTTTAGTATTTAATGTTGAAAATACATTTGTAATTGTATATTTTGTTTGTGTGCACATATTCACAAAGGTTTACTTCGTTTGTGGATCCTCAATGAATTTTATTTTTTGTTATTCCCGTCAGGTCTGCCTATGTAATATTTGGTCCTCTGTCTTACAGATAGCATCAGTGGACATCAATATTGTCAAGGAAGTGGTTGTACAAGCAAATTGTGAGTATTGCACCTCTGGCTGATCTAAATTAAAACTGATCTGAACTTTTGCAATCCTTCAATTAAATTAAAATATCCCTCAATTCAATAAAACATGAAGGCGAGGTTAAATCATAAAAAGTGCGGTATTTTTAATTTACCAAAATGTGTACATATATACAATAAATATACAGAAATTATGTATGTATGTAGTATGTACGTATGAATGCATGCATGTATGTATGTATGTATGTATGTATGTATGTATGTATGTATGTATGTATGTATGTATGTATGTATGTATGTATGTATGTATGTATGTATGTATGTATGTATGTATGTATGTATGTATGTATGTATGTATGTATGTATGTATGTATGTATGTATGCATGCATGCATGCATGCATGCATGCATGCATGTATGTATGTATGTATGTATGTATGTATGTATGTATGCATGCTTGTCCACAGTCGATATGATCTTCGCCGTATAGTGACTGCAAGGTAAAGGCAGAGGACAATGCAGACCATTATTCCTCGCCTTTATATATCTCAGCAGGGTGTTCAATAAAGTCCACGGTGACGGATTGTTCTCAATCCTGACGAAATTTGTATGCCTTCCAAAACTGCTTTAAGTCATTCCACGTTGACATGAAAGGCTGAGTGCAGTACGATGGCGAAACATCCTACCCTTTCACCATCAGCAGCAGACTGAAACATGTACAAAATGAATGCAAAGTACATGGAATGGAGAGAAACGTCTCAATACACTAATTATTCAATAAGATAGAACACGTTTACTTCGAAAACTGATTAAGTAGCACGTTGTGTTTTGTGGCACACTCACGTAAAAGCTTTTCTTTCTACGTTCGTGAGTGAAATTTTTGCTCAATTGAAAACATAACAGCTAGACTACAATTTCCTTATACGGTACAATGCGCTAGTATTTAAACAAAATGGAGTCAACGCATGGTCACGTGGAAGGATACATGTACTAAATCGTAGCTGTTTAAGTTGCGCATTGTGATTATTAACATAGCTGATACTATAGGTCGGGTGAGTATAATATTGGGAATTTATCAGTGAATATTTTAGCGTATTTACTGTCCGTGGTTTTGATGCAATCCTATGGAATCAATATGGATCTTATATAAACGTTTATAAGTATGCACGATAGTTAATTTGTTTTTGTCTGATTCTAAAAATGTCCAGCTGCTGTCTAAATTTGAATCATCTCATAAGGATCAAGCATGCATCTTACGTTTATCTGTAAAGAAGAAACACATGTAACAGTTGTCATTAGGTTTTAAAACAAAACAGATATCCATACACACTTGAAAGAAATTTCACTCGAATCGATGGCGATTTAACTGATTAATCTCTTATTAACTCCGTCGAAGAAACTAACTTGAACATTCCATAAATATTATAAATTATATATTTGCTTTATTTTATTATGTGTAGCACAATTATATTCATCCGTAAGGATTCGTTACCATAAAGAAACTTCTACTATACTGTAAATTCCCAATTTATACATATTCAACTTACTCGAATCTCGCATTTACGCGGATTAATATTAAGAAGAAAGCTGGAGAACACACCGTAATTCCTTGTCATTCGCGTTCATACCACCAACACACATCACTACATATTTGTATTTCGCCTTTATCCCCAGCACACACACTCGCGCGCGCAGGCAAACACACATAACAAACACAACGAGAAAGGTAAAAATAACACTAATGAGTGGACAGTTTATTAGAAAAATTTTGACGCTTTTTGAAGTGTTCGTTTTATTTCAAAGCTTCAGAAATAAACGGATTCAAGATACTCTTTAGTCATTTTCAAATTCAATTTCTTGTTGCAAACACCACACTATCTGAAAGACATGCCCATTACGTCCATCTTTGTTCATTATGACTTGATTGCGATTGAATTATTTCGAGAGAAATCAAACAGGATTGTGCTAACACCGACATATAGACTTGCAAGGGAGATGAAACAACGGGGAATTAATGCTTGCACTTATAATAGTTTCTTTCCATGGAAAGGTGACGAATGGACTCCTGATCGAAAGAGCGAGAAATATATTCCTTAAATCCTCGTTTGGGATGCGATATGCTCAGTGTAGTTAGATGTATTACAAAAGTTTCTTGATTGGTTATTGCTAGCGAATACAAGAGTGATAATGTGTTGCGATTATGGTCAACCACCACCATTTGTCAGTTTGTCTCCACTTAATTGGCTAAAGAATTTTGTAGACTATTATGAAGAAATTGATACCGATTATAGAGCACTTGTTAATGAATTACGCGAGTTCAAGAAACGAATCAGATTACAACCAGATATAATCCTGTGAGAAATAACGCGTGAAATAATTTCGAAAGTCTCATTAAATGATGTCTGGGAACGCTTGGAAACCAAATGGTTTGATAGTGGCAAATACAAAGATAGTCAGAGGTACACTTCAGATGAAGTTATTTAACACACTAAAATAACAATTTGCAACACTTCCAGTGCCGATATGTTATCGACCCAAGTGTACACGATTACAAAATTTCGAAGTTGATATTCCAGGCCTGACAGAAAAGCAGCTTATAGTGTTAAATGATATTGTGTTGGTTGTTATCAGTGTTGTCGAAAATTCAGTGCGCGCTAAAAAATCCCCATTGAAGCTAGGTTACGCATCGACGATACATTCCTCGCATGGGTTGTCTATATCCGATACATTCCTCGCATGGGTTGTCTATATCCGATACAATTGTTTGGATCATAGATAATGGCATCGAGTGGTCAAATTTAGTTTATCTTGCTTTCTTTAGAGTACGAATAATAAATCAACTTCGAAGAGTTGTTTTAGATGATAATGACACTAAAAAAGGTGATATTGTCAGCGATGATATAATCAGAAAAAAACTCTATAGTTATAAACAACAAGACAAACAAATAACTGAAAATTTTAAATTGAGACCTAGTTTATAATCACTCTGAAACATCAACAGAAGAATATCGCCAATTTATAGGAGACAGAAAGAAAGTAGTATTGATCATACAAAGATAATGTGATGATGACTTGTCTTGAGCGCAACAGACGCAGATGTGCTGGTTAAGACAGTGCGGCGGTAATTGAGTATCCTCGGGTATCACTTGTAATTGTTCCCGAGTAAATTCTCACTGCGGAGCAGTTGAATCAAATCTATGGACAGGCGGTCTACCCGTAGATATCGTTTTACTAGATATTATATGTGCAGTAACAATACAAATATTTTCATTAGCTCTTTTTTGCCACCTTCGAGCTCCCTTGGTTCATATAAATATCTAACAGTGACATTGCCGAGTATTGGTTGTTTTGAAAAATCATTTTGCGTTTTACAGCTATATACTTTTTTAATCGCGTTGGTAGGTTTCATGTTGATTGTTCGAGTAATCTCATTATTCAGCGCGGTAATTACGCCTGGTAATCTCTTGACTCATTCACGAGATCGTTTATCATGAATGCATTCCTTCGCGTATTGATATCCATATAACCGCTCAGCAAGTATCCGATTAAATCTTTCAACAATTGCCTGATCGATATGTAGTGCAGTATGCCCTCGTCTGATGGTGACATTATGATGCTTCATTGTTTATAACACTGCACCCTGAACTTCTCTGCCAGGATTAACTTGTAATAGATTTGGCCAATGCAGAGGATCTCTTCGATAAATCCTTTCAAACGCAGAAAGCCACTTCAGTTGATGATTTTGTCTTTAGCGGTTTTGCTTGTTTATGTCTACTCGTAGCATCAACTACGCTTAGCGCATACTTGTAAACATCATCAGGCGATATAAATAATATATCTGCCTGATGAACCTCATTAGGTGCGCTGAGATCAAAATGCGAGAAGTTAATTTGTTTTGGCGTTGGTAGATAAATTTGCCAAATCGCGAGAGTACTGATTGCTGATTTACCCCTCCAGTATCCTCTTGGATAATAATAAATAGATTCCATGATGTTATTAATTACCAGCACCAAACATCAATATACTTTTCACCACCAATTTTATCAACCATGAAGCAAATTTTTTTTTGAAGGATTTATCAGTGATGTAATTCAACGCATGACATAATTTTACATGTGCGGTATGTCTATGTTGCAGATTGCTGCATTTATAAGCAACATCATGAGCATGACACGCCTTATCAATAGCGTTTATTGGGTTTTCACCGGGTCGGGGATGGTTTTGATCATCGAGTCTGTCAAGTCTGGTCCCGGATCCACAATATCTATACCCTTAAAGGTGATTTTCTCCTGGATATTTTGACCATGATGTTCTTGGGAGTTTTATTAACTTGTCTGCAATATCGCCTCCTCTTTTTGTTTTGAAAATATCTCCAGATTTCATAGAAACAAATCTAAATGTTTTGGTTCCACAATGTACACACTTACCAGGAAGTGCTGATCTGTTATTTTTAGTTGTAATCGTCAAATCATTTGTGTTAGTACGCTTCTTACATTTCACACAATATAGATCCAAAATTTATTTATAATAACATAAATGTAATTGACTTTTCGGCGAAGAAAACACGAGAATCAGTTAAGCATCATGCAGCGCTACCAAATTATATTAGCATGATTATAATCTGACCATCTGTAAGTGGGAAGACACAACCGCTACTTAATTCAATTACGAGATGGATGAAATGGGACAAGTTTTATTTAATAGCCCCTAGTGTAGATGATCAGCGATGTTACGAGGTGTTAAAGGATTTTAACGAGAAAGGAAAATCGGAAATCGATGAGGATATTATTGAGTTTTTAAATGATATCTTGGAACAACCGAGCATTGATGATTTTGATGGAAGTGTTAACAATTTAGTCGTATATGATTATGTAATTTTAGACATTCAAAAGAATCCCGCTAGGATATTTTCCAGAGATAGGCATAACAATACCGATGTGATATATGTCACTGAACCATACATTCAAACATCAAAAGTGATCAGAGATAACTGAAATATTCTTGCTGTATTCAGTGGAGTTGACACACATTCGCTACGAAATATTTGGCAAACTTGGTGCGGCGGTGATATGGATTATAATCTCTTTAGAAATTTCTTTAGTCATTCTCAGTCAATCCCACATGGATTTGTAACCATACATTTTCATGAACCTAGAAAAAGGTATCGTATCGGACTTGATCAAAAATTCGGTTGAAACAATTCGTCTCCAAAACACAATCAGCGTCTGGAGACAGAGTCTAAATAGCGTGTCAAACCGAAACCAATTCAGGCAGACAAAAAAAAAGAAATCGTTTCGGTTTGATTGAAATGGTTTCGGTTTGCTTGAAATAGTTTCGGTTTGCTTGAAATAGTTTCAATCTGTCCTCCCTCTCTGCTGTTGATCTAGTGGGCAAAGCTAAGTGCAGACTTATTGACAGATTAGGTAAACTGTAATTTTTTTTTTATCAAACTATGTTTCAAAAAGTAATAAAAGCGAAGTAATTATCATTAATAATAGAACAAAGATAAATATGTAATGTCAGTTTATTTTGTATTGTTTACCTGAACCTATTATATATTTTCTATGTTGGCAATTGTCGTTATTCCCCCC
This sequence comes from Unio delphinus, assembly GCA_029339505.1. Classification (NCBI taxonomy): domain Eukaryota; kingdom Metazoa; phylum Mollusca; class Bivalvia; order Unionida; family Unionidae; genus Unio; species Unio delphinus. The sequence continues at coordinate 10,361,430 of JAQISU010000162.1, forward strand.
ACTCTCCCCCTGTACCTTGTTGGCATTATTTGGCTTGCGAGGTGTCGTAACAAACCTTGTTGGCATTTTTTGGCTTGCAAGGTATCATAAAAAACTGTGAGTTACTTAAGGTTACACTTCTCGAGGGTTCAGTGTAGTCACATACTTACCAACTAAGACACACCATATTAGATAGCTGCTTGCCTAATATAATGGCTTACCACCTAATATAGTGGCTTGCCATGGTTCCGCTCTTCAGCTGTTTCTAATTTTGCAAATTATTTATATATGGTGAATCCAGACATTTGGAGAATGGTAATACCCACGTGGGAGAAAATTATGTGCAGGAGAAGCGGTGACATACAGATTTTCAACATGATCGCTGTGCTGGACTGTCAGAAAGAAACCACTTTCGTTTAGGCCCATAGGGGCCCCAAGTGGCCGAGTGGTCTGCCAGTAGCTTCTCGTGGGTCGGTGGGTCTGTCCCGGGTTTCCCCTGTTTCTTCTTCCATCATTAACACTGGCCGCCATGCAGAGCCTATCTTGTGCTGAAAAATGGCGTTAAATCCTAACACACCAACATTTAGGACCACACTTTTCAAGATGGAGGCAATGTTGGTCACATTGGATGTCAGATCAGGTCAATTCTAATTTAGAACCAACCAAATATAATCAAAAGTCTTTGATTGAAAACCCCATGCTGGAGAGTACAGATAACATGATTTTGAAAATGGCCATATTGAAATCTGAGCAGATCTTATTTTTATTTACGAGAAACCAGATTAGTGGTTCAAATTTATTTGTTGCTGAATTGATGAACATTGCTTAACTTTTGGGAAGATCACTTATTGATCGTTCCTAATGTAAATTGTAACATCAGCTAAATACTCTAGAATGTTTTGCATAAAGGCGATATTAATTTAAAAAAATATAACATTTTATTAAAAATACAAATAAAAGTACCCTAAATTTATATATACATATATATATATATATATATATATATATATATATATATATATATATATATATATATATATATATATATATTATTCTTTCTTTTCTAACGTGATGGATGGGAGTTGTCGATTGTTCCGCAACCCTTGAGTAGACCTTCTGAGTGCACATCGCAGATCATCAGTGGTCCGCATACCAGTTAGAAAACTCCTAAACTAGACCACGGGTTCAATATGTACAGTTTAGGTAAAATAGTGGTAAGAATCGTGTGGTAATGGCTCGACGGACGACAGGCAGCATACCATGTTGGGCTAACGGTTAGACGGACGACAGGCCATAGACCATCTTGGGCTAACGCTTGGACGGAACACAGGTCACAGACCAATTTGGGCTAACGGTTAGATGGACGTCAGGCAACATACTATCTTTGGCTAACGGTTGGACGATACAAGGCAACATACGATCTTGGACTAACGGCTGGACGGAAGACAGGTAATATACCATCTTGGGCTAACGGTTGAACGGATGACAGGCCACAAACCATCTTGGGCTAACTGTTAGACAGACGACATGCAGCATACTATCTTGGGCTAACGGTTGGACGGAAGACAGGCAACACACCATCTTGGGCTAACGGTTGGACTGAAGACAGGCAACATACCATCTTGTGATAACGGTTGGACGATAGAAGGCAACATACGATCTTGGACTAACGGCTGGACGGAAGACAGGTAATATACCATCTTGGGCTAACGGTTGAACGGATGACAGGCCACAAACCATCTTGGGCTAACTGTTAGACAGACGACATGCAGCATACTATCTTGGGCTAACGGTTGGACGGAAGACAGGCAACACACCATCTTGGGCTAACGGTTGGACTGAAGACAGGCAACATACCATCTTGTGCTAACGGTTGGACACACAACAGGAAAACAGACCATCTTGGGATAACGGTCGGACGGACGACAGGCAACATGTTATCTTGTGGTGTATGACCAGTAGGACTCTGATCAGAAATAGAAGCGATAACTGACCAAAAAGAATAAGAATTAAAAAGCTATGCGAATTATACTAACTGTTTAAATTCAAAAATAGAAAATATACAAATCTTGAGTTAATTGACAATAATATAAACTGTCAAATCCAATAATGAATACATTGTTAAGTGGTTATGACAGCAAAAGACCAAAACTAGTAAGAAAAGTAGCAGAACGCGTACAAAATTCGGCTTTTTCAAAAAAGACTGGACAAAAAAAAATTTGTTTACATCTAGGTTTCATTTTGTACTATTCTATATGGTATTAAGGGAAATAACTTGTACGGGCTTGTGTAATGGCTTACGAAAGAGTTACGGATCTCAATTGGTTGTGTCACCTGATTTCGGATTGGTTGACTTTGACTATCATGATTCTAAATGGATATAATCTCTTTTATGAGGAAACGAATCAAATGCGCAGTGTTTTACAAACAATTGTATTTTTTGTGTCTTTTCTTTCTTCCACGTATTCGGTTGTCAATAATCAGTATCAAATACACGAAAGGTATGTGGATTCATTCATTATACTGTGCTGTCCTATATAATTCGCATTCATTCATTGTGTATATAAATATCACGCCATTGACGTCATTCATTGTACATTAGCACTTGATCGCTATTGACTGTATAGACTTACCTATATATTATTTTCAAGCGCATATACCTGTATAAGAACAGTTAGCTCATTCGTAACACGTTGGATTTTTGTCCTAAGGTCCATGGTTTAGAATGAATTATCGGCCAAAAGAAACGGTCATAGGGTCAAAGAGATAGAAAATCTCAAAGAGATTTGATATTTTCAATTGAGAATAATCTGATTATAATAACAGAGGAAAACATTTCTGATATAACAACAACAGAAAAAATACTTTCAAAGAAAGGACCATCTGAAAGACACATAGGCCTAATAAGGGACCCAATGAATGATAACCGCTCATCATAGGTTTTTTTTTTTGTATTATAAAAATGTAATGATTATATAATATGAACTCTGAAAATATCAATTGGATTATAACCGATATTTCAGATTTGAAATCTCGAAAAATACAATTATTAGATAATTTAAATTGTTATCAAATTATATCCGACTTTCAGGATAACGAATTTGGTTCTATAAACAATAAATACATGCTATCAAAAAATATGCACTTAAAAAAAAAGAATTCAGAAATATATTCGTGATTCCCTTGTATGTTGTGATGATGATAGTGTGTTTGTCCCGTTATGAACTATCGTGGAAAGGATAGGAAGAGGACTGGGGCAGGTGTATGAAAGTAAATTTCATGGTAAAATAAATTTTTTTTTTACTGAAATTTTCATAGTAAATACTTTTTTGGCCATTTGTTTTACCATTTTGGTCCTTTTTTGACTGATTTTGGTCGTTTTTTGAGGGCAAAAACCCCCGGGATTTCATTTAGAGAAAATCAACTTTTCAGTGAAAGTTTTATCGCGCAACACCTAAAAATGGCCAGAAATGACCAAAATGGTAAAATAAATCACCAAAATGGCAAAGAAATGACCAGCAATAACTGAAAAGACAGTTAAGTAAAATCCCCCGGATTTCACTTAGAGGAAATTGAGTTTTCAACGAAATTACTTAAATGATATTATTTCCATGGTTGTGCCACTTGGTTGGGTCACAGTCGAATTTGCACGTGATTTCTCGAGAATGTTCCACATGGAATTATTTTCGGGTGACAAAATTACTGCATTTAGATTGAAATCTCATCGTACACTAATTGGAAAACTGTTTACGATTTCAAAAATGGTAAATGATGCGTTAATGACCCTATTGGCTATTTGAGAGACTGGCCGCAATTAAAAAGTATATACCCGTACGCGGCTCTGTCAGAAATAAACTACAAGCTAGACTGTATTTGCTGCAGAATCTGAAGAGTAGTTTAAACCAATAACCACGGCAACGAAGGGGGTAATAACAGCCACTGAGTAATCTATATGTGGAAATGTTCCCAAGGACGAAACAAGAAAAGAAAAGCCTATTATTTTTGAACTTGAAAAAATAGCAAGAAGATCTAAACAAACAAAAATATCTTTAAAAACACTTCCTGGTGATATAGTAACTGCTGTAAAACATCAATAACAACAAGAATGACAAGAACGAGAACAACAAGAACGAGAACTTCTTGAAGAACTTGAAGAAGAACTTGCTAACGCACCGCCAACTACCATACCACCTAACCCACCAGAACAAGAACAGGAAAAGGGCGCTATTGCACGAAAAGAAGAACAAAAGGGTAAAACAGAACGAAGAAATCTTCACCCTAAAAAATGTTTAAAAGTGATGTGATAAATGATATTAAACAAATTAAAACTGATAAAGAATTTGCTCGATTTATCGTCAATACAGTTTTCAAAGGATCAACGAGAACAATATATGAATGAAGGATATGAAGATACTATTACTACCAGGGAGGTTTGGAAACAAAACTATATTTGGCAAAAATCGGTAAGTCTCAACTACCACACAATGATAAAGAATTTGAGAAACTTGAAAGGAAGATATTTCAAATATAAAATCCACCGACACCAGTTGAGCCCTTTGTACCCCAAATAATGGCAGAAGTTGAAGATGTAACTGGTATCACTAAAAGAGATGGACATGGATATTCAAGTGGAGTTAGAAACTTCGTTTCAGGTAGTAGTTTAGTTAGTTGTCCTGGTAATATTCTTAGAGATATAGCACGATTACAAGTTCTCATAGGAAGGAAACGAGCTAGAAATAACTCATCGTAAAAAAATTAATGAAGCAACTGATATCTGCATGCGGTTATTTCAAGGCGGCATCATGGATATCAAAACATATCGAGATTTCATTGATGAGTTAGCCGAACATCATGGTTATCACAACAATTAATCACCGCATTAGATAAATAGTAGTTCAATAAGATGATCATACACTACAACCATGATAAACCAATCAGTGTCTACGTAGTAAACTCACGATTGCCGGTTTATTAAACATACTATGGTGATAGTCTCGGTGATACCATTGCAGGGTTATTTGCAAGAATGGCTCCAAAAGTGGCACCACTTGCAAAACAATTATCTATGAAAACCATTGATGTTATTCGTGATAAGGGTATTATTGCTGTTGGGGATTTTGCCGGGAAAGCATTTTCCGCCACAAAGGATAAACTCACAGCGCTAGTTCGATGGCGAAGGAAACCACCAACGCGTTTGGGACCACTACCGTCTACAGCGGAGATGCCTGCAAGTGTTAGTAAAATAAAAAATAACGCAGTAGATCAAAAATTAGCATCATTGACAACTTCGTTGACAACTCCATCATTGACAGCCAGCAACCAAGATGATTTCGCAAATATGATAGCGGGAAGTGGCTTTAAAAAACCACGACATGATGGACGACGAAGATTTAGATTAACGAATATATAAAAAAATGTTCAAACGGTCACTTGATACAGCGTTTGACATGGACGCCCCAGTATTCAAGAATGTCTCCGTACGCAATTATCAATACTATTCCAATCACGCAGTACAACCTGATATTCGATCAAGAATCGAACTTCAAGTCCATGATACCAGTAAAAACTTTCTACCGTGTGAAGCGTTCATTGAAGTAGAAGGAGAACACGTAACAGATATTATAGCTAATACAGCATATTCACTTTATACTCATGTCGGTTTTGTTAATAATAGTATCATGGCGCTATTTGAAAGTGCAAGGTATCTCATTGATGGAAGAGATATTGAATCAAAAGAACGTGAAGTTGATGTTGCCACAACAATAATAGGGTTAGCAAGATATTTCGACGATTATTCAATATCGGCAGGCCCTTCTATGATGTTCGCAAAGGATGGTAAGGATACTACTGGAAAAAATTCGTTTATTATAAGATGACCAAAAAAAGTAAGTGCTGCTGATGATGATGCTGATGACGAGGCTATAATTACAAAAAATAATTCCAGCTACAACATAGGAGCTGCAACAGGTATGTCCGTGTTGCATGGAGCGCGTAGATCATTTTCATGCGCGATTCCACTACATCATATATTTGGATTCTGCAGAAATGTCCGCAAAGTTATATATGGAGCGAAGCATACAGTAGCACTCGTGCGAAAGGGTAATTACCATAACGCAATTTGGAGGATTCCAGCAAATCCGAATCTAGCACATGTAGATGATGATGCTGGTAAAGTAGTTTTAACAAATCTATCATTGTGGATGCCAGTGTTGACTCCATCAATCACTTCAGAAGAACGATTACTATCATTTATAGATCAGATGAAAATCATTGTTGAGTTGGCTAACAACAACAACGTATATTAAACAGGAAAGCGTTGATGGTACATTCACATGGAATCTGGCATCGCGACAATGTTTTTATGCTCCGCGTCATATATTTATTGCGTTACAGTATACTACGCGATTAGACAATCAAACACATAGCCATATGATATTCGATCAACTCGGGTGTAAGGAAGTCTCGCTGAGAATAAACGGACAACAGGAACCATCAGAGGATATGCAACTTGATTACGATCATAACCATATTGCGCGCGTGTATCATCATCTGTTGTCATACTTGGGGCGCGATCAAAATGTGGATACCGGTCTACAAATATAACAACAAGATTTTAGTGCTCTTTAACCGATTTATTACTTTTCACTGGAACATCTTGATTTAACAAGAAAATCCGTCGTTGATATACACTTTAGAGCTCGTTTAGCCCGTCCGACTAATGCAGTGGTTGTTGTCCTTTTCCCGAATTATAGAGCGGTTGATGTTATTCTCAGCGACACATCAATGCATTTAAAGGTGTTTGTGGACGAATGAGAGTGATAGATGCACCAGTGGAACACATGTAACAGGTAGATCAATCTGTAATTTGTATAATGTCATATAGGTTTGTTAGTGTTACGTTGAATCCTGGTCAACTCATAAAATTTCAATCAGAATCAGCTAAACAATGTGGAACCACAATAACGCTGAAACACAATCAGAGGACTGTTTGTCAGAATAAACTGTCACTGACAACTCGTCAAAAGAAACACTTCAATGACGCGCTCAAAAAAAAAAGGTGTTCAGATCACACTTTCTGCAACCGCGATCAAAACATGATAAAATCAGGTGGTATATTTCCGTTGTAAGCCGCGATTCCAGCGTTGATTTTGGCAGCGGCCCCAGCGGTGGCTAAAGCGGCAGCGTTAGGGGCGGTTGGTACCGCGGCAGAGATGGCACTAAAGAAAGCAATCGGGAGCTTGTATAATAAGAAGGGTATCATCAATCTTGATAACAGCACCTGACCTTGAACCCACTGGGTTGCTTACGCGGTTGATCTATGTGCAATCGTCTATTTCTATTTATACCGCCTAGCGCCGCCAAGGAATTTAATGTATATATAAACCATTTAAACACTCTTCGTTGGTATTCTACGCTACCATCACAACAAATGAATGTCCCGCCAATATGCGGCAATGAAGTATTGAATGTCATTGACGCTCTTTTATCATTTGGAAAACCACCTCATCAGGTCGTTAATGATTACACAAGTAGTCGGCTGGCAAAAATCGAAGATTTTTCAACGAAGATTTTAGAGAAATAATTAGTGTTGTAATAACATGATTGATATTTGGGGACGACCTCTATCACGGAAATATTTGCAACCGGTGACATAAAAATAACTCATCGAAGATGAAATAGCTGAAACATTGAACTTAGCAAGTGTTGATCCCAATGGAATAGTTGTATTTCAAGATCGTCAGGGTAGATTGAAAACCAGTAATATTGACTTGATAATATTTTTGTTAAACAATGAGATGCAGCCAAAGGCGCCATCGCGGTATTTTTCGATCAGGGTAAACTCAAACCGGGTGTACATGTATCAACAATCACAGATAAAATATTATCACTTGATAGCAATTATATATCCTCGGCGAATTTATTGAAATCACTCAATGATAAGTATGACGGTCATATAATTACATTTAATAAGTTTACTGATTTACAATAATCCATCGTGAACAACATTGATAAACCCGTAGTAAAATTGTTTGGTAATCCACCAGTGACCACACCGAAACTCACAGAGATAAAACATTCTATGTTGGAATGTGCAGCACTTCAATCCAAATATGAAGAACATGTAAAACAGTTTTCAACTTTTCGTAAAAACTTCGTAGATAAATTTCTTGGAACCGCATTCGATAAACTCGACATAAAGCTCCCTGATATTAAAAAATTCATCGAAGATACGAAAGACTTCACCAACAGAATCAAAGATGATGCAGAGAATATGATAAAAATGCTTGAAAACAAAATTCCTCATTAAAGAACCAATAACGTAGTATACACGATTCAATACCGATCATTTACGTGGACACCTACAAACAACATTTTACATATCACTGCAGCCGTCAAATGTATTTATCGATTAACACTAGTGACACCGACGCAGTTTCATATATCATCGTCAAGTTCATCTGGGGTCAACAATACGATATCAACGATCATCGACAAGGATACAACTGAACAGTTCATGATAGAATCCACTGATAATAATCTGGCTAGGGTTTCAGTAACATGGTACGTGGAATTCGTAGCTGATTTAAGTAAACAATTAAACCGCTAGCGGTTTCAATTGAAATCGTAAATGACTTAAAAAAACATGGCATCACCGATTATTTCATTAGCGATAAGTATTATCTAATTAAGGAATTTAACATGAACAAATAATTATTGGATATGAATTCCCGTTTTGAAAGATTGAAAAAAAAGTTCATAAAAGAAATTTGTAAAACCGCAGTTTATAAAATTAAAAATCAAATATCACAAATTAATAATGATGATCCCACGTATCAGGCATATATACCTGCAGTTGAACGAAAATATCTCGAATATCAGGAAAAAAGATATTTATTAGTATCTGAACAACAACAATTATAAACCGAAGAAGAACAACGAGAGAAAAAAGAACGAGAACGATTAAAACAAGAACGAGCAGAAGAACGAAAACGTACACAACCAAGTCCACGAGGACGAAGAGGACGAAGAGGACGAAGACAAAGAAATCCTCTTGTGGAAGATTTTCAACCCGAAGAAGAAGAACTTGAAGTAGAAAAATTTGCTTGTGGATATCACGGTGATAATATACCCTGTTCAAGAAGTATCCTTGATGAAATATTACGGTTAGAAGTTCTCATCAGAGGAAAATAAGCTGGAAATAATTCTCCGGAGATAATTAACGAAGCGGTTGAAATCTATCAACGGTTATTTCAAGGTCGTATAATGGATATTGGACTATATCATAGTGATGATTATTACAGCGATTGTTTGATGACGTTGTCATTCTGTTAGATAAACAGAATTTAAATAAAATGATAGTACATCGTAGTATGAACAGAGCAGGACCTGTTTATGTCGTAAATTCACGATTACCAGTGTAAAAGGTGACATACGGAGATGGATTAGGTGATGTTGTCACTGGATTATTTACTAGAGTCGCTCCAAAGCTTTTACCGATCGAAAGGAAATAGTGTCAAAAACTATTGGGGTTCTCGGTGACAAGATTGGTACAGAAGTTGGTAGCAGGGATAGTAATCTTGCTATTGACGTGTTTAATTCCGCAAAAGAAACACTTATGTCGTTGGCGCGAGGAATAAAAACAGTAATTACTTAAATTAAATTACAATCTACGAATCGAATGCCACCTAAGGTTGGTAGGAAAATCAACGAAATGGCAAAACAGCGATTGAGATTAATTGCTGGTTCCGGTCTAAAACGATTATAATTTAGATTAACGACTATATAATAAAATGTTTAAACATGAGATAGATGACGCTTTTGATGTAGATGCTCCTGTACGAAATAATGATTCTATACGCGTTTATCAATATTTTTCGTATAATGCTCAAAATCCAAATACAAGGTCACAAGTTGAACTTAGACTTTATGACACATCTAAATACTTCTTGCCATGTGAAGCATTCATCTAGGTAGAGGAGAGACTAGTAAAAAAATGATCATACTCCATTTGTTGATGTTGATAAATTCGAAAATATTCCGATTGGGTATGTCAACAATGGCATAATGGCGTTGTTTTAAGCAGCGCGCAGTATATAATCAATTCTACTAGAATCGAATCCATCGATAACGATGTTGATGTTGCAACCACAATAACAGGTTTAGCTAGATACACTGACGATTTTATTAAATATGTGGGTCATTCAACGATGTTTGCGAAGGATACTACCAATAGCGCTGATCATAATCCATGATCATAAGACGACCAAAAAAGGTTACGGCTGCTAATGATGATGCTGATGTTGAAGCTATTTTTATGGGTAATAATCCTAATTACAACGCAGGATTTGCAGCGCGAAAAAAGATGATAGACAACCTTGGTAGATTTTAAAGTGCGACTACGTTGTCGCATATATTTGGATTTCGTAGAGATATCAGAAAAGTTATATTTGGTGCTAGTCATACTGTAGTGCTCACGCGAAGGTCAACTGATGATTATTCTCTTTGGCTCGGTGCTGCTCCTGTTACTGACGGGCATGTATAATTAACACAATTATCATTGTGGATGCCAATATTGACTCCATCGTTGACTGTTGAGACTCGGTTGTTATCTTTTATGGATCAGGAGGAAAATCATTACTGAGTTGGTCTGATATTACAACAGCTACTATAACTATCAATGTTGTTTGTGTTTTTACTTGGCAGCGTGCGCTAACGAAAAATGTTTCCGCGCCAAGACATATCTTTGTTGCGTTACTAAATATATCTCGGGTAACAAAATAGCGGGTGTTGCAAATGATAGTTTACCATTGCGTAGTCATATGATATTTGATAAATATAATGTCAGTGAGGTATCACTGCGAATAAGTAATCAGCAAGAAACAGCAGAGCAACTTATTATCGATTAAGGTAGCAATCAAATAGGTAGAGTGTATCATCGGTTGTGGTCTTATATGGGTCGTGATCAAAACATTGATACTAGGATACAAATATCACAATGGGAGTTTAAAGAGTTGTATCCGATTTATTATTTTTCGTTATAACATCTAGATATATCTAAACATTCGACCGTTGATGTACAATTTCAGGCTCGTATCGGCGATGCTTATTGGAGGATTTAAAAGCAGTTGCTGTCATTTTGAGCGATAAATCTATGACGCTCGAGGGTGGTAGTGGAAAAATGCGAGTCATTGACGCGCCAATAGATAATATGTAATATTTTCCAAAATATGTAATTGAAAATCCATCGGGGTTCACGCTAACGATTCCAATGGGAAAATTAGATTATCACTATCTAAATAAAATGTCTTACAATCATGTTAATGTCGCCCTGACACCTGGTCAGTTACAAAAACTACAATCGAGAAATTCTACTACGTGTGGCACAGCGATAACTTTAAAAAAGGAACAAATGACAGGTGGATCAAATCAATTATCGTTGACAAAAACTCAGTCATTTCAAGAAAGCGTTAAAAGCTGGTACGGTAGTTACGTTGACTTTTTCACAAGCCGCGGTCAACGATATAATTAAATCCGGTGGAATATTTCTTCTTGCTGACCTTTATCCAATAGCTATTTCTGCTCTTAAGGCACATGGACTATGCGTTGCTGGTGCTGTTGGTAGCAATCTTATAAATAAAATGTTTGGAAAAGGGTATAAAAAAGGGAAAGGGATTCAGACTACCAGGAAGCAGGTACACAAAACACTATGGACGGGGATTGGAACTCAACAGGCGGTTTAATAGGTTTGTTCTCGCTGGCAAAAATGTTACTGGATTAACTTCCGTGGTTCCAATGTCTAATTTTGACCTCGCCGACGCAGTAAAGAAACTCCCAATAAAACATTCCAGAGGTGTATTCATGAAAGATCAATTAACAGCACAACCACATATCCCAGAAACTGGTATAATTAATATCGATGATAACACTGGACCTGGAACTCATGGGGTGTGTTACGCGATACATCCCCGATCAATTATTTATTTTGACTGGAATGGGTTGTCTCAGCCAAGGGAATTTGTCAAATATGTATCCAAGACTAAAGTTTTGTTGAATCCAACTCAAACTAACAGCAGCAGTAGAGCTGAATCCACGACTTTTCTAGCGTGATTTGAAGGGTCCGCAATAATGTAATTTCATAGAACCCTTATCGTTGTAAAATAACAGTAAAAAAACATAGTTATCAAGGCTGCATCATCGATGACACCCATCGATGATACCCACCGTTTTTCTAGCGTGATCTGAGGGGTCTCAATAATGTAACTTCATACAATCTTATCGTTGTAAACAAACGTAATTATCAAGGCGGCATCATCGATAAGAGTGGCTGAACCTGTTTTTGATCGCTGAGGATGGTTTGCAATAATAAACAATAAAATAATTATCGATGATATCTTCTATGTTGTCGTTGTAGTAGATCCATTGCTGTTATGGGGTTAACCGAATAAGCAATTGATAAAATGATGACATCAATTAAATTATGCATAAATACGATCCAATCCGACTCGATATCGTGTCCGAGGATCGTGTATATTTATCGTGATTAATCCGTGTGGGGTACCTCTTGCACCGCTAAAGAAATTTCAAAATTTGTTATAATTCATATCTGTTTGCCAAATATTTCTTTACGTATAAGTGTCAACTCTGTTAAACACGCATAACAAGTTACAGTTATCCCGGATTACTTTTGGTATTTGTGTATAACGTTGGGTTACTTATATCACGTCGGAGTTTTGTGACGCCCTCGGGACAATATTTTAGCAGGATTCTTTTGTTGGTCCAGCATTGCATCATCGTACACGACAAGATTATTAACGAATTAATCCAAGTCCTCTACGGATGGCTCGTCGTCAATATCTCTGATAAATTTAGTGACTCGATGATCAAAACAAACCCCGACCTTGAGAATCGCTGACAAACGCTATCGATGAAGCCTGTCGTGTACATGATATAGCGTACCGGAGTGGTGATCTACAATAACATCATCTCGCAGAAAGAAAATCGATTCACGCGTTGATTGCCATTCCTGATAAATCGTTCAAAGAAAAATTAGCTTCGTGGTTGATAAAATCCGCCATGAAAGGTAAATTATTGTTAGGTGCACGTATCTAACATTTAAACAATTTATTATTCCCCGACAGGATATTACACGGGTAAATCTGCTATAAACAAATTAGCTAGTGCCGCTAAAGTCTCACGTGATGTTGCTGCAAATTGGTTGGCTCGACAAGCAATATGGCAAATTTAGCTACCTGGTCCAACATCAATCAAATATGGATCGTTTGATGTTTATGTTCCAAATGAGGTTCATCAAGCTGATATATTATATTTACCACATGATAAACAAAAACGTGTTTACAAATACGCGTTGACTGTTGTTGATATTGTAGTGGATATAAACAAGTGGAGCTGTTATCAACAAAATCATCATCAGAGGTTGCTGCGGCATTTACAAAAATCTATCGACGAGTTCCTTTACGTTGCCCAAATTTATTACAGTTTGATCCTGGTAAGGAATTTTTCGGTGAAGTATCATCATTGATGGCCCAACATAATGTTGTAATTCGACGAGGACATGCTGCAATACATCGTGATCAGACAATTGTCGAACGATTCAATAAAACTCTCGCTAATAAATTATTTTATTATCAAACCGCAAAGGAATTTATTCAGCAGGATAGATCTCGTGAAAGGGTAATACGACTTCCTGAGGTGATTTCACTTAATAATCAGATAACTTCATCGATAAATGACAGACCGGCCACCGCGATAACAAAAAAATACATGCCTGGAAAAATATCATTGCGTAATGATACGCCATTACCTTGGAATGCTACTGTAAGATATTTATATGAACCTGGTGAACTTGAAGGTGGTGTCAGACGGTCAACATATCCTATATGGAGTATTACTACCTATAAAATATATTCTATGGTGTCATCAACACATAGACCAACGTATTATAAATTGGATCTAACTGCACCTCAACGAAGTTTTACTCGAGAACGGCTTCAAGTTATTCCAGATGATACTCAATTATCACCAAAATATTTACGATGATATTAATTGTTGTGGTGTAACGGCGACTCGTCTAAGTTGATTTATCCTCCGCACTCGTGATACAGCTAAGCAGATTAAATTAGTCCATTCGATGAAGTCATCGATGATATTCATTGTTGTATCTGTGATAGTTAATCCTTGTGATGAATGTATCGTTGTAGCATATCCTAACCGCCACGGAGAATTAGTCGCATTTATTGCTTCTCTAACCACCGATAAATCAACTTCAACGATGTCATTTAACACAAGTTTTTGTTGTTGTTGTCCTGGAATGTCAACGAGGATATTTTGTCGTCGAGTGTCGTTAGGTCGATAACATAACGGGACTGGTTAGGAAATTTACATTCATGAAGATAAAATAATTTTCTCATGATGATATATCTGGTGGCTTTTCTACTAGCTACAACTATATCAAATGGTTTGCAGGTGTTATAAAATTCGTCTAGTGGTGTTTCTGGTATTGTTTCACGTAATTTTACTCCTTGATCTTTACTATTTGTACATCTTATCGCGATTTTTAATGCTGCTAATTCTTCATCGAGAGATCTGCGATCGATTGTCATTTCTTCATAGTAGTCCACGCATGATTTTAACCAACAATGCGGTGATAGACTTGTAAATGGTGGTGATTGTCCATGATCTCCATATAGTATCACAGTGGTATTTATTGGTTTTAACCATTCGAGAAACATTTTTAATATTTTTTTTGATACCGTACAAGCTTCATCCCATAGCACCACATCAGGGATAATTTTAGTTCCCATTCGTTCAGGTGACCAGTCATCTCCACTATATCTAAAAAAGCTATGTTATGTACTTGCGAAAACTCCCTTTTCGTGAAAATCTCTGGCAAGTCGATGAGTTGGTGTCAGCTCAATTAAATTAGATCCGTGTAACAACTCAATTACTCGCGTTGATTTTCCACAACCACCTGGACCATTCAAATAAACAAGTTTACGTCGCGCTATAACATCATGTATACTTGGACATGTTGAGAATGTCTCGATGATATCACCGTGGTATTCAGGTTTATCTTGAACATCTGCATGTGATCGGTATAGATGTAATTGTTCATTTTTAACGCGCCGAGTCCCCCATGTTGTACCATCGCAGAGATATTTTACAACTTCATTGTGGTGTTTTTTATTGTAATAAAATGAGTCAGTTGCACTTCTCACTGCGATATCAGGAAATTGATTTATCATCGAGAATAAATTTATAGTTACGTATCCGAACATGTATGATCTTAAATGGGGATATTGCGGCATTTCATCGCTGAAATATTCTACAATTGTTCCAAATGATTCTCCTGATGATAATTTCGCATTGATTTCTTTAATAAATACTTCATTGGACACTGCATCATCGATGATGAATTTCAATTCGCCAGGATCTAATACTAATTAAGCAGTTTTACGTCTACGGATTTCATCTTCAATGGCATTGTTTTCTTCCCATTGCTTTACATTGCTTTACACTCGCTGGTTATCACATCACGAAGAAATTCTATCTCGTTTCCAGGAATTTTATCCGGTGTTGGCAGCCAAACATCAGTTTGTTTATCACAGCTGAATATTATTTCAGATATAGTCAACGATGTTAGTATATAATTATCTAACATCCATCACAGTAGCACCGTTGGAATCCATCGATTTTCATGTAAATGCCCTCCAATCCATAAATAACACACAGGATGTAGTCGTTCAGCAAGTTTAAATTAAATTACTTCAGCAAACCCCGTTAAGGTATAATCAGGTAATGGTCCATTAACAGCTCTTCGTACTATTTTATTTGTTGGTAACCCAAACTGTGTAAAATATTTCTTACATTCACCACCACCAAGAAAACTTCCTGGATAACATGCAATCATATCGACGGATATCATCATGTCAAAATCATATTGTGTATACCACAAACCACCATGATCATATTTGATACAACTCGCTCTAACATCGTTGATAAATTTATCCTAGGTTGGACGCCATGAGTTTTTTTCTCTGGCAAATTGAGATGCAATTGATGAAACTGTAAAACTTGACGTGGTAAGTTTTACAATTTGATTATCTTTAGAAGATTCATTGATGTATTTACTAGCAAATTTTTCCATGGATTGTTGCCATGATTCTCTTCGATAGATTTTCCCAGCTGCGGTTACAAATTGATCATATTGTTCACCATCACTGGAAAATAACATACATTTACTGGGTTATCGTAGTTATTTTTGCTCCAATCGAACATATCACCGTGATAATATTGTATAGTTTTATCACGGGGAAAATCTCCTTCGTTGATTCCCCACGCATGAAAATTATGATCGATAATCTCAATAGGGGTTCCAGCTTTACGATCACAACCAGAATCATAAAATATTCGATCCGGAAGCATCTTTATAACAATTGGCACTTTTATCTTTTTCTCCAATAACACAATATCAGTTCTTGTTGCGCCTGTACCTTTTTCAGTGATATATGTATCCTACGCGGTGATCTTCGTGAGTCAAAACGCAGTGAGGCCGCTTCCTCGCTTCGATGTTTCAGAATGTTTTATTACTTGTTCGGTTACACAATTTAACGTTGATGACAATCTCATTCCGCCGACTGCATGATGTTTAGGAGTTTCTACGGGAAATATTCCATACGTGATAACGTTAAATGGATATGCTATGTTGTAGAATTGGTAGTCAATACTAACTAGTGCCATTGGTTTTGTGTCTCTGGTTAAAACAAATAATCATTTGTTATATGTTACTCGGCGACGATGATTAAATATCTTCCATGATGTAGGTTTTTCAAAAAATTCAACGATGATATCTGACTGTGCTTGCACGCGTGATGGTTTTTTCTCAAACGTTGTATAAATTATATCGATGGTATATTTGCGATTATTAGTAAAATCTCTCATCGATATAATATCGGTGGCACGTTTTTTCGTTAATGTGTTGTCGTCGAAATTTGTCATATACGTTGAATATGTATATGATGCACCATTCAACCGGTGTTGATATTTTGTCTCACGAATACTTCGTACAATTCTAGATTAATAGCGTGTTGGTGATATTTTTTCGTCTTGGTCATATCGGGTACGTACCCGTGGAGAATCCATATCGATATTTATTTTATAAAACTGTTTCATAACTGTATTAGTAAAAGCAATTATTCAATTAGATTTTCAAAAGCTGTTCAATATAGTTATGACTCAAAATCAATGCAAATGGTTATACAAGGACGATCGCGGATTGTGTTCACGAAGATGTGTGGGGGAATTTTGTGCGGCTCATAATCGACAAATAAAACGTGGTTCTTCTGGAATAGTGAAATGTATCAAATGTGGATGTGATATTCAAGGTAAACCTCATCTATGTGCTGATTGTTGGGGAAAAAGGTTTCGCGAATTTGTAAAATATTACCAACGTCGATATAATATTGTATATAACGAACATGATTATATCACGGGTAATTATCGAAAAATAAAAAATTGAAAGTTGATTTTGTACACGATAATATGAATCATATTACATTTACATCTCATCCAATTTACACCAATTACGAGGCTTCACGTGACAATATTATCAGACATTGTCGACTTAAGAAAAATATTGGTCAGATTAACAACGCAGGCTATATGGTAATATGCATTTTTTTTAATGAAAAAAATAAAATATATTTATCTCATAGATTTATTTACCAATGTTACAGTGGTTTAATTCCAGCCGGGTTAGTTATCGATCACATTAATCGGAATCGACTCGATAACATACTAGATAATCTATATGATGTAACTCCACGAGAAAATAATTTGAATTCTGCACCGAAAATTAAATTACAGCAACGAAGACCTGTTATAGGTATCATAGATACACAATAATTATATTTTTCTTCAGCGTATTCTGCTGGA
This sequence comes from Unio delphinus, assembly GCA_029339505.1. Lineage (NCBI taxonomy): Eukaryota > Metazoa > Mollusca > Bivalvia > Unionida > Unionidae > Unio > Unio delphinus. The sequence continues at coordinate 10,379,361 of JAQISU010000162.1, forward strand.
AAATAATTACGATGTAAATAGACCATCTGTCTTCCATGTTTCCGATGATATTTATCTCTCTGCGTATTCAAAACGATTTCATTGTAGAGTTACCTTTTTTATACATGTAAGATTATGTTTAAAAAATATTTCCAATTAAACATAAGATTTTACATACGTATATAAACGACAAAAATATTGCTCAGTTGTCTGACTAACTTGACAAACTTCTTCCATTGGTCCTCCCCGGCAACACATTTACCAGTGAATGGCTTGAACAAGAATATATCGGTGTTTCATCAAAGAGAGATCAAGGAAAACCATCTTATCGAAACGAATACAGAATCATAAAACTTCTCATTAGAGCACGAACAAAAGTATTACAGAAAAACAAAGATAAATTGGCGTTGTTTGTTTCAGCAGGTAGAATAATTAAAGTTTTTGAAGATGAACTTAAAGAAACATATAACGAGCAAGAACAAGCTAAAGCTATTAATGCTGATTTTGAGAAGTTGTTGAATGCATCCTTGTAAAGTCTTCCTTGAAAATCTTCAATTTTCCATGGAAAAATTCTGTAAAAATCGTTGATAGATATTTTACTGTGATTGTATATTGTATTTGCTATGTTAATTACTCAAGTAATCACAATCACAATAAAATTGCGGTGAACAAATTTCAATTTTTTTTTTTTCGTTACCCAATTTTTTTGTTTCCGAAAATCGGTAATGATTTTCCAACAAACAACGTTATCATAATTTCACCATTTGACATTATCAAACGGTAATATTGACCGGTAAGAAACACAAGTAACAAACACAGATAACCTACATCGGTAACGGGAAATTTATATTGGTAAAGCTTCGATTTTCGGAAACGAAAAAAGAACTCTGGGAACAGGAAAATCTACGTTTGTTGAAAAAAATATTACCGAAAAATTTAGAATATTTTCCGTTACCGATGTGGGTTATCTGTGTTTGTTACTTGTGTATGTTATCGGTCAATATTACCCACGTTGTATAGTGTCGGTAATGTTATCAATATTACTTTGAGTAGTAGGAGTAAACAGGGCTATGAGCGCATTCCATCCTGAAAGGCTTTATTTTTCGAAAACAACGTCTCTATCACAATTTTTTTTACGAAAATCAATTGCGCTCCATCCCAGATGGTGTTATTTTTTTAAATCAACAGCTCTATCCCATTTATTCAAAGAGGTGTTATTTTTCGAAAACAATATCTCTATCACAATTTTAACACATATTACTCTTAAATCAGACTTGTATGTGATAAAATAGAATTAAAATGAAAACTCCATACAACTTTATACTATTATGAACGCATTTCATTTTGCGCTCGCTTAGAGCTATTCTTAGCATGATTTGAGGCCTCCACAGACACTGAAAAATGAAAATAACTATCAGATTAACGTTTTACATGATTAACTAGTATGAAGTTGCGCTCAAAAGTTAAAATAGAATCAAAATGAAAACTCCATACAACTTAATACTATTATGAAACGAAATTGAAACCGTTTTATACTGTTACTCAACTGTTATTATTTACTAAAGCAATTCTAGTAATAACAACAACAACAACAACAAAAAAGAAGTGATATATTTTTGATGCAGAAAAAATAAATAATTTTAGAAAAATCTCAATGCTGTTATATTTAACACTTGAGATGTGATTGTGTCAGAGCTGCTAATTCACCATATGAGGCTTATAAAATGAATGATACTGATACAATTATTGATTGTTGCAGCAGAGTCAATAAAAATATTTTTATTTATAGTGCTAATGAAATATTTTTATTTATAGTGCCATTGAAATATTTTTATTTATAGTGCCATTGAAATATTTTTATAGTGCATTTTGTGTCATTTTTGTACCATTTTGTATCATTTTTGTACCATTTTGATGGTTTTCAGTTAAAAATGTTAAAGAGATTTTACAATCAAATGGTCGATTTTGCATGGGATTTTCCATAGAGAAAAGCTCTTAGGATTGATTTTCATCGATTTTTGGTCATTTTTCATCGATTTTTGGTTTTTTTTCATCAATTTTTGCCTGTTTTCATAGATTTTTGGTCGTTTTTCATCGATTTTTCATGAAAAACCTCTTAGGGTAAAGTAGTCGATTTTGCATGGATTTTCCATAAGGAAAAGCTGTTAAGATTCGATTCAGTGTGATATATTTTTATAACACCATTGAAATATTTTTATACCACTATTGAAATATTTTTATAACGCTATTGGTATCATTGTCTATCATGGAAGTGTTTAACGGCTTCTATCAATGATGGGGAATCGGCACATTACATTTTATTTATATGAAAAAGGTGCCGTTTCCCCACTTTTCCATTGATCTAATCTGAACCGTCTATCGATTTGTATGCCAGTGGGAGATATTTATTATGCCTAAAGGTTATGTTGTTGTTGTTGTTTTTATTGTTGTTGTTGTTATTGTTGTTAAAAAATATAATTCATTCTATAATGCCACATCGTAGAATACTAACACATGATGATATATCAGCTATAAAAGCCGCTAAAGATGTTATACCGTTATCAGAAATCGCTAATAAGTATAAAATCAGTTATCAACGCATCTATAAAATATGGAAATCAGAAGATGGAAATGCTAATATTCCCGTTGAGAGAATTATTGATAATGAAGTTGAAAATGAAATAACAGAGTTTTTAGATGGTAAAACACAACTTGTGGATAAAATCATTGATAAAGAAAAAATTCGTCATTTGCAACAGCAATTATCCAATTTGACCAATGAAAACAAATCATTGCGGGAAAAACTATTAACTATTCAGAATCAGAAAATAACAGACAGTGATTCTGTAACAGACCTACAATATCGGTTAGATCTTGCAGTACAACGTCGTAACGATGTAGTTCGGGACCGTGATAAAACAAGAACAGAACTTAATGATGTACGATGTGATTTTAAATCTCTCACTGAAGAGTATTCGTCGCTGACTAACAAATACAATTCTTTATTGTCAGAATACAATTCTATTGCTGCTGAAATTAATGAAGTGTATTCAAGGATTCCTGTGGAAAAAGTCCCTAATGACAGAGAGTCACCAGTCATAAAGTCATCAATGGCAAAGCCATCAATGACAGATCCATCAACAGTGACAGTGCCACAAGAAAACGAAAAAGCAAACCTGATGGCAGAGCCATCAATGGCAGAGCCATCAATGATGATTCATCGAAGGCCTATATCCCTGAACATGATCGTGAATTTTTAAATGAAATCGAAGAAGCCCTTGGAAAACAAAAACAAATAGAACCTAAACAAGAAATAGATCATGAAAAATTTAATCGTGAAAAAATAATGGCAGTACAAAAATATTAAGAACTACATGAACAGACACGAAGAAAACTAAACGGAAAATAGTTTAATTGTTCAGGGTTTCCATTTTGTAACATTATCGCCGTGCAATTTCCTTCCTTGGGATTCATTTTGATAAAATAACACTTCTATCGTGGACCAATAAAAATTCCTAAAGGGTACCATTTTAGTCTCAGATTGACAAAATAATGCTTCTATCGCTAGACCACTCTTTTTTAAGTGTTAGACTAATCAATAAGAGGTACCATTTTGTTTAATGGAGACTTCTACAGGTGCTAATTTTTTAATCGCTGAACTACCTCTTGGTCTATACCCAGCAATGAATTCTTCGATCGTGGGTGGGTTTTCAGCCATGATATGATGCTTATTTTTTTCTGTTTTTATAATACGTCAAAATAGCTCGATAGGCATTTTTTCCACATTTGTCACAAAGATGGATTTTTCCCCTCACACCAACACCACAAATAACACAGGGATTTGTACCAGCGCGGGAACTATTTCGTAACAAATACGCATGAATTCCACAGTGTTCCCCGTAACAAGATTTTCCACATTGATTATTAGAATTTTTTAAAAGCCAACGGCATGAACTCAATTTATACATGGTTCTATACAATACTTAACTATTTCTTTAATTCATATTTAACAATGTGATATATTTTGCTTTATAGTGTATTATTGTTGCATATCATTTATATTCTGTTTCAAATATACAGTAAAAGTGAATTAAAGATATGAATTATATAATAAGACAACATGGCACGATCTAATCGCCACAATATTGTCACTAAATTGTTAAAAGAATATTTTGAACAAACTGGAAAAACTTTGAAATACCCGAAATCAAATGCTGATTTAGAAAAATTAAGAAAATTATTGTCAGGTGACTCTGCCATCGGTGATAAAAAACCACCTGCAGAACCACCTCCACGATACAAATTACTGCTAATAAGATCTGCAATAGACAATCATGATCGTGTATACACTTGGATACCTGATGATCCAGTCAGTGTTGCGATGCCAGTGCTGTTACAAATGATTATTAAGGATAAGAAAAGTATCAAATTAATTGTTACTGCGGTGGTGCGTTTCAAATCGGCAATTGATCCTCTCAAAGAAATCACTGTTGATTTAATTCAGCCAGTGCGTATAATTCTTTCTGAGGATAAATTAAATGTTATTGCAACGGAGATTACTAATCAGTACCTTCAACAGGTCGAAAACTACACTGGAGTAGGGTCCGGCTGGGTTTTTAATAAATTTAAAATGATCAAATTCGATGTTTTTAAATACAATCCCCTTCGTGTTGGGACCTTTGTAGAACTCTCTGCAAGTGTAAAATCATCACAGTGCTGCATCAATGTGAAATCTGATGATGACATGTGTTTGGTTTGGAGTGTTCTAGCTGCATTGCGTCCTGCTGATAAAGACCCTAATCGAGTGGGTAAGTATTTACCGTACTTCAAAGAAATAAATACCACCGGAATAAAATTCCCAGTGAAAATCGAACACATTGATAAGTTTGTAGAAAATAACAAAACAATTCTTCCAGGTGGATTAAATATTTTCGGTTTAGATAGCTCTGATAAATTATTTCCTATAAAAATATAAAAAACACCAAATAGCTCCACAATCAATTTATTGCTTTATAAAGATCATTTCGTATATATCAAAAACTTTAACGGACTAGTACGAAAACAGTTTTCAAAGTATAAGCACAAGCACCACTTCTGTGTGAAATGTCTTGCAGGATTTATAAACCAAGATGATTTAGTTGTCCATCAACGATGTTGTATTCACGACCAACGAGAGTCTTATCCGAAACCAGGACAAGATATCTTAAAATTTGAAAACCATCGAAATGGATTTTTAATGCCAGTAACCATATCTTATGATTTTGAATCATTATTGGTACCAGTTGAAAAATCTCATACTTCTCCATAAAGAACAACAACTACCACGCACAAACACGTTCCTGTATCCGTTGCTTATAAAACTAACAACCCAGATAGTCCTGTAAGATTATACCGCAGAAATAGTGATACCGAGGAAGAACCAGCTGTTTGGCTGCTAAGAAATTTATTATCGGATGCAGATCAAATACTACCTAAAAAACCGCCTATAGCGTTAACCGTTGAAGAATTATCTGATTTTACAATTGCAACTCATTGTCATGTGTGTACGAAAAAAATAGGTCAAGATATAATTAAATCTCACTGTAACATCACTGGAAAATACCGTGGTGCTGCACATCAAAATTGTGCTAAAAAATGTCAACAAAATTGGATTCCTGTGATAGCTCATAATTTTCGAGGATATGATAGTCATTTTATTATAACCGCGTTAGCAGACCCTACAATTCAACGGTTAATTGGTAATCAGGCAATTGAGGGAATCCCCACGAACAGTGAAAAATTCATGTCACTGACAATCCGTAGACAATTGAAATTCATTGATAGTGCACAATTAATTCCTTCGAGTCTAGAACAACTTGTAACAAACTGTACTCATTTCCCAGCGTTAGATAAGCACTTCGGTGATAAATCCTTTTGATGCATCAAAAAGGACAATTTCCGTATGATTATCTCACTGATTATTCAAAACTCACTTAAGAGAAATTACCGCCTCATGATAAATTTTATTCAGCGTCGAATGGTGAAAATGTGACCGTTGAAGAATATAACAATGCGTTAGAAATATTTTCAGCGCTGGATTGCAAGACCATCGGGGACTATTTTGATATATATTTGATGCAAGATGTTTTATTGTTATCTGATATCATTACATAATTTAGTAACAGCTCTATGTTAGCATTTAAACTAGACCCATGTTGGTCTGTTTCTGCACCAGGCCTTGCATGGGATTCTATGTTAAAAATAACAGAAATCGAACTAGAATTAATTACTGATCCTGATAAATATAAAATTATTGAAAAGGCTCTTCGTGGTGGAATAAGTGTGATTACAAAGAAGAAATCAACTGCTAATAATAAATATATGCTATATTTTGATGCAAATAGTCCAATATCGTATTTAATCGATCTATATTCCAACAACCTCTATGGTTGGGCAATGTCTGAGTGGATTCCATATCGTTGTTCACTGGGGTATACAGGGGATCAATTTAAATTGGCTACTGAAAACTGTACTAAGGATTTATCCCGTGAGAATTATTCTTTCTTCGTTGAAGTAGGTGTAGAATACCCAGAACACCTTCATGATTCACACAACGAGTACCCATTTCTTGTAGAAAAACTGTCTCCGACACCGGAATATGAAAAACTCATTCCAAATTTATTACCAAAGCGCAACTATTTTTGTCACTATCGGATACTTTATCAGGCAGTTGCTGCTGGATTAGTGGTATCAAAAGTGCACAGAGCATTGAAATTTAATCAGTCTCCGTGGTTAGCAAAATATATCGAATACAACACAACAATGAGAGCAAAAGCTACGAATGAATTTCAAAAGGATTTTTACAAGCTGATGATCAATTCTGTATTCGGTAAAACGCTAGAAAACGTTAGAAATCTTTGTAATATTGAATTAGTTAATATAAACACAAAGAGGTTTACAAAATTAGTTTCATAAAATGATTTTAATGGTAGAATTGTTATTAAAGACGATCTTGTGTTCGTGACAAAACATAAAACAGATGTGTTATTAAATAAACCAATTTTTGTTGGAGTATCAGTGTCAGATATTTCAAAGACGTTGATGTATGATTTCCACTATAATTTCATTAAAAAAGAATTCCCTGGGGCTCAAATGTGTTTCTCTGATACTGATTCGTTGTTGTATGAAATCCCAGGCGTGGATTGTAATGATGATTTGTATGAAAGCATTTACCAATACAGAGCGTTATTTGATTTATCAGATATAGATCCTAACGGAATTCACGGAGAATATCACGATAACACTAACACAAAAGTGATTGGGAAATTCAAGGATGAATTGTGTTTTAACTCTATCAAAGAATTTATCGGATTACGTCCAAAATGGACTCGATCCTTGCAGTAGACTCTAAACAGAATAAAGTAAAATCTAAGGGAATACAAAAATCTGTGGTAGCAAAAACGTTTAATCATGAATTATATAGAGCAGTACACTCTGGGAACATTACTGATCATATTGTGTCAATGACGTCATTTCAATCGCGGTTACATCAAGTAACTACAATACGGACGGATAAGTCAGGATTGGTTAATTATGATGATAAACGATACTGTATCGATAATATCAACACTTATGCGCTAGGTCATTATAGAATCAAAGGACTTCAAGGATTATGAACGCAACTTCATACAACTTAATAGCATAAAACACCAAAAAGCCAAGGATTATGAGCGCAGCTTCATACAACTTAATAGCATAAAACGGTTTAAATTTCGTTTCATAATAGTATTAAGTTGTATGGAGTTTTCATTTTGATTCTATTTTAACTTTTGAGCGCAACTTCATACTAGTTAATCATGTAAAACGTTAATATGATAGTTATTTTCATTTTTCAGTGTCTGTGGATGCCTCAAATTATGCTAATAATAGTTCTAAGCGGGCGCAAAATGAAATGCGTTCATAATAGTATAAAGTTGTATGGAGTTTTCATTTTAATTCTATTTTATCACATAAAAGTCTGATTTAAGAGTAATATGTGTTAAAATTGTGATAGAGATATTGTTTTCGAAAAATAACACCTCTTTGAATAAATGAGATAGAGCTGCTGATTTAAAACAAATAACACCATCTGGGATGGAGCGCAATTGATTTTCTTAAAAAATTGTGATAGAGACGTTGTTTTCGAAAAATAAAGCCTTTCAGGATGGAGTGCGCTCATAGCCCTGTTTACTCCTACTACTCTTTGTTAGGAAATCTTATAAATTTTCGGGTAAAAAAAAAAAATATTTTCGTTTATGTAACATTTCAAACAAAGCAAGATATCTAACGGCACACGATGAAATAAAAGTCATCGAATCACTAGGAAAAATTAGACCGATTCATGTAGAAAAACAATACAGGATTTCACTTCGACGTGTCTATAAAATTTGGAGGGAATTTTACCCCGATGAGAAGTTCATCGCAGGATACGCAGCAACGAAACTAGGAGCAAATCTAACAATATATATAGCTGCGCTAGATAAAACAGCCATAAGGTAAAAACCGAATTGTTAACAGATTATGAAGAATACAAAAAATACCTTGCAGAGGTAGAAAAACTTGAAAAAGAACAAAATGACGCCCATGATAGATTAATTAGTGCGTTAAAAAAGTTAAAAATATTTGAGGCGTATTTGAAACCGATCGACGCAATAACACTCGAAACGGAAAAATTAGCTCAGTTAGAAACAATACTACAGCAAACACCGGAACAAATTTCCTCTCGAGTACATAAATGAATTGAATTAACCAAGAAAAATAAAGATCTTGATATGAAAATCTCAGATTGGGAAAATCTTACAGATTTGGAAAATCCACGGCAAGATTTTACATTTGATGAATCACGATACTCTTGTTTTGTCTGAAAATGTAAAATTTAACTCGTATATAAAATCTTTTTAAGAATTTTCATGGTCAAACATGAATGAGCATTTTGCATTAGTTGATCACGGGTTAATCTCACCGCGGTTATAACATTTTGTTGAAGTTGTAAACGTTGATAATCCGTCAATAAAAACTTTTCCGTGCCTAGGTTATCTATGACTATATCCACGTATAACTCACCTTGCGTTTTCATACTAAATATCTCTCTGATAGCGTGTTTAAGAAAATCTTTGTCGTGAACTGATACTAAGGCACGTTTATACATTATTGAAATCTTATAGATTTTCATTTCTGATTGTGAAAATCTTTAGAAAACGTTTCATTTTTTTCACAATTTTTCCAAGGGAAATCTTAAGGATTTTTACTTTCACGATTTCACATCTAGCGTGATCTGCAATGTTACCCCGCGAAGATCAGTCAAGTTGAAATCCTGATCGGTTATTCTAAAATTCATTCTGGATATGAATCTATTAGCGGTTTAAATAAGTTAAATGAAGTGGATTTTTCACTATGAGACTTCCCGGAGAAATATCCGGAGAAAACGTGTATAGGATCGGCATTGTCTGATTTTGAAACGTCAATGCGAAACTCTCTAAGATTGCAACACAAATAACGTGTATCGCAATAACAGATGATATTTCAACGTTACCGGGGGATCTGTGTTTGTTGTTTTATACACCGAATTCGTCGATGTTAAAATTGCTTCTGGAGGAGATATTTTAAACCATAACGCATGAATATTTAGGAAGAATTCGTCAATGAGTTTTCTCAACGACGCTTTCATCGCTGATACATCTCAGCTGTAAATTTAATAAATACTAAATTGTTATCGGTGCGTGAAAATACTCTTTTGAACTTTTGCTTTTCGGAAGATAAATCTTCGGACACGAATGAGAGTAATCTATCATTGAGATAGTTCATATCAGCGATAATTTGATTTAGTTTTTGTTGTTGTTGATGTTTGGTTGTATCGCGCTGATTCGTTAAATCAAGTAGTAGAGATCGTTGTAGAAGATCTCGAAGTTGATTTAGTTTTGTTAGGAATGTTTGTTTCATCGCGTTGAAGATCCCAGTAAGGGACTTCTCTGTGATTATAATCGCACCTCCAACACCGAGATTAAATCTCCATATTATTTTACCATATGTGTTGTACTTGTAACTTTTAATTATATTAGTTTCTGTTCCGTCGAAGACTTGATATAAAGTCTTTTCATAAATGGCTTGAGGTCGTAGAAAACTAATGTCGAAGTTATCATATTTAAACTTTCGATCTAGCGCGAGTAGATCATCGGTGAAGAAATCAGATTTTTTTAGATTCCGGTAACGCGTAATGAACCGCAGGAAGACTATTCAACAACGCTGTGTGAATCCGTGGGAAGAATTCATCGATGGTGTCACTGAGTTTTCCTCGCATCCATGGTACGTTTTTATCCGGGGAGTTTATAATCAGCGGTGATATCCTCCACATGGATATTGTTTTTTGTTGCACAATTTTCCCTTAATATAATATCCCTGTGGAGGGAATTAACAACATCCAGATTTACATATTCCATTTTGCCGATAATAGCATTACACACTTCCATGTACTTGATGACGCTATCTCGGTTAGGTGGGATTGTACTGATAGCTGTTATCGAATAATCCAGAAATCGATTAAAATCTCTACCTATCGCCGTAAACAATTTGAGTAATAACCGATTCATCTATTTCATAAATTCCAAGAATACCATGTATATTTTTTCTTGTTAAAAATAATCAAAATTCTCATAATTTGTTAACTTATGTATACTACTAACGTTACCAAGATTAAACCCATGATAATTCTCCTTCGTGGAAACACAGTCGGATTTTAATGGTACCTGGAATAAATTCAGGATATCCCAATAAAGTTCTAATTGAACTATTATATATATGTAACCGAGTAATCAGGTGAATTTATCTCAATGACCGTCGATAGCAATGACTCATGTCCTTTTATATCAATGGGGTATTTATCAGGTCCATCTGGAACGTCAATGGTATTTTTTCCTGTGATTGCTTCGATGGATTCTTTGATTGCGTCGTTGATATCTTCAATGTCATATGCTCCCGTGGATAGATGTATTGTATGCGTTTCTTGTTCACCTTTAGTACCATCTGGTTTGGTGTTCCGATACGAAAATGTAAAACTGTTGTTGGGGGGTTTATCATTGAATGTTGCTGATCTTACATTAGGCCAGCTGTAGTAACATCTTAATTGCGTTAACGCTATCTCAGATGCTGACAGAGGAGGGTTAAATTCAACGCTGACCTCTGGTATTTTCGTTACCAGCGAGATTAACTTTGTTTTTGTCGTGGTAGTATTTGTTGCTATTTGTTGAAGCAGTTCTTGTGACATTGTTATTGAAATTACTTTGTAATTTCCAATTATCGTTTTTTACGCTCCAATTTTGACATCGTTGGATCATACAACCGGACCATTTTCGAAAACTCATCGTCCGATATTATCTGATCATCAATCGACGTCGAGATCAACATTGACAATTGTGAGTATGCGTTTGACACGGTAACAAGTTTAACCGTGTAATCGTGTAATTTTTGTTGACTACACGATGATAATTTTTGTGTTATCCCGGTAAACACTCCGGCGATTGTTGCAGCCGCCGATATACAAATTGGAACAACAACCGGAGCTATCATAGTCATCGAAGATAATATTATTCCAGCACTGGCAATTATACCAGATACCGAGTACACAGACACATCTATGACGGTGATTCTACGCTGATATTTTTTGTTTTCATTTCTATATTCTTCGATTAATGCTTCAAGTTTATCTTGAAATTCTTTTACGGTGTTATATCGATATTGAAACACCGATGGCACTATTGTTGACATTTTTATTTATTTAACGAGTTAACAATTTCAATTTAGTTGTTTACTTAAATCCGCTACGAATTCAACATACTATGACATTGAAACCCTAGCTAGGGTGTTATCCGCGGATGTTATCGTGAATTGTTCAATCTCATCTTTGTCGATTATTGTTGATATTGTATTGTTTACCCCGGTTGAACTCAATGATGATATCGAGAACAATGTTGGAGTTACCAACGTTAATCGATAAATTCTTTTAACGGTTGCAGTAATATTTAATATATTATTTAGCGGCGTCCACGTATATGATCCGTATTAAACAGTGTACACTACGTTGATAGCTATATCATGAGGAATGTTTTTTTTTCAAGTATTGTTATCATCCTTGTTGCATCTTCTTTGATGACATTAGTAGTCGCTTTGAGATCATCAATATATTTTTTTACATCTGGGAGTTTTATATCGAGTTTATTAAGTGGAGCTCTGAGACATTTATCGACGATGTTTCTACGAAACACTTAAAACTGTTGTACGTGGTCTTCATATTTTCCTTGTAACGCTGTCAGTTCCTCCAAAGAACCCTTTATCGTGTTGAGATTCGGTATAGTTATTGGTGGATTACCCAAAAATTCTAACATGGGTGTATAAATGTTTTCCACGAGGGTATTTTGTAAACAGGTAAAAGTACCGAATGCTTTTATGTGATTGTTATATTGTTCACGTAGGTTTTTTACATCAACGATGTTGTCGCTGACGGATTTTTGTAAACTTGTTTGATCTGGTAAATTTGTTACCGATGAAATAGCTTTTCTTATCATTTTTTGTACGTGTCCGATAGCAACCGCTTCAGAAAGACGCAATAATGATCTTCCAAAAATATCTGTCATTATATTAGATATTTCTCTTTAAACGATTGGAAAATCTACGAATTTTTCATCATCGTGAAGTCATGGATAGCCTTATGAGGTAATTTAGAACTCATCGAGATAGCTATTCAAGCGTTAAGAGTTTCTTGTCCATATATTGGAGAATCTGTTAATGTCTGTGTAGGTAACATTGAATTCCAAACTGGGATTGATTTTGACGAAATCATAGATACATACTTGACAAATTCAATCGTGGGTGGTAATTCATATGAATCAAAAAAAATAATCGATGTTGGGTATATTGCGTAACAAACCCAATGAGGTCCAGGTCCAGTGTTGTCATCGAGATTAATTATACCAGTTTCTGGTATTTGTGGTTGTGCTGGTAATTGATCTTTCATGAATATACCTCTGAAATATTTCACTGGGAGTTTATTTACAGCGTTAAGTAAATCAAAATTTGATATTGGTTTAAATGGAATTTTTTTTAGAATTTTTCATTAACGTCTTGTGAATGGACTTCCTGGTAGACTGAATCCCTTTCCCTTTTTTATATCCATTTAAAAAAAATTTTACCTATAAGATTGCTACCAACAGCACTAGCAGCGCCTAGTCCAAGTGCTTTAAGAGCAGGAATAGCTAGTGCAGCAAGAGGAAATATACCACCGGTTTTAACCATATCGTTGACCGCGGCTGGTGAAAAAGTCAATTTAACTCCTGTGTTACCCTTTAACGCGCTATTGAAATGGCCAAGTTGAGTTTTCGTCAGCGATAACTTATTTGATCCAACTGTCATCGCGTTTTTTAAGCGTTATTGTTGCTCCACACGCAAAAGAAATTTTCGATTGAAGTTTCTTTATCTAACCAGGTGTCAGGGTGACATTAACATGATTGTACGACATTGTATTTAGATAGTGATCATCTAATTGTCCAGTTACATGTTTGGATGAAAAATCCTAAAAATCTCTTTGAAAGTTTCCATTTTCAATTACATGTTTTCAACCGGTGCATCAACGACTCGCATGTTTCCACCACCACCTTCAAGTATCATAGGTTTATCATTAAAAAAACAGCAATTGCCCTAAATCCTCCAAGGGCATCACCGATACGAGCCTGAAATTTTACATCAACGGTTGAGTGTTTAGATAGATCAAGATGTTGCAATGAAAAGTAATAAATCGGGTATAATTCTTTAAAATCCAATTGTGATATTTGTAGTCCAGTATCAACGTTTTCATCACGACCCATAAAAGACCACAACCGATGATAAACCCGTCCTATTTGATCATTACCGTAATCGATAGTAAGTTGTTCAACGGGCTCTTGCTGATTACTTATTCGCAATGATACCTCACTTACATTACATTTATCAAATACCATATGAGACCGTATATGTAAACTATCATCTGCAACCCCAGCTCGCTTTTGAGTTATATTAATATTTAGTAGCGCAACAAAGACATGTCTTGGCGCGGAAATTTTTTGTTAACGCAAGTTGTCAAGTAAAATTTCCAGCAACGGTACTGGTTGATGTAGCTGTTGTAACATCACACCAACTCAGTAATGATCTTCCTTCTTGATCCATAAAAGATAGCAGCCGAGTCTCAATGGTCAACGATGGAGTCATAGCTGGCATCCATAGCGCTAATTTTGTCAATTCTACATTACCATCTCAAACAGGAGCAGCATCACGGTGAAGAACATAATCATCAATTGATCTTCGTGTGAGAACTACAGTGTTACTAGCACTAAAGATAACTCCTCTGACGTCTCGACAAAATCCAAATATATGCGACAGCGGAATCACACATGAAAATCTACCAAGGGGTCTATCATCCTTTTTCGTGCTGCAAATCCTGCGTTGTAAGTATCATATTTACTAATAATCATATCCTCGACTTCATCATTATTAGCAGGATTTAGAGCAGCACGATTCTTTGGTTGTCTGAAAAGAAATTCAATATGATTAGCATTATCGGTAGTATCCTTCGCAAACATCATTGAATTACTCGCAGATTTAATAAAATCATCAGAGTATCTAGCTAAACCTATTATTGTGGTTGCAACATCAACATCGTTATCGATGGATTCAATTCTAGTAGAATTAACTATATACTGCGCGTTGTTAAATAATGCCATTATACCATTGTTGACAAACCCGATCGGGGTAGTTCCAAGATTATCACCGACGACAAATTCAGTATTATCATGTTTTGTTAGTTTCCCCTCTACTTCGATGTACGCTTCACACGGCAAGAAGTATTTAGAGGTATCATCAAATCTAAGTTCAATTCGTGATCTTACATTTGGAGTCCGTGCTTGATACGAAAAATACTGATAATCCCGTATATAATCATTTTTTCTTACAGGAGCATCTACATCAAAAGCATCATCGACTTCTTGTTTAAACAGTTATACTATAACGTAGTTTATCTAAATGTTTAACTGTTTCAAACCTGAGCCAGTAATTGTTCTCAATCTTGCTCTTGCTATTTTATTAATTGCGCTACCTATTTTAGGTGGCATTTGCTCCGTAGACTGTAATTTTACTTGTTTTATTCCCCTCACCAACGACATACTTTTTTTTTGCATCACCCAACACATCAAATGCTTTATTACCAATCTCTGAACCAACCTCATTACTAAAAAAACCCAATAGCTTTTGAAGCTATTTCTATAACGATCGGTAACACTTTTGAGCAACTCGAGTAAATAATCCGGTAACAACATCACCGAGTCCATCTCCGTTTGTGAGTTTGTAAACTGGTAGTCGTGACTTTACGAGATAAACAGGTCTTGCTCTGTGCATATTACGATGTACTATCATTTTATTTAAATGCTATATATCTAATCGGTGATTGTAAAGCGATTTCTATGAAAATGGAAAATCCTACGGATTTTCACTTTGAGATTTTCAATCACTGTAATAATCATCGGTAAGCTCATCGATAAAACTACGATACAATCGCACATCCTTTACATGACCTTGAAATAACCGTTGACAGATTTCAGTAGCTTCATTAATTATTTCCGGAGAATTATTTCCAGCTCTTTTTCCTCCAATAAGAACTTCTAATCGTGATATATCATCGAGAACATTTCTTGAACAGGGCATTAAATTACCACCGCGATAACCCTCACCGGATATTTCAGGTATATCAACTTCAGCTTCAGGTTCTTCTTCTTGTTGTTGTTGAGGATCATCTTCCATAACAGGATCCGTTTGTTTTTGTAGTCGTCCTCGTTTTCGTTCTTTTTTTCGTTCTCGTTCTTCTTTTTTTCGTTCTTGTTGTGATAGCTGGTGGTATAAGTTCTTCTTGAGCTTCTCTCATTCGTTCATTTTCAATATCTTTTAATCTAACAGCAGCACCAAATGCACTATACCGTTTATCGATTCTGCTAACTTGGTTTAACCCTGTACTAATCTTATAAACCGCATCGGTATATCCCTTAATATCACCAATACAACCTTTTTTTTACTCCTGGTTTTAAATAATTATATCTATCAATAAAACTATCAGCTGTAAATTGTATCAATTCTTCAGGATCAATTTTTAACTTATAGATATGTGCTAAAAAAATCTTCAGTAAATTTATTTTGTAGCTCTTGATTTCTATTATCAATTTTAAGTATCGGTTTTTCCACAGGTTTAACCATAGGTGCAACCGCAGGTTTAGATTTTTGTATCGCGGATACAACCTCTCTATTTGCCGTAATTATAGGTTTAAATAATTGTTCAGTATCGGTGGTAAAATCTAACTTTGCTTGTTGCCGTGCTTGTTAATTATCTCTGAAAGAATCTCTCACCGGGAGAAATGTCTTAATTGCAGCTAATCGTTCTTGAGTTAATCTAGTTATTTGTGCTTCTCCAATGTTTGTCATTATGTAAATAAAAATCGAAGTTTTTTAATTGCTAATTCGGTTAACCCGTTAACTGCAATGGATCTACGACAACGACAACATCGAAGATATCATCGATAATTATATTTTTCTTTATTATTGCGAACCCTCCTCAGCGCTAAAAAAAGGTTCAGCCTCTCTTATCGATGATGCCGCCTTGATAATTACGTTGTTTTACAACGATAAGATTTTATAAAGTTACATTATTGCGACCCCTCAGATCACGCTAGAAAAACGGTGGGTATCATCGATGAGTGTCATCGATGATGCAGCCTTGATAACTATGTTTTTTTTTACTGTTATTTTACAACTATAAGGGTTCTATGAAGTTACATTATTGCGGACCCCTCAGATCACGCTAGAAAAGTGGTGGGTTCAGCTCTACTGCTGCTCTAATACGCCAATATGGTACTCAACGCTGCCAATGCAGACATTAACCTACCCTCCGATATGTGGACGAGAAGTTCTTAACGCGTCGACAGCTATCTTAACGTCGTCGCAATTACCTCATAAAGTCGTTCGCGAGTACACAATGATGAGTTATCATGAATAACTTTTTAAAGAGAAATATGTAGTAAAACATGGAAGATATTTGGGGAGATCAGTATCACGTCGTTCCGAAAAAGGAGTTACCATCGGGCAAGTGAGCTATCTCATCGATAGGAAACTTAGATGAATTAGAAAACAATACCCGATCAAATAAATACATTTACGGGTTTACAAAATGTTAAAATCTCCGCAAATGATCTAAAAAAACTACGTGATGAATAAAACTCTCTTATAATTACGTTTACTGATTTACAAAAATCCATCGTGGACAATGCTAATTTTTTTTGGTAACCCACCAGTGACTACACCGAAGCTCACAGAGATAAAAACTTCTATGTTGGAACTAGCAACACTTCAAGTAAAATATGCAGATCACGTTTGAAAAGTTTACATCATTTCGTAAAAATATCATTGAGAATTTTTTTACAACCACACTGGATAAAATTGAGATAAAACTCTCTAATATTAAAAAATCTATCGATGAGATGAACAACACCATCGAGGCAACCAAGGATGATGCAATAAGGATGATAGCAATCGTTGAAAAAACAAAAATTCCTCATGAGAAAACCAACAACGTAGTATAAACGATTCAACATGGATCATTTACGTTGACATCACTAAAAAATATTTTAAATATCATTGCAACCGTCAAGGGTATTTATCGATTAACAAAGTGTCGCCAGCTCAGTATATCTGGGGTCAGTAATACAATATCAACAATCATCGACAATGACACAAATGAACAGTTCACGATTATGGCAATAGATGGTAATCTAGCTAGGGCATCAATAACATGGCATGTGGAATTTGTAGTGGATTTAAGTAAACAATTAAACCGCTAGCGGTTTCAATTGAAATCTATTTGAAAACATCAGTGAATTGAATTCACCAGTGAATTAAAAATAAAATGACATCACAGCAATATCGCTATGATCAGGTCAGAGAATTTCAAAGCAAATTCTAAACACTCACTGAAGAGTATCAAACAAAAACTAAAAAATACCGACGACTGCGGATCAACGTCATTAACGTTACCGTGTACTCGGTATCTGGTGTAATCACCAGAGCTGGTATTATATTATCTTCGGTTACAATGATAGCTCCGATTGCAGTTCCAATTTGTATATCCGCGGCGACAACCATCGCGAGAGTCATATCAATAATAACAAAACATAATATCATCGTGTTCTCAGCTGAAACTACACGATTACACGGTTTAACTCCATACAGTATCCAATGCATACTCGCAATTATCCTCGAAGATTTCATCGTCACTCGATGACACATTTATATCCGATGACGAGTTTTCGACAATGGTCCGGAAGTAGGATTCAACGATGTCAAAATTAGAGCGAGATAATAACAATAATGGCGTCAATGTTACCACAGGCATTATTGCAAGAGCTACTTCAACGAATAGCGGAAAATACCACTCCGGGAATAACAAAATTGATATCGCTGGTAACTAAAACACCATAGCTCAGTGTTGAATTTACACCTCCGTTACAAGCATCCGAGATAGCGCTAACGCAATTAAGATGATACTACAGCTGGCCTAATGTCAGATCGGACCCGTTTAACACCCAATAACAGTTTTACATTCGCGTATTAAAATAAAGTTAAACCAGATGGAACTTTAGGTGAACCGGAATGGGACACATTACATTTACCTGCTGGCGCATATGACATCGAAGATATCAACGCGGAGATCATAAATGGCAATGAAGCAATCACAGGAAAAAATATAATAGTCGTGGAGGATGGGCCGGATAAATCTCCCATCGAAATAATAGGACACGAACCACTGTTGTCGACGACCATCGATATAAATTCACCTGACTATACCTTAGATATATATATATATATATATATATATATATATATATATATATATATATATATAATAGCTCCATTAGAACCTTGTTGGGTTGGCCTGATTATATCTCAGGCACCGTTGATATAAAATATCTACCACGTGAGCCACTAAAAGAAGACTTTATTTCCACGGAACAAAATTATCACGGTCATGATAAGATTGAAAATCCTGATCAGTTGGTATAGAATATACGATCAGTTATTAATTTTAATAATGCAAGAGCAGTAATTGAAAGCCGCAACCCTTTGAGTGTTAAAACAGCTTTAGTTCGATTAAGAGTGGAACCATAGTTTATATTATTGTAACGGCTATCAGTACAATCCCACCACGCCGGGATGATGTCATCAAATACACACAAATATGTAACCAAATTAACGCTGACATGGATGAAATTAATTCACAAATTATTCAACAAATATTAGATGGTAATAATTCCGAAACGAAAACACAGTTTGCAACAGAGTATAATATCCGCGTTGCAGATATTCCCGCGTTTAAGTTCGCAGGATATAACGTACCATAGATGCGCCAAAAACTCAGTGACACCATCGACGAATTCTTCTCAAGGATGCGCGAAGCACGGTTGAAAAATCCCCCTGCGGTTCATTTTCAGTTACCGGAACCGAAGCTGTCTGATTTCTTTACTGATGAATTAGCTGCTTAGAATCCCGAATTCAATTACAATTTTGACAATAAATTTCTCCGAGATAGTAATGTCGATCAAATGTTCTCGTATGATCTTTATGATGGGGCGGAAACTGATGCACTTGGAAAATATGAGTATAACGAGTACGGTAATATAATATGGCGATTTGCTTTAGGCGCTCGATATATTTGTATAATTAGATCAAAATGTTTGCTTGGGATCGATTATTTCAAACAAAGCTAAATCAGCTTCGAGATTATCTGCAACGATCTCTGTTAATCGATTTAACAACTCCACGTAGGACAATCCAACAGCAACAACAACAACTGAATCAAATTATCGCCGATATGAACTATGTCAACGATATATTACTTTTGTTGGCCTACGAAGATAGATCTTCCACCAAGGAAACATTCAAGCGGGTATTTTCACGCACGGATATAAACTTAGTTTACATGAAATTTCCAGGGTGGGGTGAACCAGCGATAAAGAAATCACTGCGAGATCTAATCAACAAATTTTTCCCACAGATTCACGCGCTGTGGTTTAAATAAATCCACCCACGGAAATTCTACGATCGAATAATTCAGTATACAATAACAAAAAACATACATATTTGGAAACCACCAACAATTTTATCACGAGGATGAATTTTAGAATAGTCGACCAGATATCCGAGGGGAACAATTACAAATGAGGTTAGATGTGATAAGCTAGCTTTTCATCGTAGATTTTCGTCATAGACTTTCACTGGAATATCTTTGAAAATCTTCGATTTTCCCAGTGATAATCCTATGGATTTCGCACACTTGCAATTTAGAAAAATTTAGACTTTTACAATAATATGTATCATCATACGCGAATAGTTATTTACGAGAAACATAAACTGGAAAACGCAACCAGGGAAATATTTCAAGGGATTGGAAAATCCATAGAATTTTCACCTACGGATTTTCACGTTGAACTAATTATTGATAACCTTGGCGACAATGATAAATTTCTACTCACTGAAGACCAAATGCAAAAACTGCAACAGGATACTATAACAACGGTTAGTTGTAACTACGATCAGATTATGAAATAAAGAATTATACCTAGGATCGGAATCAATATAATCAATAACAAAACCATCTTTGATCAATCCATGAAAACACTCGTATGCGATTCAATGATTAAGATAACTTTTCCCACCAGTGGTTAAACTCAAATGCCCTAGATTATTCACAACACCAATTGGTTTCTTCAGTCTTCGGTGTCTGATAATAAAGTCACGAGACGCTTCATAATTGGTGATCACGAGGTGTGGTTTAAATTCTTTGTCCATTTATAAACTAAATACTATTTGTCTAATTCATTATTTTCTTAATTATTACATTATTTGGAAATCTTTAAATATAGTCTTGAGGTATTCTTATGATCTTATCGTTGATTCTGTCAAGGACGCTGTTAGCTCTCTGAATCGCTTACAACCGCAACTGAAACACAACTGCGATTTACCACGCGCCCCTACCCTACATTGGATGCAAGGGGAGTCGCCTAAACTATCAAGTCGAAAGCTTCGCATATGATACCCACATAATTCATTTCTGCATGCTTTGTTACATGCGGTTATTGATCCTATCATACAAAATTTGCAATTATTCATTATATAATAAATTCTTTATTTAAATACTTGTTTTGATGATAATACGAAGGAGTTCGAGAGATTATCGAAAATGAGGCCCTAGTAAAATGCTAAATTCAATCTTGATAGAGTCTCCGTAGATACACCAAAGAGTCTAATAACTGATAGAATCATGATAGGTAAAATTCGTGATTGTTTTAATGAATTGAAGCGTGATGGAGCAACTAGAAAATATTCAAAAAATGCGAGACCTGTAAAATCATTTAATACTGAAAATAACAAGGAAATAGTATTTCAATCTATGAAAAAAGCCGGAAAATATTTTTATCTATGTATACGATCAGTACGATTTGTTGCAGAACGAGTACAAAATTCGGCTTATTCTAAAAACACTGGACAAAGGATTCAGTTTTCGTATATTTAATCATGTTTTGTATTATTCCATATAACATCAAAGGGAGATAACTCGTACGGATATGTGTACGGCTTATGAAAGAGTTATGGATCCCAATGGGGTTTTCCGAATTTACTCTAGTACTGATTTTTAACTGTTATGATTCTCAGCGGAAATATAATCTATTTTGTTAGAAAACGAATCAAATACATAGTGTTTACAAACAATTATATTTTCATATTTTGTGTGGAGTTTTTTTCTTTCAAGTATTCGGCTCTGTTTCAATGTTGTCAAAATACACGAAAGATATATGGATTCATTCATTCAGTCAGTCAGTTGTGGCCTGTGATCGATAGCAATACCACGCCATCGACAATACTTTAACATTGCTTCTTGATAGTCAAAGGGATCCAAGGCGTGAGTCTGGTACCAAGCACGGAAATCTTCACGTTATTCGGTGCGCATGTTATCGGGGTCCTAGTCGTCAGTTTCAGGCAAACAGGGTAGAACGACATGTTGATTGGCTTCGATATTGAAAAAGTGTGAAAAATAACCTTTGGCCATTTCTGTCATTCCAAACGTTGTAGGCATGCGATTCAAAGTCATGGCCAAGTAACTCATTTAATCTTTAATGTGTACTTGTCCTACTTGCATTTAAATGATTTTGTCTCCGATTAAAGTCACTTTAAGACATTGGTACTTTATTTGTATAGTATCTGAGCAGAAATTGCCCATCGTATCCAGAGAAAATGTGAGCCATTACCGTGGCATGGCGATGACAATCTCCGTAACGTTCGATGTCTTCTGGACTCGTGGATGGGTTTTATGACTAATGACTAAAGATAGGCTCTTGGATGCACTTCACGCACGCTTGATGAGCCACGCAGAAATTAGGAATGTGAATACCAGTCTCTTGCATGCATTCGAAATCGAAAAAGATAAAATTCCCTTTTTTCTGAGTATCTTCTTGTTGGGGATGGTATTTTTGAATGAAGTATTCGTGCTCCAAGTCCACGATTTGGTGACAAATGTGACATACTTTCTTACCACGACAAACGCAAAACTTTGCGTTACTGGTACGTATGCCTTGTCCGCAAGTAGGGCACAATTTCGGAAGTTGGCAAGTACTTTTCTGCTGTGAATCTTGCATCTTCAAATGTTGTTGGCAACAGGTAGGACTTACAAAAGTGCGCTGACAAACAGGGCAATGCACTCGTACTTGTCCTTTGTCCAGACAGGGTTGAGAGGCCAAACATCCCTCACATTTCGATCGACAATGCTTGTGTTCTTCTCCATTTTTATAACCATAGTCACATTTTTCACAGCAGTAACTGTTTTCCAGGAATCCAGTGAAGCTGGTAATGGTATCAAAATCATCATCGTGATGATAGACGTGAATGTATGTTCCGTCTTTGAAATCGTGGCCTGGAAACAAAAGAGGTCTACTCACTAACTGAGGGTGAACTTTCTAAGTGGATGCGTAGCTAAGACGTCTTGCAATTTTTGCATTTATGGAATGCCGCAGGGGTTGTTTTGGGATATCCCCTCTTGCTGTAACAGGAGTTCTGCTTTACTTCGTTGTTTGGCTTGGTCCGATTGTTGAATACTTTTTCAGGCTCTTTTCCATTCTCCTGTGTCGTTCATGTCGGCATACATTTGTCCAACGACGATGGCACGGGCTAAACACATCTGATTTTGAGTATTGTTAATTTAGACGCGGCTTTGCTTAATGTTGCGAAGGATGTAGATCAATAATACGTTTTTGCGTCCTGTCCCCTGGGAAAGAGAAACGTGCGTCATAAATAGTGTGTCTTTTCCATCCGCGATATGAAATTTGTCGTTGGATTGTTGCACAAGTTGAATCATGTCGATGACATTAGAAGGTGTTAATTGTGATGGACTGCTTAACTCGATCCAGACGGGAGACTTCAAATTATCGTGATGAATAGAAAGTCCAAAGCAATCGTCTTCTTTGGCTTGACATTGCTGTTTGAACCACTCTGTATTCTCCAAAGGTACATTTGACTTGAAATCTTTAAACTTTAAGGCGTCCGTGTAAGCCGTTGTTCTAATTTTTTTTGAGGAACGATTTTCCGAATCTCTCGAATGTGATAGTACGTTTCATGGTTTACTAAGGGTAGTGAACTTTGCTTGGACATCAATTGTCTGGGTGTGGATTCTTGCTCACTCATGTCATCCATAAAATCACTGGCATAAATTTAAGTCAGGACATTAGCTACTGTGCTAATCGATACATCACGTTTCTGTCTCTTATTGTCTTCTCCTTTCTTCACAACATAATGCGGTCTTTTCATCATGTCTGCAAAAATTCAAATGACTACATTTTAAAGACCATACTCTATATATTCATGTCCGATACGTGCATATATATAAAGGGTCAGTGTCTAACCTTTCAGTATTCATTTCACTCTCACATTGACCAGAAGGATGGAAGAACATACGAAGTTGAACTTCTCATCAGAGCTTTGCGTGGTGTCATACGAAAGTTTTCTTCAGACAAGCCTACGGATTTCTCTCCCTCTTTTCGAGATAAAAGTCAAGATACTTGCTATATCTGTAAGAAAAAAGGACATTAGGCTACAACATTTCCAGATCGTGAAAAAAACAAAAAGTTACCAGAAGAGACAAAAGTCAAGATACCTGTTATCATTGTAAAGAGAAAGGATATTGGTCTCCAAACTGCCCTAAAAAACAACAGGAGCAAGAGAAGGAGGGTAAGAGGAATTCTGAACAGGAGGAGGAGGAAGAGGTACCCTTCCCCAAGGAAGAACCCCGACACGTTCACAAAGACAAGAAAAGAAGACGACACGAAAGTGAGGAGGAAGAAGAAAAAGCAAAACCCGTGACAGTAAATAAATTGAAAAAACAGAAAAAGTGAACAGAAGAAGCCTATGAACTTTTAAAAGTGGTATTGTGTTATGTTATGTTGTGATATTGAATTGTAACATTTGTACCAGAATACTCCAGATAGAAAATAGTAATTGTCTCTTGGTTTTCATTTTATAGAATAAGAACCAACAATCATACACTCATTCACTCACAAGTACATGATGGGTTGAAAAAAAATGCATTTTGAGTTTTCATTCAATTAGGCAATTGAAATAGTATTTATTTTCGACAGATCCGAGTGGCCCTGAAAAGGACCGTTCGAGTTTTGTTTGTTTAAAAAAAAAAAAAATAGAAACGTGACGTAACCATCTTTAGGTTTCTTAATCCTTTGCCACGGCCAAGAACTACTTCTGGACTGGTGGTTCCTGTTAATGATTTGGTATAAGTCACTAAACGAGGTATGGCAGACGTAGTCACATATAGATTGGGTTGTTTAGCTCGAGTAGGTATTTTTCTTTTCGTTCGTGATAAAGACGTCTGATACATTTGTTTCAGACTCCTTGACTCTGCTAAAATATCTAAAAGTACCGTCGTGACCGTTTGATGTTCACTATTCTCTTTCTGTCCTTGGTTATCTTTCTTCTCTGTTGCTGCTATTTTATCTTCCTGGTGTTTAATTATTGATGCTTCTTCTTCCCGCTGTTGAGTAGGAAAAGCTTGTTTTTCTGCTTTCTGTTGTTGCAAAACTCGCTCCAATTCTTCTTTTTGTCTCTGCTTAAAATAAATAAGAAGAAGCAGAAGGTAATGAAGGTTCCGGAACAAATTCTTGTGAAGCTAGACAATCCACAATATTCCAGTTAAAATCAACTTCTTCTGAATGTAGATTTGTCATGACTTTGGAGGTCACTGCTGTAACATTACTTGCTGTCTCCACTACTGGATCACCCCAATTCATCGTCTTCTTAGTGTCCGACATGATTGACACCTCTGTCGCATCGATTGACTGCGCACAGACGCTAGTATCTCTATATTGGAAGGTGACGTCACATACTGTATTCTTCCGATTGGACGACTGCGACTGATTTTTTTATCGCGTGTTTGGATTGGTGAATCAACTCAATCCGTTTCAATCCGCATCTTCCCCTATAAATAACCCCAGTACACGGCATTCGCTTCACCTGTTCTCATCACAAGATGTGTACAAACGTAGGATCTTCTACCTTTGTTTCTACCATGTTATTTCGCACTGACTTACTCGTGTATGTCAGATCATCGGGGACTATCACTCATATGACTGATACAGCCCTTTGGAACAGAAGGATATATGTGGGGGAGGCAAGTTTGTTTAAAGAGAGTTTTCCTCTATGGCCTTGCAGTGAGGAAATGTTTAAGGAAGAAAATAAGAAGATCTGTGAGATGTCATCTGTGTTAACAGTATAATGTTAACATTACACATAACGGCCCTTTTCAGGGCCACTCATATGCCTCGAAAAGATATTAGGTTTCTTTGCCTCTATTTCTCTTGTCGCTAGGCAGTCTTAGATACAAAAAACATATTTTCATGTTCAATTTCCCTTGTCGCTAGATAGTCCCAAATAATTCCCATGTTCAATTCCCCTTGACGCTATAGTGCTCCAAGTCCTCTTTGACTAGATATTTCCTTGACTCTATAAATCTTAAAGCCATACTAGCCCAAGCCAGTTTTGACTGGATTTTCCCTTGATGCTATAGTAGCTAATATTACTACTGACGGCTGGGCTAAAGATGGCAAAGAATCGCGAAATACACACCAATTAGGTGTAGTCAAGTTTGTGATATTTTCATAATCTGAATAATTTCTTAAAATAACTTTCCATATTCTGCAAATGAAGAGCCATCACATTATGTTAGGGTCATTGCAAAACAGTTGTAAGAATATACGATGTTTACGATATGTAAGTGAGATTTGATATAAATTAAAGGACCTGTGAGAAACACGCTAATGGATGTATTATAATAAAGCAGTAAGCTTTACATTTTAATTTAAATGAAACCTTCACATTCGTGAATTAACGGCTCCATTATATATATATATATATATATATATATATATATATATATATATATATATATATATATATATATATATATATATATATATATATATATATTGTTACGTGTATTTGATTTGGAGAATTTATTTTTTATTATAATTGTTTGTCAGATTCAATTTTGATATTTTAAAATTGAGATTCATTAATTAGGTGATATTTTTGTTAGAAAGTGGGATGACATATACTCTGAAGAATAAAGACCAGGTGTTGACCAGGTGTTGACCTCGTTACTGGCCTGGCTTCAGCGTTGTAAAAAATGTTAAAATGATTGGTTGATTCCAAGGATTTTATGTAGCTTTGTTATGAACATCTTTCTATTTTCAGTTGGATCATACGGTATGTACGAGGTGTTTTGAACGTAAATTTGTTCTAAAAGATTCTAGAAGATAATGTGACCCCGTCCTTGTTTACGTAAAAGCAGGTTATTTTTTGGAGCGAACTATTTAGTAGAATTTGGGCTGTTAGAATGCTAAGTTGTGTGTCGTTCTGAGTTATTTTCAACTACCTTGTATTGGAAGTTACTTCAATTCGTTTGGGTTAAGTAGATTTTTTTTGTTATTTATTTCAAAAAGAATTGTGCTCAATGAATTTCATTATCAAGAAATGACTTCATCACGTGACATCGTCTTGCATCTTGGATGCTTCACTATAATTGGAACCTGGAATTATTTGGACATTTTATTACCAGGACTTTTGCAATTTCTCTAGTGGAATATATTTTGAATTAATTTTGGATTAATTTTAGAATTGATTTTTAAAACCGTAAGTTTTTATTCTTTTCTGGAAAATATTTGTGCTCAATAAATTGTTTATTTAGTTTTTACAAGCTTGTTATTTTCACTCTTTCTATGTTAGTGTCATATATATATATATATATATATATATATATATATATATATATATATATATCTATATATATATATATATATATATATATATATATATATATATATATATATATATATATATATATATATATATATATATATCTATATATATAAATATATATCTATCTATCTATCTATATATATATATATATATATATATATATATATATATATATATATATATATATATATAAATGATTTTTAATCAGAGCAAATGCAGCCATTGACAATATTTCAAGATAGCCATTTTTCAATTAGAAAAGCATATTTTCAATAGATATATGTGCTGGAAGGACAAAGATACAAAAAGATTGTGTATTTATTATGTGGATTAAAATAGAGCAGGATCAGATAGTACCGTAATTCCTGTAAATTAAGATGAATGAAACTAACGCATATAATAAATATATTTTATATAAGCGACATTTTATTCCATAGACACAATTTTTTCTGATTTCGTGAAAAATATGTTTGCTTTTAATGTGTCCGTTTTGATCAGGAAGTTCGCATAAGTAGGCGCCCGTTAAAATAGATTTCGGTGAATTAGGGATAAAGATGGTAAAGAATCATGAAATAAAGAATGATTAAGTCTGGTTAATTCTGTAATATTTTCATAATCTGAATAAACTCTTGAAATGTTTTACATAACGATTTAAAGAACTACCGCCCAGTTTCTGATCGCCCGTTCATATAAGAATAAATCATATAAAAAGTTGTTCTAACCCAACTTGTTACAGATTTGAATTTTAAAAAAAAAAAACGTTTTATAAATGCACAGTCTGCATATCGCCATTGCCACATTACTGAAACTACTTTTCCGAAAGTATTTAATGACATTTTCTCTGCTTTTGATAGAGGAAAGGTTACAGTCCTCACCATCCTTGATTTGTCGGCAGGATTTTACACAATAGATCATGACAAATTACTTCACCGTCTCCAGCATGTATTTAGCAGTCACAATACAGCCTTAATGTGGTTCAAGTCCTACTTAGTCAACAGGACACAAATTGTATCTGCAAACGGAACACAATCCAGTTACGTTGATATATTATGTGGTGTTCCACAAGGGTCTATTCTTGAGCATGTTCCCTTTATTCTATAAACGTTTCCGCTCTCAGGTGTCATAGATCATCGCCCAGTGTCTCACCAATTGTACGCTGATGACATCCAAATATACAAATCGAGCCTTCCAACTGACGTTGATGCTACCATCGAATTAGTAGAGAGGTAGACACATTTCTGATGTGAAATCATGCATACCATGTAACAAGCTGAAGATGAATGTTGATAAACCTGAGGCCATTCTGATCAAAACACAAATGATGTTTCATTCACATTATTTACCTCAAACAATAAATATTAGCAACATGACATTAAATTCACACAGTCCGTACAAAACCTAAGTGTTACTTTAGACAGTACTCTAAATTACATCAACAGGTTATGAACATGTGCAAGGCTGCATATATTGGGAAGAGACGCATCAGTTATATTCTTAAATATGTTTCAATTGATGCCACTAAAAAACATTAGTACTTTCAAGACTGGACTATTGCAACTCAATTATGGCTGCTTCATCTCAATATATGTTGCAGAAACTTCAAAGATTTTCAAACACAGCTGCTCGGTTCATCTTTAGTGTACCACGATCAGAGAACACCTACATCACTGCTCTGTACCCTACACTGGATCTCCATTCGATCCAGATCAAACACAAGATTTATTCTCTGTGCAACATTTCACGGACGGACTCCAGTTCAACATACCCATCCTGCCTCACCCATGTCTAGACACCAGCAAGATCTTTTTGTTCCTCTTCTGACAATCGTATATTGTTTCCACTATGAAACAAAGTCATATGTACAACGTTCTTTTTCATACCAGTGCTTAATAATGTGGAACTATTTGCCCATGTAAACTAGACAAAGAGATAATGTGATTCATTTTAAGAGTGCTCTTAAAACACACCTTTCTCGACTGCAAGAACAAGCTTAAAGACCTAATAATGTTTCCTAAATTAAATATTTTGAGCATTGTTTATGTTTTACAATTTCATGGCTTTAGTGTTTTGTTTTTATTTTTCTGTAGCCATATCATTATAGATGTTGTAAAGGGCTTAGAGCTTCTAAAGATTGAGCTATTTACTTCGTTCTCATGATTATTTCTATTATTATTATTATTATTATTATTATTATTATTATTATTATTATTATTATTTTTATTATTATTATTATTATTATTATTATTATTATTATTACTATTATTATTGTTATTATTATTATTATTATTTTTTTATTATTATTATTATTATTACTATTATTATTATTATTATTATTATTATTATTATTATTATTATTATTATTATTATTATTATTATTAATATATTCTGCAAATGAAGAGCCATCACATTATGTTAGGGCCATCGCAATACAATTGTAAGAGAATATACGGTGTATACGATCGGTAGGTAAATGAGATTCGATACAAATTAAAGGACCTGAGGGTTTTATGAATTTATCAAAGTGCTGCGTGAATCACGCTATTGGATGAAGAAAACCAATAAGCTTTACATTTTAATTTACATGATACCTTCACATTCATGCATGAACGGGGCCATTATATTTTTAATCTGTGCAAATAAAGCAAATAAAGCGATTGAAAAGATTTCAGTGATAACAATCTTAGAAATGGAAATGTAAATTTAAAATGAAAGTAAAAAAATGCTTTGATGAAAAGTATACATTCATTATTAGTCAATATTCCTAACAGTGTTTATTAAGATACGCAGTGCGAATATAGGTTACCTGATTACAATACATAACACTTATTAGCAAACATTAAAATATGAATGGTTTAACATTTCGTGGATATATGTACAAAACAAATGTAAATTGTGTTGTGCACACCAGTGTGAATGTACATGAAAGGACCAATCTACTGCAAATAACGATGTGATGTTGCTTTGTCGCAATGTTATTTCGGAGACAAAATGTATGCATAGTAAGCGGAATGGAGAGAAATGTCCGTATACACCAATTATAAAAAAAAAATCACTTTTACTACGAAAAAAGACAGAGTAGCACGTTGTGTTTTGTGGTATTTTTTATGTTGCTGTACGTTTTCATAACTTTGTTCTTATTCAATGCAAACTCACGTTAAAATATCTTTTTCTAAGTTTATGAGTGCAATTTTTGCTCAGTTTAAAACATGACAGCTAGTTCTATACTATCCTTATACGGTACAATGTGCTAGTATTTAAACAAAATGGAGTCAACAAATGTTTGTGTGGAAGGATTAGTGATTATTAACATAGCTGGTACTAGCGGTGGGGTGAGTATGAGATTGGGAATTTATCTGTGGATATTTTAGATTATATATTGCGCGTGGGTTGGGTGCAATCCTATGGAAACAATATGGATATATTACAAATGTGTATAAGTAGGCAATATATCTAATTCGTTCTTTTTTTATTCTAAAAATATCCAGCTGCTGTCTAAACTTGAATCATCTCTTAAGCATCATGCCTGCATCTAAATGTTAACACGAAAGAAGAAACACATGTGACATTTGTCATAAGATTTTAAAGCAAAAAAAACATATATCCATACACACTTGAAAGAAATCCCACTCGATTCGATCGCGATTTAACACATTAATGTCATATTAACTCTCTCTAAGAAGCTAACGTGAACATACCGTAAATATTACAAATTATTCTTTTGCTTTACTTTTTTTTTATCATATGTAGCACACTCATATTCATCAGTAATGAATCTTTAAAAAAGGAATGTTCTACTATAATGTAAACTCCCAATTTATACATTTTCTATTTACTCGAATCTCGCATTTACTCGTATCAATATTCGGAAAAAAGCTGAAGAACACACCGTAATGCCTTGAAATTCACGTTTTTACCACAACCACACATCTCTATATATTTGCAATTCGCCTTTTTCCCCCAGCACACACACACACAGATAACAAATCCGAAAGATAACAATAAAACTAATGAATGGACAGTTTATGCATTATTAATGCCGTTTTTTGAAGTGTTCGTTTTATTTCAAAGCTTCAGTAAAAGCTGACTCACGATACTCTTTAGGCAGTTTCAAATTCGATATTTTGTTACAAACATCGCACTCTCCGAAAGACATGCGCATTACGTTCGTCGTTGTTCATTAAGACTTGAGATATCACGTTCTGTGCAAAAGATAACAAAGCAAAAATGTAGGGTCAATGCACAATAAACAACACAACTATATTAGAATGCATGCAACACTATAAGCATCGATGAGACAAAGAATGTATACATAAATGTGAAAACACTCGAAAGTAACACTACATGATATCCCATACACTTGTTCTTTAGCAAATATATTGAACATTAGGTCAATAAAGTATCAATAATGGAAAAATAAACTGTAGTGTAATGCATTTGTAGCTTACTTTGTGTATGTGACATTTGTCTATAAATAATGATACATCTGGCGTGCGTACGTGATCTTTGTATTGTTAGTTAACTATAATTAGTTTCTGTATTGCTTTGTTTTTAGAATTTCTGATTATTTGCTTATCAAATGCATACATCTGAGAAATATGTTTTGAAACAAGATAGTTTTTACAAAGTCATCTAAAGTTTATAACGTATCTTCAAATCCAATCTAAAACGTGTTAGAACCTTGGACAAAAGCCAAGCTTAAACAAGAACTTCAGGAATTCCAAAATAAGGAAAGAGAGAAGAGAAGATTGGGAAAGTGAGAAAGGAAGGAATTAAACATAAAAAAACATGCATGTGAAATACATATGCTGATGTAAATAGATAAACGGGCAATGAAACTGACTTAAAAGAATATCAAGTGTACGGAAGAACACGTTTTTGTCCTTTTAAACGTGTTTAAGGTTTTACTGCTAAGATAACTATTTGATTAGTACCCCTTTAAAATTAAAGAAGTATTTCAATGGTTCCTCACTTTGTTAAAATTGCTGGACGTTTAAAATAGACAATTGATCATTGTTACTGGAACGTGTACTTTTTGGCAAAGCTACCGTTATCGTCAGTTCAAAAACGTTCTCTTTTCAGTATAATTAAAGAATGTATCATTAAGGGTTATGCGTTTGTAACTTAGGCATATCGAAAATGTATTAATAATTGTAAAATACTGATCATGTCCATGTAACATTTTCATGTAGACATTGACAATTCGTAACGTTATACTTATCCATAAAATTTGATGATTAATTTCAGATTTCTCATTTTAGGTGCAAAATAAAAACTTGCGTTCATTTGGTCATTTGATTTATTATTAAGGAGGAATTAATTTCAATGATCCTCCGTTTAAAACTCAATCACTATATTCTAATCTTGATGAATAAAGTTAATCACTCATTGCCCAACGTGAAAATGATCATAATATTTCCGATTTGTTTCACGTAGCTTTTACCGAACTGAAGTCACAAAAGGAAACATGAGACACTGTAGCCATCTTGAGGTATCGGCCGGTGACAATTTGTCAGTGAGCTATGAAGTTATTGTTCAAGGAAGATATCGATACAAAAGTCCTAGTCTAGCCAACAAAACTCATTTGAATGTCCATTTGAGAGGTAATAAAGCTTATCAAATAACATTTAACTGGCCATTTGAGAGGTAATAAGGCTTATCAGATAACCTTTGACTGGCCATTTGAGAGTTAATAAGGCTTATCAGATAACCTTTGACTGGCCGTTTGAGAGTTAATAAGGTTTATCAGATAACCTTTGACTGGCCTTTTGAGAGTTAATAAGACTTATCAGATAATCTTTCATCATTACATTACCTGTAAATTAAAACTGACGGTTCTAATTGATGCAGACCTTGTCACTCGTGTCCAATTGTAGATAAACCCAATCACACAATACCTAAGGCTGTGTTCTTTTAAGAACATGGTTCTGTCATGTTTATGCGAAACAGGAGATATTTGGATGTGAATGTTAATTAGCTTCGCTTTGCTATTGGAAAATATGTGCTATAAATATTAAATTTTAGTTCTTTTGAAATAGATTTAGACCCTCTGGCATGAAGTACTTTAAATTATTAATGGAGGAACTTCTTTGAAATGATGAGTCGTTATCAGTATGTATATGGTGTTTTTGGAAAGTTTTATAACCATTTTTCAGCACAAGCTTGGCTATTTATGGCCACCGATTATAAGTGGTGTAGGAAAAACCCTGGAGAACCCAGAGAAAAACCTTCTACACCCGCGCCGCTACATGCGAACGTTTTCACCTACCGACGTTAGTCAAGCCCAAGACTTGAACTCATGCAGCAGAGGTGAACTCTTCATAGCGCTCGGCCAATCGGGGCCCCACTCACTTCAAATATAAGTTGTTCAACGTTTGAGACGTAGCAAAATATTTTTTGTTTACTAAGTCAACATGAAAACAAGTTATGAATCAATTCATTGAGAACATACACTCGTGCCAATGACTGACAGTTCACTTTGGACTTTACATTATGCAACTGAAAGTGGCTTAAATTTTATCATTAACGCTCTTGAATGGAGAAATGGTCACAACACACACACACACACACACACACACACACACATATATACACACGCACAAACATACATATATATATAGTTTCTGTGTACATTATTGAGAATTTGTTTTTGATGAAATGTAACTTAGTGGTGATACCGTTGATGAGACGAGTCAATAAACGTGTATTAAAAAGTTATGTCATTAGACATCTGACCCTACCATTCACCAAGACAATCCTGAAGATTTTCTCATATGGTACGTGAACGACTGGTTTAGAACCTGATCAGTAAGGTTACTGTCAGTATGAATGTCTCGAATGAACTAGGCGAAGTTCGATTTTATAATTTTTCATCGCTCTGATTATTATTGTGCTATAAAGAACATGAAATTATAAAGTCTCAGAAAATACGATTTGTATGATAGGATACTGTTTAGTTTGGAAGCGACTTATAAGGGTGTTTCGTGTCGCTGGTTATTAATGGGTGATATTAACATCAAACTTTATTGAGCGTAATAACAATGTATTCATGGTTATACCGGCGCAATGAATGTTCTGGGCAGCATGCAACCCTACATCATGATGATTTCGCATTCTTAGGTTAACAACATTGGTAAAGTGGCAACAAACCTGTGGAAAATACTCACCTATTTCGAGCTCTTGGAACACACCGTCCTTCTATACACCACTGCAATAAATATGTTTAAAATATTTGTAAGAAAGACCGAGGAAATGAAGATTGCACCATCTTGTTTTCAATGGAATAATTTGTATAAAATAGCACGCAAAACTGCCAACTTTAGTGAATTACTTATAAGCAGCAAGACAAATATTGTTTATATCATTTTTTTCTTATTAAATGGAATTGGATTTACATGAACATTCTGTGATTGACTCTGTGTGTGTGTGTGTGTGTGTGTGTGAGAGAGAGAGAGAGAGAGAGAGAGAGAGAGAGAGAGAGAGAGAGAGAGATACAGTCAGACATACAGACAGAGAGACAGACAGAAATGGATGGAGGGAAAGAGTGAGTACCATATTGTATCCACATGGAGTTCCTCTAGCCGCTTTGATAAAGCTGAAGCATGTTTGCTTTAACGGATTCGAACACTGCATGAAACTACACATTCTATTATTCACACTCTGAAACAAGGAAAAGGCGAATAAATTTATGTGTGTGAAGCCGACTGGCTTACGATATGCGCCTGTCTATAGAAAAATAAAAATTTGATCGAATAAATACTAGATAAACCCCCACCCGCTACAAGGTATACATAGGGTTCAAATTAACAACTGAAACGTCTGTATGGACTTATACCCTCGAAATTGGGAAGTTTCAATTCTTGATTCTGTTTCTTGAATATTTTTTTTAACACTTAAATCATATTTGACGTGATAAATTTGTTAACGCGGTTGGTTAATATTATATTGTTGTGTTGTTGTTAAACATTTTCATCATGAGGGTAAAAAAAAACAAATCAAATAATTAATTTATTCATAAACAATGATACTTATAAGTTATATTCTTTTTGGAAAAGCTGCTAAACATATATCATCGGCGACTAGTTGGTTATAAATATCATAGTATTTACCAGCAGAACGTGTTGATGAAAAATGTTTTGTCGTGCTATCCTTACAAGCTAGTACCGGTCGTCGTGGTTGTGATTTAATTCTCGGAGCTGAATTAAGATTTTTTTTCACGCTGAATCACCGCCCGCAAATTTTCTATATGATTATCAAGTTTTATTTCTATTGTTGTGATCGATAACGAATCCATTACAAATTACCCCATTAAAACACTAGAAACTAAATCGATGAGCGAGATACATTTTGTTAATCTCCGTTTTTTCCATAGATAGTAATCAACATATAATCCATATTATTAATCGATCCAGTTTTTACTCTTCGTTGACGGTGCCTAACAATCCCACAATGAGATGCTTCATAATTACTGTAAATAGGATGAGATACAAATTCAATTTGATCCATATATTTACTAAGTAAATGAACCGTTTAATTCACGATGATTTCCGGTAAGATAACACATTTCATCAATCACAATATTATATTTCTTTAAATAATATCTAGACAGTTCGCGAAATCTCTTTCCATCGCAGTCGATATGTAATCGGGTTTAAACATGTAATGTCAACCCGAAGTTGATACATTTAATGAGTCCATGATAACCATTCTTGATTTGATGATTATGAAATGCACAGTATTCTCCGACTCATTGTCGTCCGCATATGCCATTATTTGCATTCCATATCCATCTACAATTATCTTGCGCCATATTATATATATAAAAATTGAATTGAATATATACCGTGTCTGATATATATATATATATATATATATATATATATATATATATATATATATATATATATATATATATATATATATATATATATATATATATATATTTCAAAGATTATCGACATAGAATAATATCCTCCGCGTAAGAAAAAACTGACCTAGATGATAAATTAAAAAACGAATATGGAAATCACAATCAAAAACAGTATCAAAGCGGCGAAGTATACATTTCTTAAAGACGACGCAGATTACATGTAATCGTTAAAAATAAAGTTCCGCAATGATAACACTAAGACAGAAACAATATATTTCCAGGATTACCGACATAGAATAATATCCTCCGCGTAAGAGAAAAACTGACCTAGATGATAAAATAATAAAACGAATATGGAAATCAGAAATCGAAAACTGTATCAAAGCGGCGAAGTATAAATTTCTTAAAGACGACTCAGATTACATGTGATCTATAAAAATAACGTCCCGCGATGATAACACTATGTGAGATTTACGTGCCCGGGAAATATTATCAAAGATACTCCGCGATGGTAAACAATATTACATACAAGTAAAATTCAGCAGAATCTCTAGACGGAGTTGGAATGTATATAATAGACACAAGCGTGTAATGACTGCAAATAAACCAGCAATTGTAACCGATAAGTCAAAACCGGCTATGTTAGCCGGGATTGATAGCGCGTATTACAATACAGCATATCCGGTAACAGTAACCATACATGGAATCTTCTAAAGAAAACCCACATATAGTAATAACCTCTTCGGAATGAAGATGTCATCGATGTTAAATTGAGTCACTGAACGAGTAATTGAACACTTAAATAATGCTCGACGAGGAAACGGTTTAACCGAATTAAAACAATCCAAGATAACCAAGTGGGCGGAATTTGTTTAACACATAGGAGCATCAATACAAGATGCTTCTGAGTTGGAAAAGAAATTATGACTTCCGATAACTATAAATACAATCGCCGGGGAGGTCCAGTTCTGTACGAGCATTCCCTGTGTCGCGAACAATAAAATACTACCACGGAGATATTCGATGTAATCTACGAGATCAACAAAACCGATCCTGTATCAGTATGGTTGTTTTACAGTGATGAACTAGTGGGTTATGATCAATTTGTGAGAACGAATGGAGAGTTAAATCGAACTGAAACCCTTCAAAACGAGATGCATAACATCGCGAAGTATAGAGATAACATCTACGAACTAACACAAAATTGTTTTACTGTATCATCGGTCGCAGCAGATTTTGCCACAGAGAAAAATTCATAGAAACCAACCAGATATGAATTACTCGATGACATACAAGCTAGCTATGTATAATATGGCCACGGTGGATTGCTGAACACACATTACAATATACAAAAATACGAAATCCATTGACATTGCAGCGTGTTACTTTGGTAGTTTTCTCGGGTGTGGTGAATGCATGGCCAGAGTTGCGATTAATGGACCTTTGCCAAATTTGGATCTGACGTGCTTTGCCAAGGTAACATCGTTTAAATTCCGCGATGGTCTTCATCCGATTTGTTATGTCTGGACGGGAAAACATCTATCAACGAAAAAATGGGCTCAGATACTGTTATTGCGATTCTTGTTAAATAAAAGAAATACTTTTTTCGTTAACTGTTTCCACCGCGATAATATCATATCGGGCGCAGACTGATGTTTGGCTACTAACTCCGGAAAAATGTGACGACTATGATATGAGTAAACAACAAGAACGACAAGCAAAGGACCTAGGAAGAAAAGAATTGGAACATTTACTTAGGGGGGATCGTCCGAACATAAACGGAGTGGTACCCGAATGGTGTTCGATGATGCTGAATAGGATTTTATAATCGCAGATACACGACAACATGATATAATTACTTTGAGAAGAACAGTCTATTTATCCAACAAGAGAAAACTAGGAACTATTGTTGAATATCACGATGGAGAATCACGGCAGTATACTTATTTAAGATCTTCGATGCTCGGTTATGCAACGATAAATTTATTCAAGAACATAAACATATTTTCTGACATTTCGGTTAGAATAGCGACTGATTCATTATATTTTGATAGAAAATACCGAAAAAACGTAGAGGAGTTTACTACGTATGAAGGTGATTGGGGAACTTGGAGAATAAAACATGAAACGTTACATGAATACTGCGAGTCGGCTGATACCCCCATCGAGGATAATTACCGTGCACATATCAACAATGAAGTATCATCGTATCCGTCTGTGTACGATACAATAATCAGACATAAAAATGTTTATTTGACCGGTCCAGAATGATGTGGTAAGACAATCAGAGTAATCGATTTATTCCGGAATAACACTGATATGATTGTGTTGACTCCAATGCATCGACTTGCCCGAGAAATGACATATCGGGGAGTAAACGCTTGTACGTATCATAGTTTCTTTCGATATAATGGTACCAACTGGACTCCCGAGCGAATGGGAATGCAGTGTATTCTGGGAAAATCATATGGGATGAAATAGATACATTATCATTGACGTTGTTAAAAAAAAAACATTCTTGGGCTGCGAAGTAAAAAGCCCGGTGTGATAATGTGCGATGATCATGGTCGGCCACCGTCATTTACTGGATTATCTTCCCATTGTTGGTTAAAAAACACCGTTGACTAAAACGACTAAATTAACACAGATCATCGATCACTCGACGCGGAGTTAACCGCGATATTAATATTACAATCGAATAAAATTCAATGTGATTTAAAACGTAGAACAATCCCTGAAACATGTATTGCAGATTTCTGGGAAGCGTGGACCCCAGCCGATTTGATAATCGCGAGCAAAAAAAATCCGAGTTCTAATTCAGAAGAAATTATTTTATCTCCATGAAGGAAAATTTTCAACGGAGCCAACACTTCTATCTTATAGACCCACGGCTACACGACGACAAAACAATAAAGTAGACATTTCTGGAAAATCCGACCAACAAGTACTTGTGTTAAATGATATTATGCCGGTTGATATCGCTGTTGTCCTAGATGCAATAATTGCCAATAAATCCCCATGGCTGATTGGTTGCGCAATGACAATACACTCATCGCAAGGATTCACTAAAACGGATTAAACTGTTTTAATCATCGATGATTTTATCGAATGTTTAAATGTAGTTTATGCAGTATCACGAGTAGGAAGAATCAATCAACTTCGAAGAGTTTACATCGGGGAAAATCCATTGGATGAATATTCAAAAAATTAAACAATGATATTAGTTGTGGCCACGAAGAGGTAACTGAGTGCAATCTGGGATAACGTGTTCACGAGTAAATCCAGGCTGTGGTGCAGTTGGATCTAATCTATATATTACTGGTCTGTTTTTAGATATGACCACGCTGAATATTTTATGTGATTTGATATTCCATACAGGATCAGTCGATCTTCTTCTACGGCCTTCATATTCACCACCCTCATACAAATATCTCACGGTGACACTAGTAGGTAATATCGGCGACGAAAAATCACTCCTCGGTCAATTGATATTTTTTTGTTACCACGTCAAACGGTTTCATGTTTAAAGTGCGAGGAATTTCATTGTTGAGTGCGGTAATTACCCTTGGCAATCTCTTGACCCATTCACGATATCGTTTATCATCGATGAACTCTTTAGCGTATTGTTAATGAAACAAATAAATTTATTCGCGAGTGATATGTTAAACCGTTTAACAATTGCCTGATAGCGATTTATCGCAGTATGTCCTCGTTGTATCTTGGTATTATGCTGTTCCATCGTTGATGACACTTCACCTTTTATAACGATTAATTGATCTGATCCTCGAGCAAGATATCTAATCATATTAGATAATATATACGGCTGATTCCCCGATGACATTAAGTAACCATATATTTTTTGTATAATGGCAAATATCGGAGAAGCCCAAGTCACTAGATTGACTAGAGAGCGATTGGCCGCGATTAAGAAATTTTTCCCGGGAAGAGATTCTTTCAGAGATAATCTGCATGCGAGTCAACAAGCACGATTTGATTTTGATGTTGATGATGAGCAGTTATTTAAGCCAATAACTACAGCTACTGAGAAGGCTGCTACCGTGTCTGAAAACATAGCAAAGCAATCAAAACAAACAAACAAAAGAGATTTAACGAGCTCTTCCAGCTAATATAGTTGCTGCACAGCCATCTCCTCCTGCCGCACAACCTGAACCCGAACAAATGGTTGATGTTTCTGATCCTCAAAAAAATGTATTGCTTTTATTGATAAGTTTTTTCCTGGTACAATTGATGACATCATGAAAATGCGATTTGGAATTATATCGGATTTGGCTGATTTTGTAGTCAGAGGTTTCAGTCACAAAGATAAATATTTAAAAGCTGAATATGTTAAATCAACAGGTAGAGAAAGTTTTTATAAATATACATATTGTGTAAGTACTCGAAAAACACGAGCTACAAAGTTGAATAAAAAATTTAGAGAATATTTGGATGAAATAAAAAAAAAAATTAAAAAAGATAATCGGCCCGAATTTAAACTTTTTCAATTACCTGGAACATCAAATCTTTTAGATGTAGAAAATCCAAAACTCGACTTAAAAATGCAAGAAGAGAAACAACCGGAAATGGTTTAAAAGGGAGCTGTCTCATTTATTGTCCTAATAATATTCTCACTGATATAGCGCGATTGGAGTTAACCATTGGGGGTAAACGAGCTGGAAATAATTCCCCCAAGATAAATAATGAAGCCGCTGATATCTGCCAACGATTATCTCAAGGTGGTATCATGAATATTTGGGTATATCGTAAATTCATCGATGAGCTCGCGGACGGTGTTACCGTCAGCGGTTACCATAGTGACTAATTACCTCCGGTTAGATAAATAACATTTAAATAAAATGATCATATATCGCAGTCATAATATACCAACTAATGTTCCTGAGGTACATTCACGATTGCCAGTATATCAAGTATACTACGGAGATGGACTCGGTGATATTATTAAAGGGTTATTTACTAGAATCGCTCCGAAAATCAAACCATCCATCTAAGAGTTATCGATCAAAGCAATTAGGATTATTCTCGATAAGGGCATTAACGCGGTTGGTGATCTCTCTCGCCAGTAGCTTATTCAACACCGCCGGAGAAAAGCTTATGACGTTGATTAGAAAGAAGCAAAAAAAACACCGGTAAAAATAACATGAACGGAACGGATGCCGCCCCGGGTAGATAATATACTTATCGATGTGGTAAATCAAAAATTAGACCCGCTGGTACAAAGACCGATGATAAATCAAGACAGTGAATCTCAAGGAAATATAGTTGCAAATTAAATCATTGGTTTTGGTTTGAGAAAATTACAATGGGAAATTCGTTACACGTCGCCGGGCCCTGGTGTGCAAACGAACGTTGTCCATATGACTTTGTTTTCACCTTGGGAACAATGAGTATACGATTATCAGAAGAAGAGCGTAAGGATCTAGCTGGTGTATACACATGGATAAGGTTGGATAGGTATGTTGGACTGGAGTCTGTCATTGAAACATAGCACAGAGAACAAATTTTGTGTTTAATTCTGTATCGAATTGATAGCCAATGTAGGGTACAGGCCATTGGTGAAGTGTGCTCTGATTGAGGTACTCTAAAGATGATCCGTGCAGCTGTGTTTTGAACTTTTTGAAGTTTCTGGAGTAAATATTGTAACGAACCAGACAGAATTGAGTTACAATAGTCCAGTCTTGAAAGTACTAATGAACACACGAGTGTTTTTGTGGCATCAACTGAAAGATATTTACGAATGGAACTAATGCGTCTCAATTCAAGATATGCAGCCTTGCATATGTTCTTGACATGTTGATGCAATGTGAGAGCACTGTCTAGAGTAACGCCTAGGTTCCGTACTGACTGTGAAACTTTAATGCTGGTGTTGCTGATATTTATTGTTCGAGGTAAAGGATGTGAATGAGAAAGTCTTTGTGTTGTGATCAGACTAGCCTCAGTTTTATCATCATTCACCTGCAGCTTGTTACATGTAATCCATGATTTCACATCAGAAATGCACTTCTCTACTCCATGGATGGTAGCATCAACTTCAGTTGGGTTGCTAGACTTGAATATTTGGGCGTCATCAGCATACAATTGGTGCGACACTGGGTGATGATCTATGACTCTTGACAGCTTCTGAGTATACAGAATGAAGAGAACAGATCCATGAACAGATCCCTGTGGAACACCACAACATACGTCAACTGGGCCGGAGTTTATTCCATTTGCAGATATAATTTGTGTAGTGTTAACTAAGTAGGACTTGAACCACTGTAAGGCTACATTCTGAATGCCAAATACATGCTGGAGACGGTGAAGTAATATATCATGGTCTATTGTGTCAAATGCTTCAGATAAATCCAGGTGTGTGAGGACTGTAACCTTTCCACTATCCAAAGCAGAGAGGATGTCACTAAATTCTTTCTGATTAGTA
The DNA here is from genome assembly GCA_029339505.1 of Unio delphinus. Classification (NCBI taxonomy): domain Eukaryota; kingdom Metazoa; phylum Mollusca; class Bivalvia; order Unionida; family Unionidae; genus Unio; species Unio delphinus. The sequence continues at coordinate 10,422,089 of JAQISU010000162.1, forward strand.
GTTTCCGTACTGTGGCAAGGGCGATATGCAGACTGTACATTGCTAATAGACTGTTTGAATTCAAATGAGATGCAAGTGGAGAACGAAAAATAGATATAGTATCATTGACGTTGTTAAAAACATTCTTGGAGTGGCTGCGAAAAACAACCTACTGTGACAATGTGTGGTGATCATGGTCAGCCACCATAATTTACTGGATTATCTCCCCATTGTTGGTTGTAAAACACCGTTGACTGCTACGAAAAAATTAACACAGATCATCGATCAATCAACGCGGAGTTAACCGCGATGAAATCCGCGAAAAGAATACAATGGAATAAAATTAAATCTGAAATAACACGTAGAACAATCCCTGAAACATCTATTGCAGATTTCTGGGAAGCGTGGACGCGGATGATATCGCTGTTGTCACAGATGCAAAAATTGTCGATAAATCTCCATGGCGGATAGGTTACGCGATGACAATACACTTGTCGCAAGGATTGACTATTACGGATGCAACTGTTTTAATCATCGATGATTTCATCGAATGTTCAAATGTTGTTTATCTTGTAGTATCGCGAGTACGAAGAATAAATTAACTTCGAAGAGTTTACATCGGGGAAAATCCATTGGATGAAAATTCAAAGAATTTCAACAATGATATTAGTTAAGGCCACGAAGAGGTAATTGAGTATCATCTTTGATAACTTGTAACTGCTCACGAGTAAATCCACGCTGTGGTGCAGTTGGATCTAATCTATATATTACTGGTCTATTTTTAGATATGACCACGCTGAATATTTTATCTGATGTGATACTCCATATAGGATCAGTCGATTTTCTTCTACTGCCTTCAAGTTTACAACGCTCATATAAATATCTCACGGTTGCATTGATAGGTTATATCGGCGAAGAAAAATCACCCCTTGGTAAATTGATATTTTATTGTTACCACGTCAACCGGTTTTATGTTTAACGTCTGAGTAATTTCATTGTTGAGTGTGGTAATTACCCCTGGCAATCTGTTGACCCATTCACGAAATCGTTTATCATCGATGAACTCTTTTGCGTATTGATAATGAAACAATTTATCCACGAGTAATCTGTTAAACCGTTCAACAATTGTCTGATAGCGATGTATCGTAGTATGTCCTCGTCGTATCTTGCTTTTATGCTGTTTCATCGTTGATGATACTTCACCTTGTAATTCCTTGCCGGGATAATCCTGGAGAAGATTTGGCTACCAAAGAGGACCTCGACGAAAAATTCTTTTGAACGCAGAGGCAATCGCAGATGATGATTTGGTTGATAACGGCTCAGTCTCCTTGAATCTACTAGCAGCATCAACTATCGTCAACCCGTATTTATAAACGCGTGTTTAACAGTGTCATGTGGTAGAAATAATATATCACCATGATGAACTTCATTAGAGACAATAATATCAAACGATTCGTATTGAGTCTTTTTCGGCGGTGGTTTATGAATTTACCATATCGCTTGACGGGATAACAAGTTTGCCGCTGTTGTATTTTTTACTTTTCTGGCGTTGGCGAGTTTATCGATGGCTAAATTATCCTTCCAATATCCATAAGGGGAATACAAAATTGATTCCATATAATTAAATACTAGCACGAGAAGCTCAGCTGTCAATTATTAATTTCCCTTTCATAGAGATTTTTATTATCCACGACGTAAACATTTATTTTAATTTTTTATCCCGTGAAATAATTTTATATCTGCGATGTGGCGTTCTTAAAGGTCTTTGTTTATATAAGCAACATTATGAGCGTGACAAGCTCTATCTATGGTGTTTACCGGATATTCACCGAAGCGGGGTTGATCATGATCATCGAGTCGAATATCGAGTCGGGTTCCCGGACCACAATAACTATAATCGGGAAGATGTTTTCTCCTGGGCATTTCGCCCATATATCGCAGTCATAATAGACCAACTAATGTTCGTGCGATATATTCACGATTGTCAGTATATCAAGTGTACTACCGAGATTGACTCGGTGATATCATTAAAGGGTTATTTACTAGAATCGCTCCGAAAATCATAGCATGAATTTAAGAGTTATCGATAAAAGCAATTAGGGTTTATCGCTATCAGGGCATACACGCGGTTGGTAATCTGTCTCGCCAGTATTGTATTCAACACCTCCTGAGAGAAGCTTATGTCGCTGATTAGAAAAAAAACTAACAAAAAAAACCAACACCGGTAAAATTACAATCAACGGAACGTATGCCGCCCCGGGTAAGTAATATAATTATCGATGTGGTAAATCAAAAATGAGACCCGCTGCTACAATGATCTATGATAAATCAAGACAGTGCATCTCAAGGAAATATTGTTGCAAATTTAATCATTGGTTTCGGTTTGAGAAAGTCAATACGACGATGATTTAAATCGACAGTTATATAATACAATATTTAAATCGATTTCCGATGAAGCCTTTGACATGAATGCACCCGTACAACGAAACGATGCTCGTCGCGATTATCGATTTTTTTCAAATAGAGCGAAAGATCCTAATTCTAGATCACGAATTCGGTTTAATGATACTTTTAAATATTTCTTACCATTTAAAGCTTACATTGAGGTGGAAGGTCGACTAGTACAACATAATGCGCTTGATACCCCGTATGATGATCTTCTAACTACCCCAATCGGATTTGTCAACAGTGGAATCATGGCGTTGTTTAGTAGCGCACAATTTATAATTTAATCTGGCAAGATCGAATCCATCGATAACGACGTTGATATCGCAACTAGAATATTGGGGTTAGCGAGATATTCTGACGATTATACACGATCTGCTGGTCCATCAATGATGTTATTTACTGATAACGCCAAAAATAATCAATTTACTATAAGACGACCAAAGCAAAAAACAATAATGGTGCCGTAGATGATGCTGATGTCGAGAGTATAATAATTCAAAATAATGATAATTTCAATCTAGGATTTGCAACTCGTAAAACAATGTTAGACTCCAATGGAAGATTTTGTGTGTGATTCGATTGTCTCATATATTTGGAGTTTGTAGAGATGCTTGAAAATTTATCTTTCGAGCTAGTCACACTATAGGTGTAATGAGAAAATAAAATTGCAATGATGCAATCTGGCATGGTAATGGTATCCCCGACGGTAAAGTAATTTTATCCAAGATTGCATTGTGAATGCCAATAATGACTCCATCGTCTGCTATATAACAGCAGTTGTTATCGTTTATGGACTAAGGTGGTAAATCATTGATGTGTTGATTAGATGTTAAAACAGCTACGACAACAAGTTCCATCACTGGTACATTTACATGGCAGGTCGCGTTAACAAAAAATATCTCTGCGACTAGATATACTTTTGTTGCGTTTCAAAACAAAAACAGAATAGATGGAGCCGATACACAACAAAGTAGGCATATGATAATTTGATAAATAGCTGCCAGTGAGGCATCATTGCGAGTAAGTAATCAGCAAGAACCCGCCGAAAATATTTTCATCGACTATTCCAATAACCAAATAGCTCGCGTGTATCATCGCTTGTGGTCTTATATTGGACGCGATGAAATTATTGATTAAGGGTTACAAATATCACAGTTGTATTTTCAAAATTTGTACCCGGTATAATATTTTTCATTGCAACAGCTTGATCTATCTAGGCACTCCATCAACGATGTAAAATTTCAAGCCCGGGTAGGAGCACTACCTGCTGTTGGTTCATATAGAGCAATTGTTGCTATTCTCAGTGATGAATCACTGACAATTGAAGCTGGTGGTGGAAAGATGAGAGTAGTTGATGCTCCAGTGGAAAACATGTAGCAATTAGATTAATCTGCTATTTAAATAGCAATGTCGTACAATCAAGTTAAGGTCACGTTGAATCCTGGTCAACCAAAGAAATTACAATCACGAAACGCTACTACATGTGGGGTAAAAATAACATTATAGCAAAAACTGATTTCTACGGTTGGACCAAATACTTTATTGTTGTCGAAAATTCAACCACTTCAACAAGGCGTTAAAGGCGAACACTGGAGTTTAACTTGAATTTACTCCCTCCATGGTAAAAGCGATGATAAAATCTGGTGCAATATTTCCATTCCTCGCCGCGATTCACGCGTTATTTGCTGCTGCTGCACCGTTGATTGCTAAAACAGGAGCGTTGTAAAAAAAATTACCGGTGGGAGATATTAAAAAAGGGAAAAGGGTTCAGATTACCAGGCAGTCGATACACTCGATACGGAGCTGGATTGAGAATCCCTGATAGCAATCGTCGATAACTCTCATGTCAAATTTTGATTTAATCGCCGCGGTAAAACGATCCTCGATAAACAATTTCAGAGGTGTTTTGATGAAGAATCAGTTACCGACTCGGCCATCAATCACAGAAACAGGTATAAATATCTCGATGATAACACTGGACGGGAACTCATTGGGTCGCATATGCGATATACCCAAAGTGGTTGTTTACTCGTATGGGTTAGCGTCGCGTAATGAATTTACCAAATACGTCCATGGGAAAAAAAAACCTGTTTGGTATTCAACGTTACCTACGCAGACATGTGGCCCAGAAGTCATTTATGTGCTTACCGCGATCTCAACATCTAATAACGTCATCATGTCCGCGTACACGAGTACACCAGCGATTACTTGTTAAAAAGATCGTAAACGTATGATGGTAGATATTTGGGGAGATATCACTACAACGTGAAAAAACCACCGACGGGGTTTCACTCGATGTTGTAAAAAACTTATCAATGATGGGTTCTATGATCTATTACATCTCGTAGATGTATCGTCGGATGAGATAGTTTGATTTCAAGACCGCCATGGTAAATCAAAAACTAGAAATTTTTCAATCAAATAAATTTTAGTTAAACTTGATAACGTGGTTGAAAACTCCATTGCGGTATTTGATCCACATATAAAATCAAACCCGGAGATGCTTATTCAACCATCGAACATGGACTAACATCGTTGAATAACTAAATACACTACCCGATGATTATCACGCACATATAAATGTATTTATCAGGTTAAAAACATGTATTAAAACTATTGAAACTCCATTTTATAATTTCTTTGGGATTCCATCAACGGTTCCGTTAAAACTCACCGTTGTGATCTGAGTATGATAATCACATTTCGGTCTACAACAATTATATAATAGAACACATCCAAGTGAACACCGAATTAACCAAATTTCTAGGAAAACTTCCACCTGATATCCCAATAAAACTCACCGATGTGAAAACCGCCTTGGATGAGCTCGAGGTATTACGATATGGATATTAAGATAATGTAAAAGAGTTTACAGGATTTAGTACCAATTTTAGAAAGCTCAACGAAAATTATTTTGGAAAACCAACAACGGTTCCTATTAAATTTGCTGATATTAATACACCCATCACCGAGATTATGAAAACTCATGAAGTTATCAAAGATGATTTTCCAAGGATGATTAACACACTTGATAAAGTCAAAATTCCCCACACGAAAACTATGATAAACACGATCCACTGTTGACGTAATCGAGAACTCGGTTGGAGGTGTTATCGCTGCAACCGTTGTGATATTATAATCGGTGACGATGATCGCCCCGGTTTCTGTTCCAATTTGTATATCCGCGGTGACAACTATTGTGGGGGGGGGGTGATTCAATAATAAAAAATATAATGGTGTAGTCAGCGTAAACTACATGATTAAACGATTAAATTCCTTACCGTATCAACCGAGTACTCGCAATTATCCGCTATGATATCATTTTCCCTCGACGATACGTTAATATCCGATGATGAAAAACACGAAGATAATAACGATGGCAATGCCAACAGTACTACTACAGCAGATCGTCGAGAGTACATACCCGGCGAAAACAACAATGATATCGACGATAACTACAAACCCTGAATTCAGTATTGAATTTCCAACTCCGATTCCAGCAAAGGAAATCGCGTTAATTCAATAACAAGGATATTATAGCTGGTACAATATTAGATCAGATTCATTCGCTAGTAAACCACCCCATAACACATTTGTGTTCGCGTACAAGGATTCCTCGGATGGTGAACCAGATTATCAAACAATACATTTTCAAAAGGGAGCTTATGACATCGAATATATCAACAAGGAAATTCAACGCAGGATAAAATCTATCACTGGAAAGGAAGAATCCGATATTAAGACAACCGTTCACGGACCATCGTTGTCAGCCATCGTTGTCAGCCGCGGTTGACATAAACTCTCCCTGGAATCGCGTAGATATATATAAATCGTCAGTTAGAACTATATTAGGATGTCCTGAAGATCTACCATTGGAAAAAATACCGCTGGTGGAAATCCCACCACGACGAGAAAAATCACCAGTGGAAAAACACCAGAAGAAAGACTAAAAGTGGAGTGACCGCGTCGCCAACCGGTCGATCCTCGAATCGAACTCAAATTAGCTGAGTATACTGTATCCACAGCGGCATCTCAAGATACCATATAAAAGAAATATTAATGTTAGTAATACTACTCTTTTTAACTAATATGAAGGACAAATTTGGAATCATGCATTTCCAATTAGAATTACTAATCATTTCGTAAAAAAACCATTTGGATAAATATAAAAGTCCCAATGAATTTCGACCAGAAATCGTCAAATAGATAGTAATATGTAATCAAATTATCGCCAAAGCAAAATTATCCAATCGACAAATAATCTTCCATGTGTTTATTAAATTTAATGATGATATAATATAATCTAATATTATCACTAGAGAACAATTTTAAAAAACTAGCTATGTGTCATCATGCCGATGACATGTATCATGATGTCTCACCCAGTCACATTATCACGACACCAAGTTGACCAGTCATAACAACAACCTCTCAATGCTGACAGCCTATCTAGGCAGATGTTGGTCCGCTTTAGTGAGTTTTTGTTATGACTAAGCCTGAGTCAGAACTCACAATCTTTCGCATCTGACTCGACAGTCCCTAGACGGAAGTCCGAAAAAAAGAGAGGATACTAGTGATGTCCGGAACAGAGGATGTGACGAGTTTAGAGTAAAATACATAAAAATACAACAGGGATAATGCAATCGGAATAAAAATACTCAAGGAAATAGAACAACTTGGAAGGAGGTAGAGAGAAAGGTTATACAATTAATTACCACTAATAATTTAGCTGATTAAATTTGTTATTTTTCTTATCTAGGGTGGCTCGTATTGCCTTATTTCTTCTCAATAATCTTGCCCAGTTCACTGTCGATATTCCAACGTTTCACTCATACCGGGGCCATAACATCGAGGGAGATTATTAATTTGATAAAACAGCTAAATATTATTTTTTACTGGTCTTACTAAGATGTTGACGATACACAAACCCAACATTGGTCATTTTTCGGAGTAATTCAACCCATAATAAAATGGTCATATCGAGTTCGGTGTGGTTTTAGACTGAACTTTCTTATTGGCTAAAAGCTGAAATGACATTAAATGTGGAGCGCACAGCGACTATTTTATAACGAGGGAGAGAGAGAGAGAGAGAGAGAGAGAGAGAGAGAGAGAGAGAGAGAGAGAGAGAGAGAGAGAGAGAGAGAGAGAGAGAGAGGGAGAGAGAGAGAGAGCAGCAGAAAGGGCGAATCCTATAACCTTTTCAGACAAAATTTTGATTGAATCCTTAAAACGAACCTTCCTACGATCTCATTTTAACCTAAAAAATGTCTCAGGGGAAAACCCTACAACGTTTTCAGACAAAAAATTGATTGAAATTTTAACGAGCCTTCCCTACGAAATCTCATTTTAACTAAAAAAATGAAAACGGAGACTTTACGATTTTTTAATCAATTTTGGTCGCAACTTGTTGTCATCGCCCTCTCTGCTGCTACAGGTTAACAAAAAATAATAAATGATTTGATCCAGTCTTTATGATGAAAGTCCTTAGGACTTTACAAACAAACTAATCGCTAACACCTCTTCTTGTAAATCAATCAGACTATTTGACTGGTCGGTGAGTCGGAAATTAATTCTCGTTAACGAATTATTATGGCATCGCATGTAGACAGGATTAATTGGGTTTTCAATAATTAGGAATCCTGGAGGAGCTGTTGGTGCAAATGAATAAAGAATATATCCCTGCTGAGCTTGATTTGATTGTTCTAGATTAATTTGATAGCTTCCTCCAATTACATCACATACTAAATTAAGCGCAATCACAGTTGATATATTCACATTTTCAGGAGCAATATGCCTGCCACCACCGTCTGGGTCATTATTATACCTGAGGAGGACAGTTGAATCTGATTTTTGTAGCGCTTTGATATCGGTTTTAACAATTCTTGCTAATTCATCAGCGTTGTATTTCGGAAACTTGAAATTACGCAGATTGTCTTCTGTGCTATTGTAATCGGTTAGGAATCGTTGTTTATTGTCGCTGTTGTCATTAATTATTGTTTGAATAATTAGTTCATAGATATATTCCATGTCGGATACAAGCTGATTTATTATTCAACGTGTTTTTGCGATCTTGTTTGCCGTAGTAGTTCTAGTTGTGTTTCATATAATTGTTTAATTTCATTAAAATAACCACGGACGTCAGTTAGCGTAAATGAAATAGTAACAGATGAGTCGGCCGTTCTTTTAATGATAAAATCCCATTGCAATGTGTCTTTGTTGGTGAATATAAATCTATCGGCGATTTTTACTTTTCTTATGTCAGATAAATTATCTCGATAACTGGGATTGATTTCATGATATGATTGTACGTCCGTGGTTAAGTCGGTGGTGGATTTTTCCGGTGGTAATTCAGGCCATCCTAGTACGGTTCTAATAGAACTCTGGTAGATATCTACGACGTATCCTTCTGTGCTTATCTCAATTGCGGATGATAGTGTTGGTTCATGAACTGTTATAGCTATTTTTGACTCTACTCCAGTAATCGATTTTATTCTACGCACGAATTCATTATTGATTTGTTCGATTTGGTATGACCCTGTTGGTATCGAAACGACGTTCCAGTCTGGGGTACCGTCGTCTTTATTCTTATACGAGAACACCAGTGAATTATTCGGTTGTTGACCACCAAATGAATTTGATCTGATATTAGGCCAACTGTGGTATACTCGTAATTTTGCTAGCGCAATCCCCTTCACGGGGACTGGGCTAGGGAAATTCACACTAAACTCGGGTTCCGTTGATGTTATTGATATCATGCTTGTTTGTACTGGGTTCGTGTTCTCCACTATTTGTTGAAGTAATTCCATCGGTGTTGTCATCGTTGCTATACTGTTGTTGTCGCTCTAATTTTGACACCGCGGAATCATAAATACTGACCATCACTGAGAACTCACAATTTGGTATAGTTGAGATTATTGAGATCATTTTGGTTTTCGGGTTCGTGTTTTCCAATTCCATCGGTGTTGTCATTGTTATTATATTCATGTTGTCGCTCTAATTTCGATATCGCGGAATCAAAAATACTGTCCATCGCTGAGAATTCACTATCTGATATAATCGTATTATCGAGTGATGATGATATCATCAATGATAATTGCGAGTATGCGGTTGATACAATATGAAATTGAATTAAGTAATCCTGCAGTTTACTCTGGCTGCATGATGATATCTTTTTTGCTATCCCGGTTGATATACCCGCGATTGTAGCCACCGCCGAAATGCAAATTGGAACTACGACCGGAGCAATCATTATAACCGATGCAAGTATTATTCCGGCGCCAGTGAGAACGCTTGACACCGAGTACACAATAACATCAATTGCGGTGATTCTTCGTCGGTATTTTTTCATTTTTATTTGATACTCCTCGATGAGGGTTTTGAGTCTAGTCTGAAATTCTCTGACCTGATAATAGCGACATTGCGTTGATGAAATCATTGTTGTTTTAAAAACGCTAGCGTTTTCAATTGTGAAATCCGAAGGATTTTCCTTTCAATTATCCTATTAACGAAGTGGTTTTAGGATCGGATGGGGGGATACCGGATACAAATTGTATTATCCAGGGTAGTGAGTCCCTAATCACATACTCGTCGGAATTGTTTATAGTAATCGTAAGCGGGATCGGTATATAAGGTGGTGGTTTTGGTATTTTTTCTAGTATATACATCAATGTGTTAACACCTCTGATACCTGTGTTGCTGAATTCCAAATCAAATTTATGGTGATGTATTATTGTAAGTCGGTAGCAACCTGGTGCACCAGTATGTCTGTTGCCAACACTAAGATGAATTTTTTCTCCTCGGATCCAATCAAAAGTCCCACTATCAACCGTGTACACGACGTTATTGGCGCTTACACTATGTGGAATTTTTATTTTATTGATGGCCGCGCTAATTTCAGCGAGAGTCATGCCTGCCACAAGCGGGGTTCCAAAAAACCTAACAATTACGTCGTCGGTGAGTTTTTGTTCGTCAATAGCTTTTTTAACTTCAGCAAGGGTTGGACCTGTCAACGATGTGGTTTCAGACACAGGTGTTCTCCCTAAAAATTTATCTACGATGGTATTAAGTGTTGTTTGTCTCACCATAAACATATTAATATCCTTGAGAGTCATTGTAGATGTAGCCGGGACACCAAAGAAACTATTAGCGATGTAGGCATTGTGAGTGTGCTTGCCGATAAACTCACTGATTTCAGCGAGAGTCATGCCTGCCACAAGCGGGGTTCCAAAAAACCTAACAATTACGTCGCTAGTGGGTTTTTGTACCCGCTCGAGATTTTCTATTAGTTTAGAAATATCGAGATATTTGCCTTGATTTCATTTTCATTCATCATCCTTCCCGCGTCCTTGTTAAAAAAGAATAGCGATAGATGGTTTTTAATTTCAGTGAGAGTCATGCCAACCACAAGCGGGGTTCCAAAGAATTTATGTACGACATTTTTGCGAAAATTATTATAACCTCGTATATGATCATCCAGCTCACTGCCGTGGGCGGTAATCTTGTTGTCGTGGGCGACAATCGCGTCGGTGATCGTAGACACAAGTGCGCCTGGTTTAAGTCGTCTACTGTTGGAATATAACGCAATAGAGTTTTCAGCGGCGTCGCGCTGCCGTATCAAAATATCATCCAATGACACATCACTGCTTTTCAATTTACCCTGTTTGTCCTGAAATACAACTATTTCGTTCGGGTCAACATTTACTAAATTTAACGTCTTAGCGATTTCATCTTTCATTAGTTTTTTTACATCACCGGCTGCAGTGTCATCGGGTTTGGGTTTCAGAGGTCTTCCCCAAATACCAATCATGTTATTGTAAAATTCTTTCTCTCTCTAAAAAGCGATTGCTGGTGTATTCATTCACGACAACATGTGGTGGTTTTCCGCTTGGGTTACTCAAGGAGTTAGAAATAGCGTTAAGGACATTTAATACTTCGCTGCCACATATTGGTGGGTCATTCATTTGTTGTGTTGGTAGCGTAAAATACGAAGTCTTCATTGGAAGGGTTTTTATATAACGCATAAACTCTTTTGGTGGGGCTAATCCATATGAATCGAAATAAACAATCCCACGTGGATCAATAGCGTATGCAACCCAGTGAGTTCCAGGTCCGGTACTGGTATCTAAATTAATAATACCGGTTTCAACGCTGTTTGGTTGATGTGGTAATTGATCTTTTATAAAGACACCTCTGAAGTTTTTATTCGCTAGTTTTTTAGCAGCATCCATTAAATCAAAATTGGACATGGGAACCATCGAAGATTTCTGAATTAATAAACCGGTCCTAGTCTTAGACCCTTTCCGCTGTGCCACGAATACGGGGTTCCTGGTAGTCTTAGACCATTTCCCTTTTTTTATATCCTTTCCCAGTTGCCTTCTTTAGTGCCATTCCTGCTGCAGTACCAACGGCTCCTAACGCTGCCGCTTTAGCCACCGATGGGGCTGCTGCTGCAATCAATGCTGGAATCGCAGCTAACAACGGAAATATACCGCCTGTTCTAATCATATTTTTGATAGCAGCCGCAGAGAGAGTAATCTGAACACCCTTTTTTGCTACTAGTGCATCATTGAAATGTTTCACCTGACAAGTTGTCAGCGATAGTTTATTTGCACCACCAGTCATTTGGTTGGGTTTCAACGGGATTGTGGTTCTACATTTTTTAGCTGATTCCGATTGCAATTTTTTGATTTGACCAGGAGTTAACGCAACACTAATATTACTATATGACATTATACATAATTGATTGATTCTAAATCGTTTACAATTTCAATTACATGTTTTCCACTGATGCATCTACCACTCTCATTCTTCCTCCAACACCTTCAAGTAACATTGATTTGTCGCTGAGAATGACAGCAACCGCTCTATAATCAGCAATAGCACCACGAGTCACATTAACTCTAAAATGTATATCAACAACAGATTGTCTCATCAAATCGAGATGTTCCAGTGAGAAGTAATAGATCGGATATAGATTTTTAAAGTCGTATTGTGATATTTGCAGACCAGTATCGATATTTTGGTCGCGTGCCATAAATGACAACAGACGATGATAAACTCGTGCAATATGATTTTATATGTAATTAAGTTGTATATCTTCAGATGGTTCCTGCTGGCCGTTAATTCTCAGTGAGACGTCTTTCACACCTAATTGATCAAATATCATATGGCTGAAGAGTTGATTGCCAACTAGTGCGTTATCTTGTAACGCAAAAAATATATGACGTGGCGCAGCAACACCTTGTTTTGATGCTAGGTTCCAAGTGAATAACCCGTTGATATTTGATTGTTTAACATCTGTACTCACGGTTAGCCAACTTAGTAATGATTTTCCTCCTTGGTCCATAAATGATAGTAATCGTTCTTCTGCGGTAATTGCTGGAGTCAACACTGGCATCCACAATGATATTTTTCTTAATTGACTTTACCAGCATCAGCATTTGGATTTGCATTGTCTTCTGGAATCCACCAGATTGCGTCACTATAATCACTCTTTCGTACAAGCGATACTGTATGCTTCGCTCCATAAATAACTTTTCTGACGTTTCTACAGAATCCAAATATGTGATGCAGTGGAATCGCGCATGAAAATGATTTACGCCGCCCTTCCAACATTGAAATACGTGTTGCAGCTCCTAGATTGAAATTAACATCGTTGTTTATAATCATATCTTCGGCATCAATATTAGCGGTGCCAGCATTATTCTTTGGTCGTCTTACAACAAATTGTTTTCCTCCAGCGGTATTTGTAGCATCTTTTGCAAACATCATATAAGGTCCTGCTGATTTTGTATAATCATCGGAATATCTCGCTAACCCGATTATTGTTGTAGCCACATCAACATCGCGATCTATCGCCTCAATTTCTTTTCCATCAATGAGATATTTTGCACTCTCAAATAACGCCATGATACCATTATTGACAAACCCGACTTGAGTACCAGCTGGATAGTCTGTATCATTTGTTCGTATAATTTCTCCTTCGATTTCGATAAACGCTTCACAGGGCAAAAAGTATTTACTGGTATCATGGACTTGAAGATCAATTCTTGCTCGACTATTTGAGTCTATGGCATGATAGGCGTAATATTGATAATCGCGTACAGAATCATCCTTGCGAACTGGGGCATCTATATAAAACGCTGGATCAGGTGACTGTTTGAACATTTTATTCTATTTATCACAGTCTAAATCGCGATTTTCCATTTCATCGACGTAGTTTTTTAAAGCCACTTCCTGCTATCATATTTGCAATATTGCTTTGGTCGGGGGTTAAAACCATCGACGCTAATTTTTCATCAACTGCGTTATTTATAATTCTACTAACACTTGCAGGCATTTCCGCTGTAGACGGTAACGGTTTTGAAAATCCTTTGGATTTCATCCGTGATTTCACTAATGATGTTAATTTATTCTTCGCAGTTGAAAAACGCTTTTCCCGCAAGATCTCCTACAGCACCAATACCCTTATGACGAATAACATCAATTGCTTTCATTCCTAATTGTTTAGCCAACGGCATCACTTTTGGAGCCATTCTCGCAAATAACCCTGCAATGGTATTACCTAAACCATCTCCGTAGTATGCTCTATAAACCGGAAACCGTGAATTAACTACGTAGATGGGGTTTGGTTTATCATGATTGTAGTGTATGATCATTATTTGAAATCAGAAACAATTTTTCAATTGTTATTTATCTAATCAATTGACTTTTCAATTCAGTCACTATGATACCCACTTTCTGCTAACTCGCCAATGAAATCTCGATATGTGCTGATATCCATGATACCACCCTGAAATAATCGTCTACAGATATCAGCTGCTTCATTAATTATTTCCGGTGAGTTATTTCCGGCTCGTTTCCCTCCGATGAGAACCTCTAACCGTGATATATCACTGAGAACACTACCAGGACATGTCATGGTAGAGTCAAAGACTCCAGCGTTGAAATCCTTTGGATTTCCAATCGAATATCCTTTTCCGCTTGTTTCCTCAGTTGTACCAGTTGCGCCCTCACTATCATCAAGTAATTGCCTTTGTCGGCCTCGACCTTGTTGTTTTTGTATACCATAACTATCAACTCCTGCTTTAAAAGTTCTGTACTTAATTGTATTCCTTTTCAAATTACCAGTAATATCCTTGTTTATTTTATACAACCAATTAACCCATTCATCTCGGCTTTTTTTATTGTTTTTTATTCTCGTCTTTTAAAAACTCTCCCTTTGAATAATATTTTTGGGCAGCGAAAACGCCAAAATCCGCATAATCTTCGAGTTTTATTAATTGAGATTGTTTGATTTCTGTTATAGCTTCTTCGGTGAATTTGTCTCTAAAGGGAATACCTCTTGGGGTGACGACATCAACAGGTTGTGGTTCAGGTGTGGAAACTCTTTGAGTTTCAGGCGCAGAATCATCAATATCAGCTAATCGTTCATACTCGCGCTGAGGTTTTATATCACTGGATAACTGTTGTATCCCTGCGCGTGTTTGTCCGGTCTCTGCTGCTATCTTTTCAAGCGTATCAAGCAGCGGCGCCTTCTTTACTCGTTCTCGCTCAGGAATATCTCCGTATATCGCTGCTTCAGTTAACTTTTTCACATCTTTGGTCGCACTTGTTATCGGAGTAAACAGTTGTTCACTTGACACAGAAAAGTCAGTCTGCGCTTGTTGTCGTTTTTGCAGTTTATTCCGTACAGAGTCACAAATTGGTACAAATCTCCTGATTGCATCCAGTCGTTCACGAGCCAATCGGGTTGTTAATGCTTCATTGACCATTATTTGAAATCAGAAACAATTTTTCAATTGCAAAACAATTTTTCAATCCGACCTAACACCATCGTGGAAGTGTTTTAACATCTCTATCATTGATGTGGAAAGTGTGGAAATCCTTATAAAAATAAATAATATCACACTTTCCCCACTTTTCCATTGATCAATCTGAACCGTCCATCAATTTTTATTCAGTGTGAAATATTTTCACTGTTTTTGACATTGTCAATCAAAAAATGCTAAAAAAAATTAAAATCTCTATGAGGGACGGTCACAATCAAATAATGATAAATGGTCAATCAAAATTGTTCATTTTCTTGAATTAACGCCCGTAGGTTTCTAATTTTAGAATTAACCTCCTTTTTCAATTCGTATTCGTTACCTAATTCTTTTCGTATTCGTTCTACGATAGTATATATCGGAGCGAACACACTTACGTCACTGGAGAATGCAAGAGAGTCCCAAATAGAATTCTGAATTCTTTTGATGAGCGCGTATTGCTTTGGCAGCATATATTTATTGTTGTTAACTCCGTATTCAATATCCTGAAAATCAGACATGATTTGATCAGGATTTAACCCATCCGATAGTTCAATATCCCAACTTTTCAATTTTGAAATCTCGGATATAATGCTATTCATATTTTCAGAATTCATTATTCTATAACAATGACATATTTCTAAATGAAAAATATGACGCATTAGACATGACTAAATCGAATTTTCTGTCCAGTCCCCTTTGAAATCGCAGATCGATAAATCCCCTCTGCAACATATCGTACTGAGGCTCTACAAATATCGAAGTGCCTACCGGCTTCATTCATTGATTGAAATATTTTTCTTCGTTAGTTATCGTATTCAAAGATTTCACAGGTCTCGCTTTTTTTGAGCATTTTCCAGTCCTTCCAGATGAATTATTTTCACTCTGTGTAACAACTCGTAAATTTGATAAAGAATTGTTCATTGGGTTAGAATCAATGTGATCAATGACAGAATCATCCTCGATCAATCCATTAAAACATTCAAATACGAAACGATGATTGAGATATTTCTTCTTTCCAGCGCCAAACCTCAAATATCCATGATTATTCACATCACCAACTGGTTTCTTCAGTCTGCGGTTTTTTACACCACCATCAATAGATGCTTCATAATTTGTGATCACAGGGTGTGGTTTGAATTCTTGGTTCATTAGTATACTAATACTATTTGTCTAATTCATTGTTTGGTCTAATGATTACATCACTGGAAAATCTTTCAATGTAGTCTTGAGGGGTTCTTATGATTTTGTCAGGGACGTTGTCAGTGTCAGGGACTTTTTCAGGGTCATAATTTCTGATTGATTGTCCATTTTTTATTCTTTTATCATAATAACGCTTCAACTCCCTGTATCGCTTTCCACCGCAATTCAAACACAACTGAGATTTTCCCCTGACCCCAACCCCACATCGTATGGAGGGTAACGGACCAAGGCTTCCACGACGAAAGCTTTGCATATGATACCCACAAAACTCATTTCTGCATGATTTGTTACACGGGGTTGTTGATCCAATCATAAGCCACTTACAGTGATTCATTATATATAAATTCTTCATTTAAATGCTTGTTTTAATTATAGCATGAGGGAATTAAGGAGAACGCCTTCGAAAAATGCTGAATTCAATGCTGATAAGGAGTTTAAGAGATTATTGAAAATTAATCCTAAATTTAATATCGATAGACCCAAAAAACGTCCAAGAGACGGAAACATGAAAGAGTTTAAAAGATAATTAAAAATTAATCCTAAATTTAATCTCGATAAACCAAGAAAACGTAACAAAATTAATCTCAAACGTCCGAGAGACGGAAACATGAAAGAGTTTAAGAGATTATTAAAAATTAATCCTAAATTTAATCTCGATAAACCAAAAAAACGTAACAAAATTAATCTCAAACGTCCAAGAGACGGAAACATGAAAGAGTTTAAGAGATTATTGAAGATTAATCCTAAATTTAATCTCGATAAACCCAAAAAACGTCCAAGAGACGGAAGCATGAAAGAGTTTAAGAGATTATTGAAGATTAATCCTAAATTTAATCTCGATAAACCCAAGAAACGTAACAAAATTAATCCTAAATTTAATCTCGATAAACCAAAAAAAACGTTTAATAGACGGAAACATGAAAGAGTTTAAGAGATTATTGAAGATTAATCCTAAATTTAATCTCGATAAAGCAAAAAAAAACGTCCAAGAGATTACCCTGGAAAGATGCTCAATTCAATCTCGATATAGTTTCTAATACAACAAAGAATACAATTCTTAATAAAGCCATGATTAGTAAAATCAGAGACTGTTTTAATGAATTCAAGCGTGATGGAGCATCTTATTGTTGGTCAACATTTCGAATTGATGGTGTTGTTGACGCTACCATGACTGATGAAAAAGCAGCAGTGATAATTTCACGTGTTGGGGAAAAAAGGTATTTTTTCCGAATAAAATTCATTATCGAAGTCGATGGCAAATGGATTATTAGGGATAAATTTGAACCAATCCTCAAGAATAAAAAAGCTGTCATTGTGAGTAGAGATTCCAAACCAGGAATTCTAACCGGCATTGACAAACCATACTACGAAAGATCTTATCCCGTAACAGCAATGGTTTATGGGATATATCCGTTAAATGATAAACCCGATATCGCAAAACTAGCTCCTATGAAATATTCTAGTTCACTGAATTGTGTGGCAACACGGGTAATGGAACACTTCACAAATGCATCCCGAGGAAATAAACTAACTGATCTGCGACGTAGGAAAATAATCGAATGGGAACTGACAGTGATTTAGCATGGTGCAAAGATTTCTGATATAGCTAAATTAGAAACATCATTAAGATTTCCAATAACCGTTATGACGATAACCGGAGAGGTTTTATACAAACCGAAATATAACAAAAATGGAGCGCAAATACAGATTATTGATCATAACAAACACGCGTGGACACTGCGGTAACAGTATTTCCACGAGAACGAACCGTGAAATATATCCCTAAGGAGTTCGTCGGGGATGTTTTCTATGAAGAGAAATTATTCGATGCTATTCATGCGTTGTGTAAAGATGATCCTGTGTCAGTGTGGTTACTTAGAAGTGATGAAGATCCCGAAATAGGATTTGATCAATTTGTAAGACCAAATGGTGAATTATATCGCGTTGAAGAATTAGATAACAGAATGAGAAAAATCGCTAGTTATTTTTCACCAAAGAGTTTCCATGAAAAACTACTCACGGGTAGTTTTACTATTCCATCAGTGGTAGCTCACTTCGCAAGAGAAAAAAACTCATGGCGTCCAACACGAAGTGATTTTCTCGAGGATGTTAAATTGAGTTGCGTCAAATTTGGTCATGGAGGACTTTGGAATACGAAATACTCACGTGATGGTATGATTTCAATTGATATATCCGCGTGTTATCCCGCAAGTTTTCTCGGATATGGGGAATGTGCTGAGTACTTCAAACGATTTGGACACCCCACGCATGAAATGACTCGTGTTGCGATTAATGGACCATTGCCTGATTTTGATTTAACCGGATTCGCTCGTGTGATATCATTCGAATTAGCTACAGGGTTACATCCGTGTAGTTATGTTTGGCTCGGTAGACACCTATCTGAAAAACACTGGATGCCAATAGTGCTATTGAGATATATGATTGATTGTGGTATGCTAATATCGTTGATTGTTTCCGAGGCTATTATATGCTATCGAGCTCAGAAAGAAGTTTGGCTACCACAACCCAATTTAGATCGTATAATCAGCGAACAACGAGAACAATTCCCTGATTTCAATGAAGAAAAAATCATGAATTTGTCTAAGAAGATATTTGAAAGTAAAAAAGAACAAGCAAAAGATTTTGGACGAAGAATAATCGGTAAATTTACCCAGGGTGGAAGATACGACAACGCAAAATATTCTTCGCGGTTGATCATAGACGTCGCTGAATACGATTTTATTTTAACGGATTTAATGAAACAGGGAAAACTTGTATCCCGTAAGGATGCTTTTCTATCCAATGGTGAGAAATTAGGTACGGTTGTTACCTACTGTGATGGATATAATTCCCAGTATACACATTTAAGATCATCTATCCTAGCCTATGCTTCTATTAATCTATTTTCGATGATAAATAGATTTCCTAATACCGCGGTTAGAGTGGCCACTGATTCGATGTATATACACAATAAATACAAATCAGCTGTAGCTAAATTCACAGATCCCAAAGAAAATTGGGGGCGTTGGCGATTTAAAAAGGAAACGCTACATGAGTATTGTGAATCGGCAGACGTTGCCATGGATGATAAATATCTTTGTTGTAACCGTATTGAAATTCAATCAGAATTTTCTAATGCACCACCGGTATCTGATCCAGTATGTAGATACAAGACAGTTTATTTAAACGGTTGTGGTGGGTCAGGAAAGACAACTCGTGCAATTGAATTATTTCGTCGGTCAACCATGATTGTGCTAACACCGACTCACAGACTCGCCAGAGAGATGATACAGCGAGGGGTAAATGCCTGTACTTACCATAGTTTCTTTCGATGGAAGGGTGACAAATGGACTCCTGAGCGTATGGGTGATAAATTCATTGCTGAATGGGATGAAATATGCACAGTGTCATTAGATGTATTACAAACATTTCTCGAGTGGTTGTTAAACAAAAACACAAAAGTCGTCATGTGCGGTGATCACGGCCAACCACCACCATTTGTCAGTGCATCTCCACATGAATGGCTAAGGGGTTTTGTAGACTATTATGAAGAAATTACCACTGATTATAGATCAATTGATGAACGATTACGAGAATTCAAAGCGCTAATTAGATTACAACCGGATAGAATCCATTGCGAAATAGCGCGTGAAGTGATTTCAGAAACTCCAATGAATGATTTCTGGGAAACATGGAGACTAAATTATTTGATAATTGCAAGTAGAAAAATAGTCAGGGACACACTTCAGATGAAGTTATTTGAATTGCATAAAAAAAAATTTGCAACGCTTCCAGTACCCTTTTGTTATAGGCCATCGGATACACGAAAACAGAATATTGAAGTTGATATTCCAGGACAGAGTGAAAAACAAATTCTCATATTAAATGATATTGTGCTGGTTGATATCAATGTCGTTGAAGATGCATTGCGTGCTAATAAATCCCCGTGGACGCTAGGATACGCAGCAACAATACATTCTTCACAGGGATTGACTATATCGGATACAATTGTTTGGATGGTGGATAATCACATCGAATGGTCGAATTTAGTCTATCTCGCAGTATCCAGAGTACGAAGAATAAATCAGCTTCGAAGAATTGTTTTCGATGATAATGACACAACAATGGATGATGTTGATGTTAAAATTATTATTAAAAAACTCTCCGGTTACAAACAACAGGACAAAAAAAAAACAACGAGAATTTGATATTGATGCTAAATTAATACTCACTTTGAAGTAACAACAGAATAATCACTGCGCGAGTTGCAATTGTATAATGCGTTGGCAGTATTCGGATAAGGATCCTCGCCAATTCACCGTAGACAGAAAAAATAACAATCTCGGTCATGTCAGAAACAATGTGATGTTGACTTGTCTTGAGTGCAGTAGACGCAGCGGTGCTGGTTAAGACCATGCGGTGGCAATTAAGTATCTTTGGGAATTACCTGTAGTTGTTGTCGAGTAAATCCTCGTTGAGGGGCAGTTGAATCCAGTTTATAGACTGGAGGTCTACCCGTAGATCGTGTTATACTAGATATCTTGTGTGCAGTAACACTCCAAATAGGATCAGTAGCCCTTATTTTACCACCCTCAAGCTCTCCTGGTTCGTATAAGTACCTAACAGTGACATTACTACCAAGAATTGGTTCTTTGAAATCTTTTTGTGGTTGTACGGGTATAGACTTCTTTTTAATAGCGTTGCTAGGTTTTATGTTGATTGTTCTAGTAATCTCATTATTCAGTGCAGTAATCACAGATGGTAATCTTTTAACCCATTCACGGGATCTTTTTTCTTGGATGAATTTTTTTGCGTATTGATATCCAAATAACCGCTCAGCAATCGTCCGATTAAATCGTTCTACAATGGCCTGATCGCGATGTAGCGCAGTATGCCCTCGTCGTATGGTGACATTATGATGTTTCTTTGTAGATAACACTGCACCCTGAAATTCCTTGCCAGGATCAACCTGCAATAGATTAGGCCAGTGCAGAGGACCTCGTCGATAAATCCTTTCAAATGCAGAAGCGACTTCAGTGGCTGATTTTGTTTTTAACGGTTCTGCTTCTTTGTATCGACTTGCAATATCAACTACGGTTAAAGCGTATTTGTAACCACGATCATGTGGCAGAAATAATATATCAGCCTGATGAAGTTGATTAGGAGCGGTCACATCAAAATGCGAGAATTTGTTTATGCGGTGGTAGATAAATTTGCCATATTGCCTGCTTGGATAACCAATTAGCCGCAGTGGTTTTTTCACTTTTGCTGCGCTAGCGAGTTTATGGACTGCTGATTTACCCCTCCAGTATCCTCTTGGGGAATAATACATTGATTCCATATTATTAATTACCGGCACCTAACATCAATTTACTTTTCATAGCCGAATTTATCAAAAAAGAAGCCAATTTTTCTTTGAAGGATTTATCAGGAATAGCATTTAACGCATGAATTAATTTCACATCCGCGAGATGTCTGTGTTGCAGATTGCTGCTTTTATAAGCAACATCATGAAGGTGACAGGCCTTATCAATGGCGTTTATTGGTTCTTCACCGGGGTTGAGTTGATTTTGATTATTGAGTCTGATATCAAGTATGGTTCCCGGTCCACAGTAGCTATATCCTGGAAGGTGATTTTCTCCGGGGTACTTTGCCCATGGGGTTCCAGGGAGCTTTGCCAATTTGGCTGCGATATCACCTCCTCGTTTTTTTTAAAATCAGATCTCATAGACACAAATCTATATTTCTTTGTACCACATTGCACGCATTTACCAGAAAGCGCTGATCGGTTATTTCTGGTTGTAATCGTTGTCACGTCATCTGTGCAAGTACGCGTTTTACACTTCACACAATATAGAACCATAATTTATGTATAGAAATATGGATATAATTGATTTTTCAGCGACTAAAACAAGAGAACCAGTTAAGCATCATGCAGCGCTACCAAACTCTATCCGGATGATTATAATCGGGCCATCTGGATCCGGTAAAACGCAATTGTTACTCAATTTAATAATGAGATGGATGAAGTGGGATAAGTTGTATTTAATTGCCCCTAGCGTAGATGATCAACGATGTTATGAAGTGCTAAAAGATTTTAACGACAGCGAGGTAGAAAAATCCGGAGAGGGTATTATTGAGTTTATAACCGATATCGATGAAGCACCGAGCATTGATGATATTGATGGAGATATTAACAATTTAGTCGTATACGACGATATAATGTTAGATAAACAAAAAAATCCTGCTAGGATCTTTTCCAGAGGCAGGCATAAAAACACTGACGTGATATATGTCACTCAACGCTACACTCTGGTTCCAAAAGTTATCAGAGATAACTGCAATATTCTTGCTGTATTCAACGGAGTTGATACTCACACTCTTAGAAATATATGGCAGACATGGTGTTCTGATATGGACTTCAATCAATTTAGAAATTTCTTTAGTCATGCTCAGTCAACCCCGTACGGATTCGCAACAATAAATTTGCATGATCCTCGGACACGATATCGTATCGGACTTGATCAAATATTCGGTTAAAATCGTAAAAGAATTATTAACCTGTAGCAGCAGAGAGGGCGATGACAACAAGTTGCGACCAAAATTGATTAAAAAATCGTAAAAGTCTCCGTTTTCATTTTTTTAGTTAAAATGAGATTTCGTAGGGAAGGCTCGTTAAAATTTCAATCAATTTTTTGTCTGAAAACGTTGTAGGGTTTGCCCCTGAGACATTTTTTTTGGTTAAAATGAGATCGTAGGAAGGTTCGTTTACAGGATTCAATCAAAATTTTGTCTGAAAACGTTGTAGGATTCGCCCTCTCTGCTGCTGAGAGAGAGAGAGAGAGAGAGAGAGAGAGAGAGAGAGAGAGAGAGAGAGAGAGA
Source organism: Unio delphinus (assembly GCA_029339505.1). Lineage (NCBI taxonomy): Eukaryota > Metazoa > Mollusca > Bivalvia > Unionida > Unionidae > Unio > Unio delphinus. Next base: position 10,445,407 of record JAQISU010000162.1, read on the forward strand.
GAGAGAGAGAGAGAGAGAGAGGGAGAGAGAGGGAGAGAGAGAGAGAGAGAGAGAGAGAGAGAGAGAGAGAGAGAGAGAGAGAGAGAGAGAGAGAGTGTGTTTTTAGTTGTTTTTGCGTGCTGCCTTAGTAATTAAAAAAATAGAAGGAACGTCTTGATCGAAATATAAACGTAATAAGCGACACATTCAGCATAGACAGCATGTGTAGCGGAATACATAAAAAGTAAGAAAACACTGCGCTTACTGCAATGCATAATCTCTGTGGGAGATGTAAAACATCTCAAACAAACGCATTAAAAAGCAATGTACATACCCCACAAAATCTAGATCCTTGGCCAATTGCGAACTCACACTGGTCATTGTAGGAAAACTCCTCACCAGGCAGTGACTTTGTAAAGGTCCTCCATTCATAATCGTTGTAGAATGCACCCACATTGATCAAGCACGTTCTGAAAACACATAAATGGACAGTTGACAGTGCAAATACACACACACACACACACATACACACACAGACACACATATATGTATATCTATAGATTTTGATTGGCAAACGATTCTGAGCATGTTAGTTTTCGGATTTTATACTAAGAAAACAACAACTCTCTACATTTATTCTTGTAACAATTTGTCAGATTCAAGAAATGTTTGCAAATAAATTCGGGATATGTTATCATTAGGACTTTGTTACTATTTGTCTAATGTCAAAATATATATAGAACGTATTACATCACGTTTAGCTTATTTAGACAACGTTATATGTTTGAAAATGCACCGAGACCTTTGAAGAGATCACACCTTTTCTTACACCCATAACAAAAGTACCAGGTTGTAAGTTCCAGTTTCGCCACGTCAATCTGTAACTTTCAAATGAATTATAACGAGCACATGGAACGCTGCTGTCGCTACGGTAGCACTAAACCTAAAAACCTAGAATAGATTATCAGAAAATTGGTGTGCCCATAAAAATACTTGAACAGATAAGAAACACTGAAAAACAATTTCTAGACATAAGCGCTTTTATTCGTCTCCTTCTCGTGACTGATATTTCTGAAGAAAAGATTTTCAAGACGCGCAAAACGTACGATATGTGTTGTAGTGTTATATATCTCTTTAGCAAAATTTCCCTAATCGTCATACCCAATAATGATCGAGATGCTTTTCTATCAAAGAGAAAAGTAGAACTGCAACCTATAACATTCATAGTTTGACATGTATTTATTGAAAGGAGAATCCATTTCGTGGCAGAAAGGTAAGTATAAGTTAGAATTTAAATTCAAGGTATGATCAGATAATTTCCAAAGGTTACACGATATTTTTAAACAACAACAGTCTTCATGAATGGCCATCGTTACATCTTATGCCTAGTGATATGTTTCATTAAATTGATTAGACGCAAAAACAATATATACTAGTGTATAATAAAGACCATGCAATGCTATCAGGTACCTTTGTTCAGTTGTGTAAGCAGATTTAAAAAAAATCATGCTTGTGCTTTCATTATCAAGCGTGTGTTCTTTAACAGACGTTTATAATTACTGCAGGTTCTGAGGTCCGAATATTCTTTATGCAGGTGTAGAGTTAAATCGTTCCATTATAGCCGAGTCGTGACGCAAATTACCATGTCCATCATGAACCTGCACGTTTTATTTGTTAAACAAATTTATGTAGCTCTGATAAATGTTTTGCATGAGTCATCTTAAAGTTGCAGAAATGTTGTCAACTAAACTAAAATCTGACAATTGAGAGCACTAGTCATCTCATTCCTTTAGCATTCATGTCCGACCTGTACCCTGAAAGCAGACTTGCGACGAATAATCCAGGCACTTAATATGAGATGCTGCGGAACCATCCATGGCATTTCTCACATCAACCACATCGCAAATGAAGGAGTGTGTAACACGATCAGGCACAAAGTAGGCCATTATGAAGTCCTCCTTACCACTATCAAAAACATAAAACTGATATGGTATGGCCATGTAATTCGTGAAAACAGTCTATCCGCAACATTACTTCAGGGCATCGTTTAGGGTGGCATAAGGAGAGGTAGACAAAGAAGAAAGTGGACTGACAATATCACGGAATGAAACAGGTAAATGTTTACAACACAAACATAGGCACATGATTTAACAAGTGGCGGGAACTGGTCAGGTGATCAGCAGCACAGTGCCTCAACGACCACACTAGGTCAGAAGACTGATGGTTATGAATAATACCAGCGTTCCACTCATGACAAAAATATACTGGTATATCAATTCATTGAGGCCCACGGATATCATTTGATACCTTGCACGTGAGATCGCGACTGTATGAAGTAGTATTTATACAGTTTATGGTTTGTTATTAGGGCTTTAATTGGTTGTTAGAATATAGTGGTATGTGCAGCTGTAATCTATATTCTTTTCTGAAAATTTACTCAACAGTGTAGCTCGTGGTGATGCTGATGCAACCATGACATCACTTGCACAAAGAATGCTATTTTCACAAAATTTTGTTTGGACTACTAAGCGTACGAAATCGAATTGGAATATCAGTATGTGACTATGATATTCAATAATTCAACAAAACAACCAGAAGAAAGAGAACCTGATGTATCTGACATTGACATATCTGCGCAGTTATATCCAAGACTATTCATTTATTTCACATACGTACCCTCTTTGCTAATTAACCCGATTGGTTTTGAGAAGAAAAAAAACGTATCTATAAGCGAAACTGCTCATTTGATTTTAAATACAGGATCGCCTGTATGTGATTTATGTGTCAGCGGAATACAAAGCAATGAATGTCGCACACTTGATTGTAAGGAAACGTTGCAGTTATCATGAAGAAGCAAATCGTCTAATGTTGGTTTTTCTAACAAAGTCATTCAGTCTCTCTTGACAGCCGCGAATAAGATTGCACAATGATTTAATTCTTCAAGAAAGATCAGCGGGAAAATATTTATATGAGACTAACCTAAATGCCCATATATGATTAACCCAAATATCACCGCCGTGGGGTACCTTCTAATTTGTTAGTGAAGAAAATTCGAAAATGCTACTACAACAATTAAGAGGAAGTCATCCCCAAATCCACCGCGGTTGCATTTTCCGTTAATTCTGTTGAACCATTATTACGTCAGCAAGAACGATACATAAATCTGCACAAACACTCACTTCTTTGTCTAACATATGTTCGACAAATACAAGAACTATCGTTGCAAATACGTTCAATTGGGTAATCATTGTGGTGTTTATGAAACGTATTTTTTGCATCCAAATGTATCTCCAAAAATGTAACTGCTTCCCGAAACAAGATTTACTTAAATTATATGGCATTTGTATCGCTGAAAAAGGGCTTATATGTTATTTGTTCATGTTATAAATGCACCTGATAATCGTCAATCTCTCAAACAATTACATTGCTTTAGTAGTAGATGATATAAGGAAGGTCATCAAACCTACCGGAGAGTATAATATTCCAGGTCAATCATCTTTGAGATTAAACTATGCGAATCTTACGTGACGTTTATGAGCAAGTAAATTTGTATTTCGTATTTACAACGTCGCCGCTGCAACAACCGTTATTATGGATGTGGTTAAAATTGACAATTGCCACCATCGTAACTATTATTGGGAAACTATTTGGTTTTGTTGCTGGAGCCAAAAATTGTACTCATTGTTACATATGGCTCCGACAAATTAATTTATTTACGGATGCCTTCGCATATATGCGTCTCAAACGTCTCTCAGAGAATGAAACAGTAGCATTACAGACAGAAAACTGCTCCTGACGTCTGAAGAGGATAAATCGATTAATCTGAGTAAGTTATGTACGTCGTTGTTTAAAAGGCATTATTACAGATATGGATCATGTTTTACTAATACCAAATGGTTTTACAGGTAGTAAAAGTCAAGTAAAGTCCTTATTAAACATACCAAACATACATTCCAAGGACACAAACAGGTCTTTAAGCCCAATGTATTTCAATAAGAAAACACATACAACTATATTTTTTTGCCTAAGCAGTTACATAAATGTAATAAATAATTTAAAGTATATTTTATCAGATATCGAATATATATTTTGATCAGTAAAACATCAGATATCGACATGTGTCAATTTTATCCATAATGAATAACCTTAAAAAACAATAAATGGATTCCTTGTGGAAACTAAATATCAAAGATGCATTGAAACATATCAGGATCGGATGAATGTGTCAAAGCACATTTCGAACGCTTTTAAAATTGTGAATGATTTCAGCATTAGCCTGATGCTTTTACAACCAGCATAGTGAATTGTGTAGACAACAATTGAAACCTGAGTAAACTAGTTGAAAGAAAACTTCTTGGTAATGTTGTTTGAGACGTCCATGAGGAACAAACAGTATAAGCTAGCTCTGAAAGCAAATGATGTTATTTTGTTATTGTAGCTAGTTACGTATATGTATAACCGATCGTTTAAGACGTGTTATATAATAGAGTGTGCTGTGCTATTGATTTTTGGTTAAAGTCTTCCAGCCTCAATGCCTTTCCTCCAGGAGATGTACATGGACTCGTATACATTAAGTGTGTACCGGATGGAATGTATTGACCTACATAATTAGCAACAATAAAAAATCGCTCTTTCCACACTATTATAATATATGTCACGATATTTCCTGTGCATACATACTTGTTTAGTAGTGCACGTTTGAACGATTCCACGGAGCAATTAGAGAAAACCCATGGGTTCCTGGAGTATGGTTTAGACTCTTCGAACAGAGGGTCCCTTGGAGACATAAGAAAATAATCATCTGCCCTGCAAGCTAATGCTTCACCTTCACCATCATGGTCTGCTCCTAGACTGGAAAGAAGATTCAGTAAAGGCATTGTATAAGCTGTAGCTTTGACAAGATAAACCTGGATTGATTTGTATCCTTAGTGCATGAAGTTTCAGTCTACTTTCAATGCATGCAATATTCCAAAAACGAACCTCAGTAAAATAATTTCTCACTACATCACATATTTTACATATGAGATTATTTCCCCAAAATCATTCCACTTGTAGCCAACTGCAATAAAATCGATTCCTTGGCTTATATTATATATTACTGAACGAAATAAATATGCAGTGATCTGCTACATGGAATATAATAAATATCGAACAAAGCGTCTGAGGAAACCACTGGCCACGAAGAGCAGGTTGGAAGAATTACACATGTCCATATTCAAAATCTAAATTATTACACCCTAATCGAGTGGACACAAATGCTGGGGTTATTCAATAGGTTATGTGTAAACTTACCTGTGTCCAAGTTCGTGTGCTGCGGTTAAAACAGTGAACATATAATCACTTGTCTTGATTATCGATGTTTTGAAACAGTTATCACATACCGTACCTAAGTAGGCATAACCTGAAAGGATTAAAGGAAAAAAATATCACCTATCATAAATTTGTTTTAAATTTTAAAGGCTGAAATATATTAGTCGTTCAAAGTGTATAAGAAAATATCTGAATAAAAAGTTTTAAAAAAATACACACGCCAATCAATGCTAGAATTATAATTTTGTTTAATGTGTTTATTGTATAAGTCAATAACTATTCTAAAACACAAACTGTAAACTCGTGTTTGTCGATAAAGATATTTGTAAAAGGATTGGAATATATTTGGGTTATAGCGAAGGATGAAGATAAAACTTGTCTGTTCAAGACAAATACGAGTGCGTCACATTAGCAACAGTCCCTTAGTTGTTTTTACTATTCACGTTTGCGGAGTGCGGATATAAAATTTGGTGCTTGATTGAGATTGTATATATGAAATTGGCTATTCAACCCAGAAAAACGAGCAATAAAATTATTGTTAATTATACTAAATTTGTAAACGCCTTTCCAATTAAGGTATTGCTCTCTTTTTATTGAAATTAACACAATGGTTAGGATGGTGCAAGCAAACGACGATACAATACAATTGGTAAGTTTTGGACACGTGACTACGAATGAATTGTAATACATATGTGATGACGACAAAGGATATGTACAGTAAATAATTTTATATATTATTTCCATCTTTAATATCTTAAAATTTTAGCAGTCTTAAAAAAAGCAATCAAATTTTGGATAACAAAGTTGTACTGGTTAATTTTGAACTCGAAATAAGTGTAATGCGTCTGTTTCTTCTTTAAAGATGCAAATAACGCTTTCATATTAGTACCAATTTAATGCCAAGAAACAAACGTACCGATCCAACAAACGCCTCTACAGCCGACATTCCCGACGTGTTTGTAAATTCCCTCCATGGCAAAATGGAAATGATTAGAGATTATCTTGACAACACAATTATAATAGGGTAGTCGTTTCTAAACAGTGGCAATACAGATTGTCAAACGCAACCCTTGATATTGTTTCACTCAGTCGTTATGAATTTCGCACGTGAACTGCTGGTACAGAGCTCACCAATGCATCATATACTCGAGCAGGTTCTGACATCACTGTTTTTGGAATATTAAGTTTTTATATTGCTTTCACTAACCGATGTTCTATTGTATGGGCGTCATGTATGTACACCCTACACCAATACAAACGTCACACATCTGCAGTTTACTTATATAATTCGGATGGAAGATTAGTGGTGTCGACTTCAAGAATTTAGTAATTTTTACATTAAATAAATTTAATTACAATAGTCCAGTCTTGAACGTACTAATGAACACTTTACAAACTGGACTCGGTTGCTGTGGTCATGGGATCAAACCCACGGCTAATTCATACCAAAGACTTATAAGAATCGTACCAACAGCTGCCTCCATAGGTATTCCGCAGTAAGAGTTAGTGTTATAACTGATCGGTGTGGTATCAGGATAATATAACTGGGTAGCACATTGTGCTAAATATCTACAGCTTGATACCTCAGTACCAAACGTCACTGTAAACTGCCACATCGTAGAGATATGTTGGAAAAAAATGTTAAAGCCTCTTTATAATCCAAATCATTTACACATTCCACACACGCGATCAGACTGGGTATTGGAACATATCAGGTTTGAAACACTTCTTTGCGTCTTCGTCTTTTTTTCCTCTACCGGTATCTTTCTCTGATATTTTTGTGTCTTTATTCATCATCATCTTTACATCTATTTGAGTTTGTTTCCTAAAATGCGTTCGGGTTACTGAGTTAAAAGCTTGGTTGTACCACTACAATTTGTCTACTTCTAGCAAATAGATCAATGAACGATTAGAACTCTTGTAGTAACTGTTTCCATATAGGCATGCTACTTGTTTCCTTCCAAACATAAAGTCATGGAAATCTTTTCAGTTATTAATATGTTGATGTATTGGACTAACATGAAGATTTGAAATAGTGTTTACTTCAACCACACAAGTTTACAACCTCTTTCAATAGTTTAGCGTTAATCCTTTTAACTTTTCGTATTGAAAAGAATTTCTTTTAATTTGTTTCGTTAAATTTCTTAGTAATTAGAACCATCACTAGTTATACTGAAGATTGTATTTTATAAGTATATGTTTATCAATGAAATTAAATGGTATCCTTCACTTTCCAGGCAAAAGCTATCATGGTGAATGATTTCTATATAATTGTCCACGGCGTGTTTAAAGGTCTCGTTCTAATATAAATTCTAGGGACTCGTGCAATTTAAAGACGCATTGGTTCCCCACACTCACAACAAGAATGACATCTACTCAATTTTTCATTATATTAAAAATATTATATGGTTTATTTTCAATTGTTTAATCAGGATTCTTTTGTTAACCACCAGCATACAATAGCTATTTTGATGTAATTAATAATCCTAATTTTTTTAAATATAGGACGTTATGCCAATTTTCAGCATAAACAGTTTTATCATGAATTTATCAAACAAGCGTCTACTTTTTCTCTGTCTAAAAGAGAGGATTTCCATGGGATGGTACCGTTCTTTAAAATTATAAGGGCCCTCAGGAGTCCTACACGGTGACGGAAGCTAGGCCTTTCTTCTTTCAGTATACATATTAGGCTGATTAAGCCTGAGAATATTTCTATCTTGAAGTCGTCGTCACTTTCGTCGCTCACTTTAATAGAACGATGCCTTCTTTTTCGAATAAAACAATTTCGAGCGTTTCACATCGGATTGGCAATACCTTCAGATTTCTTCACAAACGTCAACGGGTTTAAAGAGTTACTTTAGTGAAAAATACAACCGTTGAATGTTTCTCGATGTTCTGTGTGCATGTAATGAGAGAATAAATAGTGAGCTTCACGCAAGCGCGGAAGCACGTGTTGATAAGTTTCGAATTTGAAAAAGTGTATAAATAATATTTGCCCAGTTGTTTCATTATCTACGTTTTTTTAACCTTCTGATCAATTGCATGACCCAAACAGACCATGGCATTTTTAAACTGCCATTGTCCCAAATATATGCAAATCCATGACTGCATGGTCTAACAAGTTGTTCTTTTTTTTATTGTTTGACTCATATTGTCAAATAGTTTCCCATGCTCGTTTCAAGCATATAATATCTTTCCTGCCGTCATTCCTTCGATCCATAATGATGGAACGTGATAAGCTCATCTGATCATGTGTGAACGGTAATAATTATTTACATCAAATGCACCCCACAATTATCACATGTATGGGTCCAATACTTCAGGAGATGAAGCGTGGGTTACGATAACTGTATTGTTCCATCAGTAATGGTAAACTCCCATTTGAGCTCTTATAAATGTTAAATGTATTTGTCCAAGACCAATCGGCGTCTTGCCCCCTCCGCCCCCACCCCCTTTAGAAGGAAGAGAAAAGTGAGGAAATATATTTGTCAACACATATTCCAAGACATTTCATATACTATTAACAAACTACGCTTCAACGTATTGTACAGTGTTTGAATGTCCGCACACTAGGAAAAAGACTGTGTTGTAAAAGATTTAATATCACAAGTATACTATCGAATACATGATATTTACTATCCATTACCTACTTTTCTTCTATCACAATCGATTGGATATTGTATGGAACAACTACATCTGTATGTACTATCCATCATTCAAAGTGTGTTTAATTACTATGCAACGCACTGTGAGAGTTATCATAACCCCTAAGTATGCTGCCGAATGGAAAGGGTATGCATGCTTCACATATCATGCATAACTCTCATTTCACAATCTGAAGTAATAATTTAAGGAAATCATATTATATATTGAGTGAAACCCCACAGATGATGTTGAACATAGATCCAGCCATCTATGAAGGCCATATATTATTTTACGAAGAAGGATAAGTGTGGTTTGAAAACTGCAAACTAGAACCGATATAATCAGGTAGAGGTCATTTTGGATATTTTCAGCCTGGAGTGTCTGGATTGGAAAGAGTAATATTTGTTTTACTGGCTCAACATGTTTAGAACCAATACGTTGTTAGCGACCTTTAAGTAAAATTGATTTGAAAAGATTCTGATTTTAAAAGAATACGTATGTCATTGACATGTCGTGTACATTTTATTATTGGTATGAAATATTTACGACGATACTTTATTTGTTTTGAGAAGGAGAGTCAGACTGACAAAAAGAGATAGTGCACATACCGTTATAATGGTCATCAGGGTTATCACCATATGTGTCGTATCTGTAAATAAAAATTCTTAAGGAGCATGTATCAGAGACATCTGTATATCTATTGAACAGGTTTACAATAAGAAATAAAAATAGTCCTAATGAGTATGTGTCAGAGACATATGTAGATCTATTAAACAGTTTTGCAATAACAAATATAATAGTCCTAAGGAGAATGTGTCAGAGACTTATGTAGATCTATTGAACAGTTTTACAATAACACAAAAATCGTCTTAAGGAGATTGTAACTGAGACACCTGTATATATATATATATATATATATATATATATATATATATATATATATATATTGTACAGTTTTACAATAACAAATATAAATAGTCGTAAGGAGTATGTATCAGAGATATATGTAGATTTATTGAACAGTTTTGCAATAACAAATAAAATCAAATGAATGGAAGTTTAGTATAAAATGTATGGACATTGTCTAAAGCTATAAAATGGGTGTAAGAAGACGATGTATCTCGATTACGAGATACTTGTCCATATGAAACTGGCAAAACAAACGCGAATAACAAGAACATGTATGCGTTCATTTAGTTACATTAAATTGAATAAATAATCATTACAATGACAACATTATTTAATAGAAAAATGAACGTATGGTATACAATTCGTAATGAATTAATATGAGATGTAAAAAATCTATATATATGATGTGTACGAGAGTGTATTGGAGGGGCAGCAATTCTGGTGGGGGAACAGTTGTGTCCCTTTTGGGGTAAAATTATCACCTTTGGTCACCACATGTACCCAGCTCGCACCTGTATATCCAAGATGTAACATCCACACCCTGCAAAACCGCTTCGGCTGGCGGACTCAACCAGGTTAGAGTACCCAATGGTCTTAAACATTTGGTGAGTCAGAGACTGCCTACCTAAGCATCTAAAGCCTGGATTTGTTAGATTGCGGGGAAAAAACTGACGGCAATTTAACGAGCAGAACCGATTTCCAGGAATGTGCTGTTGAGCGCAAAGAGCCGGGCACAACATGTAGGTAGTAACGGTCATACACTTCATCACATCCGTGTTGTGACAAAAAGAGGCTATCCCACATTTATTTACGGATGCTATGTTATACACATGTAAAAGAGAAAATGATATCTTCGAGCTTATGACGACTACATTTGAATCTCTTTACTCTCCATCACAGGCAAGATGATTCTCCTTAACCGTCTCATACCACACCTTGACCATACAATCCTACCAGATTTTCCTTAGTGATTCTAAAAGTAGCTTTGAACCATCGTAATAGTGTTTGCTGCTAGGCTGTTGCCAGATATAAAGCTTAAAGCAAAATACTGCAGTTGTCACTATCTATATTGATCTGACCAAGGTCTTCTACAATGTTAACAGAGAGGGCATATCAATAATCATGGTCAATTACGGATGCCCAAGGAAATTTATAATTATGGTACAGCAATTCTATGACGATCCAGAAGTTTCATATTCTCATCCATACTTACTGATGCCCTTATAACTGGTGACGTTGAAATCAACATCACATACCGAATTGATTTAAAAATCTTCAGCATCAGCAATGCTGCAAGCAAACCTTAGGTTAAAACAGCCATCATTGGAGAAACTAAATTTACTGATGAATGGAATCTGAACGCTTCGAAACCTTCTCAGATGTTTGTAAACATTTCGACCTTAAAATGAACACAATTGACTAAAACGTATCATCCCGCCCCAAGATAACAACAACAAAGCCAAAAATGTAACTCATCAATTACAAATTAAGAGCAGTGAATAGATCCACATATTTTGTGCAACAATCTGTCTCAGAACGTTGTAGCCAATATCAACGTTAATGACAATATTACAAGGTCCACGCAGCCATCACATGCCAAGGTCTGGACCAGATGCGACCTTATTCTACAAAGTTTAAACTGTAGGAACGCAATAGTACTCAAAGTGTTATTGTACTCCGTGCCCAATCTAGAGAGAGTACCAGCGACATGCAGAAAAGTTGAAACTTTCAAAATATCTGAAAGTTGAAACGTTCAAAATATCTGCTTCAGAAGGCTCTTAAATGTCAAGTAGCAAGACAGGATCCCATGTATTGAGGTCCTTGCCCAAGAAAGCATTCCCAGTAAGGTATATACACCATCTTTACGCAATCATAGTTGCAATAAGCAGGCCATGTAGCTAGCATGCCGGCATCCAAAAACATATGTTATGGCGAGCTTGAAATAGATAAACTTAACAAAGTATGCAAGAGAAAACGCGAGAAAGACACCCTGAAGACGTCATTGAATATTATTTGTATTTGCTAAGACAGCTGGTAGCAGACCGCCCAGGCCATGGTCGTATGGCGCTATTCCATCACTAAAGTGTTACACAAACACACACTCACTGACACACACACATATATATACATACATACATATATATATATATATATATATATATATATATATATATATATATATATATATATATATATATATATATATATAGATATATATATATATATATATATATATATATATACATATATATATATATATATATATATATATATATATATATATATATATATATATATATATATATCTATATCTATATATATATATATATATATATATATATATATATATATATATAGAGAGAGAGAGAGAGAGAGAGAGAGAGAGAGAGATATAGATATATATATATATATATATATATATATATATATATATATATATGTATATATATACACACATACACATACAGACACTCACAGGGAAATGTGTCTTATGTTGTATTTGGATGATATTCGAGATGAAAAATAATAGTTTGGACCGTTGCGTGGGACTAGAATGTGTTCAATTTTTCTTTATTTTGTATATAATATTATAATGCAGTTGTTAACATTATTCACTGAAGTCCGAAAAAGTCCTTCTAGACAACATCATGATTCCTGGAGGACCATTACATTTACAGTGTTGAAATTTATAAAGGATATTTTGCTTATTTAGGCCTGTCAGATACCTTTATAATAATTATTTTGACTTCATTTTATAATGCTGTAAGTTGCATTACAATTTTCATTCATAATTTTGATAATTAGTTCCATAATTCAGGATATCTTTGGCCAGTGCAATTTCTTGGAATGTCAATCCGTGTCTGAAATGCACTTTAGCAAAGACCGTTGAATGGACCAAATAAACGTGGTCTTACATTGACTTTATATTTGAAGGGAAGGGCTAAACTAAAAAGTCGTTGGACAGCACACTCTAACGTATTGTCTAAATAGAGGATGAAAGTGACCTCAAAATATTTTGGGAATGTGTAGGTTTTGGAAAACCTTCATGCAAATGAAGGGGATCACCAGTACGTGCACAATATTATAGGTCTTCAAAGTTGAAACTCTTTTGCGTGCTTCCAATCCTGCACGGTATAGAGACTACTCGTAGAGATACGGAACCAGTTTTATATATGGTTCCTGAGGACGATGATGAGGATATTTTAGCAGGACATTGTTCGTAACGCTAAGCCGATCACTCGGACCGACATAATAAGCATACACACGCTCCTGTTAATCTCACAGCTGAGATTTGCTGACCAAATCAACAGAATTGCAAAATATCAAATACGAAAGACAATCACCATTATCGCGGTGAAGCATGAAAAATGATTTACTTGTGGTCCTACGAAAGGCTTCACAGATTACCTCAAGCCATATTTTAATCATGTCATCATTGACCCATAATCTGGGGACGATTACGCATATTGTCGCTCCATCTTGCACATTATTAATAATGCTGTCGCTACAGACTATGGACTGCGAATACTTTCAGCAGCCACGGAGATCAGTCATTTCACTATTGTTTGGGTTTGCTCCTTTGATTTTATTGGGAATACTTAGTGTTAGCATGTAAAAACATTCCACTAATCGATATATTTATAATTAAAGTTTATGAAGTTCCTCTTAGGCTTTGAAAAATTGATAGAAACTTTGAAAGTATTAAAATACCTAGAATTCGATTTTTTACAGCAATTACTTTGTAACATAATGCGTGTATTACCATGCATTATTGTCGTTGTTTAGAAAGAGTACGTTCCATAAAAGTAAACATAATCTGCACGACTGCGATAATTTGAAGTACCTTGAAACAGTTACTGATGTAAATAAATCGTAGGGACACAAATGTATGTAATATTGAATTTCTGAGTGAAATACTTTAATAATTATGTTCTTTGTATCTACATGTATACGTATCTACATAAATAACACAATATATTTTATATATTTTCCGTGTGTAGATCAAGCATAGCTGACAAGAGTTTTTTTTTTTAGTTTTATAATATGCAACTGGCTAAATCGTGACACGGTATATTAAAGTTTCATGAACATATAATTGAACAAATTTTATGTTCTTTCATATAATTTGTTGAACTTAGTTTCTTGGGCGTATCATGCCCATAGCCTTTGTACAGTGGAGCTGTAGGGTTATACACGACCTACATACACTTACCTCGTAAAGAGCATTACGTGGTCGCTTAAATTGCCATTTGTTCTAGTCCAGACTGAAAGATCATATATATAGTTTTTCATATCAATTCTGTCCGTGCCGGTAACTGACTCCACCACAGAGTGTTTGTGATCGAAGTCTTTCATGCTCTTTAAAGAAAACAAGAGACAAAATAAAATTAAAATCAGTCTGTTCCAGTAAATGTAGAACGCCATTTACTATTTTTAAGTAAAATTAAAACAATTGACAAGGAATATAACTATTTCAATTAGAGGTCTAATTTAGTGATACAAATAGCAACATGAGTGAAACTGATAAAGTTCCATATTAGCTCAAAATTGTTTCCATGCAAAATTAGTAGTTATTCATCATTTGGGATACCACAGTTTGCCTAATAAAAGTTTTTTTTTGCCTATTTCGTTAGATCTGATTTTTGTTTCAAAATCATTCACTTCTGTTTATATATTATTTGATTGACCACCTAGAAAACTACGCATCTTTGAAAATGAAGATCAGAGAATGACAATATCTTGTTAAAAATTACGTATTACAATATTTTATTTACGAAGACCTGTACTTAATTTATATTATAATCAAGAGATCTATTTAAATCACCGTATCAAGTCATTTAAATTAGCCAAGTAACAAGACTTGTATTTTGAGGTATGTTTCTGCGCATAATACAAATATTTGTTTATATATATATATATATATATATATATATATATATATATATATATATATATATATATATATATATATATATATATATATATTTGGGCGTGCATTAATCTAGTTAAATCCGCTAGATAGACATTAGTGAATTTATCTAAGCTTGGTTAGACAATATTCATTTGTGTAACCATGTTCCGGCATTTTATACATCTACGCCTTTATTTTTGCTCAATGTTCTCGATTGTACGGGTTTTGTTTATAGAGATAATGTTTGTAAACTATTGTATATTATATTTAAAGATAAGGATAGTTTTTAAGTTACAAAAATGATGCTCACACAGATATGAATTCTAGATAATGAACATGTTTTACAATTTTGTATAATTAAGGTGTGATATGGGTCACGTAACTAAGTGACCAATTTATATTTCATAGTCCTATTCACGCTATGCTATTCGTCTATTGTGATCCTTCAAATGCATTCAATGCTGCCTTTAGGTTAATTTGTTAAGAAATATTTGATTAAAAATATTTCTGGAAATTTTAAATTGTTCATTATACTATATAGTAAAGATAACATTTTGATTTCTTCTGAATTCATTGAAAGGACGTCTGGCAAACGTTATTGTTATATATCAATACCGCTGGCACTTCGGCACATTGAAATTAATTAGAACAACATCATTTTTAAACTCTATATCTCATTTTGGACACTATATACATCTGGATTGTTTCTTTGTTTCTTTTTAAAAACGTTAGAAATTTCGTTACATTGAAGCTATATACTTTACTCTAACCATGTTTATACATCTATAAATAATTTAATTTATTTTGTACAATGTCATGGAACTTTGAGAAATTGTTCAAACGTTTCTCCGAAATTTTGATATATCCTTCAATATTAAATCTTGTAGTTTGATATATTGTTGAGTCACTCTAAAGATTGTGTCTTTGTTTATGTTTCGTTTATATACACAATAATTTGTTGATAATAACATGTAGCTTAATAGAGTCCACTGCTTTAAATGAGTAGCATAACTAATTCTACTTAGTTTCCGTTAAGAGTAATTTTATAGACAGTTACATATTTTTAAATCTTGCCGGAATCTTTATATTTTAGAGAGACTACTTTCATTTTGTAAAGGAAGCACACCTGGGTATTCAAAAAAAGGTAATATAATATATAGTAATGTTGTTTTCTTATTACATCATGCATCTAAGGTTTATTTTTCCAGTAATCGAAACCGTTTTTCCAAGGACTTAGACGTTTATATTAAAGTACCTTCGCCAGGAATCAATCAAAATTGCATACTTTTTTATTAAGAGAAGGATCATAGCATCCAATTTAATTGATTTCGGATACGAGAAGAGAGTCGAATTATTGTAACCAATACAATAGAAAGAATTTGCATCCGAGAGATGAGATATTTTTGTATAAGTGAAAATGGGGAATGTACTGTAACTAATCTTATAGAAGGAATTTGCATCCGAGAGAAGAAATAATTTTGAATAAGCCAAAAGGGGGAAATTATTGTAACCAATGTTATAAAAGGAATTTTGCATCCCATAAATGAGTGAGAATTCAATACAAGAGATTGATTATCGTATCCTATTGAAGAAAGAGATTTTTTCGTCTTCAAAAATAGATGATTATTTGATCTGATTGATCTGACGTTTGGATAATCTAAAATAAGGGTTATACATAAACTAGAATTGTATATATCATTTGCCTCCTTAAGGTTGTCTCAATCATTAAACCACATCGAAACTAAGATTAAAAGTAAACTTTATCTTACCTGGAAAATGTAAAACTCACGAAGAGTGACACTGATTTTTATATTAGGATCATGTATTCCTTGGTAGCGAAGGTTTACCTAAAGCAAAATATATTTCTAATCGTGACATAAATAATTCTGAAACAATCTGTACAAGATTTTCACAGAGAAAAAGCAATTACAAAGTAAGGTATGGATATAATACAATCATCATAAACTAATTTATGGATATAATGTGTAGTTAGCAAATCACACACACACACAAACACACATATAAACGAAAAAAGCATAAAATAAAATATCGATAATGTTGAGACGTATTAAATTATATATGGATAATATGGTCATATGATTTTTATTGATAATGTACGCCATCTTCAATTGGTAGATAAATAACACATGGAAAAATACAGATAAGTAATGTTTAGCTTACATAATCAGAACATTCATAACACACCCAGTCATAAATATGTATTAGATAACACTCAATGAAAAATATGTATTAGATAACACATACAATCATTACATGTTATATAGCTATCATTCACACTTATACATGGATATATGGATTCCGATTATACGATGGAGAAAGCATAAACAATGATTGTCATGGAAAGGATTTCAGTTCACGTCTACAACTAATACTACTCGTCGGTCAGGTCAGTTGCATCTAAGTTAATTTAAACTCTTCTCACTTATGCCGACGAACATAAGTTTAGGTCTTGATGACTAACGCATCGACCATTGCAAGTGTTCTACTTTTGCTTTAAACACAAACGGAACATGTGCATTAAAATGATGATAATATGTTCCACAGTTACGTAATCATTACTTACACCGTTAATGATGTGGGAGAAGACTTGTCTAATTTTTCTTAAACCTCGACCAGTATGTACTGGGCCTTTATTCGTTTGTATCAGCGAAGAATAGCTGAAAGCAAATATGAGAGAACAGAAGATAGGTATATAGATGCGTGCGTGAGTCAGAAATATCTTTTGCATTCCTCCACGGTGTGATGTTCGCATTTGCTGAATGTTTAGCATATTATTATCTGGCATCTAAATGGATCAGCATCTCTGCGTTCAACTTTATCTTAAATCAATGTATAACTGTCTTTATCCCTGCAGAAAGTCATTTAAAACATTTTGGCAAGCTTTGTTTTCAAGCAATGCATACCTTTATGCATGGTTATATGGGCAGGTGCCACAGATATTATATATCTCAGTGCTGCCTGTACAATTTGCACTTCAAAAACTAAAAACAATTTATAAAAATAAGAAAATCAATCACAAAATTCAGAGATATACAGATGCACTATGCACTATACTACTATCGAAGTTACACAGTGGGTAGTGTTTCAAAATTAGTCACAGGTTCTAACTGATTGATCTAATGTTTTGCTTTTTTACTTTGTCCGTTATCGACCATGCCGATATTATGGTCGCTAACACTCGCTCTCAATTTGTCGTTATTATAGTTTCATTCAAAACTATGATATGTTTTGAAGGTAATATCAGATTTACTTCCAACAAATGTGTCTTCACTCCCAAGATTAAATTTGATGTGCTCACATTGCTAAATTTTACTGTTGAAACTATAAACGCGCACTTACCTGGGACATTGACCAATAAAATATTCGTGAAAACATCTGTACAACATCTGTACAAGAGCGATCAAATAGTAATACTCGATATAATGTCTTATTATCAGTTTGTATCGAGATAAAATTGTCTTATTCTCAGCTTCTGTCATCACTGATAACTGTATCTATGTTAAATATGTAAAGGTATTATTAATAGACACATGTAAGGATGTAAACAGATGAATGATTAACGTGTGATCTTATTCGCAAAACAAACCACTTACAAGTCCCATATTCCTGAATCGAGCAGTACAGCAATCTCAACGTAGTAGATTTGCTTTTGGTTACCTGAGAACAGAATTTGAAATAAAAATACAATTATTTTGCATTGTTTCAGTTTTTGAAGGGTATTATTTGCTTATACAAATTAAGTATTAGTAATTTAGAATGTACCGATGCCTTTGTGTTCATAATAGCTTCTATGCAAAATGTTAATTCTCGCAAACAATGGTGTATTATCTATACGAGTGTAATGTATATAACTAAATACAATTTTCAATTGAATTTGACATTTTAATACAGGGAACTTACAAGTGCCTCTGTTTGTGTAATAATATTAAGCCGTCCACTAGTACGGTTCTCACCTCTGGTATATAAGCGTGGCTTATTTCTGGAACATGTCATTGAGTTTGGGATACGAAACGGCTTTTGTCGATTTGGATTACGTCTAGGTTGGCGTTTCACTTCTTGCTCTATGTTTTCGTTATTGACTGTTCCTGCATATGAAGGATAAGATAATCCTTATTGTGTACAAAGATAGTAAAGTGAGATAATCGTTTTTATGTGTAAAGATAGTAAAGTGAGATAATCCTTATTGTGTGTAAAGATAGTAAAGTGAGATAATTCTTAATATGTGTACAGATAGTAAAGTGAGATAATCCTTTTGTGTACAAAGATAGTAAAGTGAGATCACTGTTACTGTGTATGAATATAGTAAATTGAGATAATCCTTTTTGTTTATATAGATAATACAATAAAATAATCCTTATTGTGTGTAAAGATAGTAAAGTGAGATAATCATTTTATGTGCTAAGATAGTAAAGTGAGAAAATCAATATTGTGTGCAAAGATAGTAAATAGAGATATCCCTTGTTGTGTGCAGAGATAATAAAAAGAGATCATACTTATAGTGTGCAAAGATAGTAAAGTGAGATAAAGATAGTACAGTGAGGTAATCATTATTGTTTATAAACATTGTAAAGTGAGATAATCCTTAAGGTGTATAAAGATAGTAAAGTGAAATAATCATTTTTATGTGTAAAGATAGTAAAGTGAGATTAACCTTATTTTGTGCTAAAATAGTAATGTGAGATCATTCTTACTGTGTGCAAAGTTGGTAAGGTGAGATTATCCTTTTTGTGTACGAATACAGTAAAGTGAGATAATTCGTATTGTGTGAAAAGATAGTAAAGTGAGATAACTCTTTTTGTGTATAAATATAGTAAGGTG